>JAVCKU010000042.1:14042480-14053432 GCA_032273985.1 Hypsolebias coamazonicus | reverse complement strand
AATTGTTCATTGGGAAAAAAGGGGCAGATATAATAAGTTTTTTTCTTCATCTGCTGCCTTTCATTTTATATATATATTTTCTTATTATATGTATGTTAATTGTTTTGTATTTTATTATAAAATGAATAAATAAATAAAATATTGTCTGAATTTTATATGTTATCTGTCTAAATCAGGTCTTGTAATGGAGTCCTCGCCACTCAGTGAGACTAACCTGGATAAATAAAGGTTGAATTTTAAAAAGTGTGTGTGGATTTGTTTATGCTACCTTGTAAGGCCCGTTTTTTCCAACACATACCACATTGTGAGGACCAACTGCTCCTTATGGGGCCCAAAAGCCTGGGCCCTAAGAAGAAGTGCCGTTAGTGAAGTGAATTGAATGGGGGTGGGAGGGTAGTGTTATGTATGTACTGGTAAAGGCACATGTGTCAAACTCAAGGTCCGGGGGCCAAATATGGCTCTTGTTAACATCCCTTCTGGCCCTCAAGATGATCTTTTAAAAGTAAAGTATTTTTATTGCTTCTCATTTTGATTGAACAGACTTCATTTAGTGCTGACTTCTCATGACAACTTTGAAGTCAAGAAAAATAAGTTGGATTTTTTTTTTTTTTTTAACCCGTACTCTTTGATTTTTGATGTGGAAAAAGCGACGCAGAACGTCAAATGAAACTCTTGTTGAGGAACCTGCAACCAAGACAAGATGTCCAGAACGTGTTGACACAAAATGGCCCTCGCTTAGAACTATTGTAATTTTGGACCCTTTTGTGACAGAGTTTGACACTCCTGGTTTAGAGCCAGGGTCGAGGTTAGACAAATGAGTGAAAAATGAATGGAAGTCAATGCAAAGTTCCCGTAAAGATAGAAAGACAAACTGTTTGTGTGTGTGGGGTGTGTGTGTGTGTGTCCTCACATCAGTCACGCTGTAGTTGGAATCAGTCAGAGGTTCTCGAAGCAACAACCTGCCGGTGGTGACTACATGCTGGAGACTGATGACCAGTCGGCCCAACAGTCTACAAACACACACACACAGAGGGAGAGGCATTTGTCATCTTGTGCGTGCGCACGTGCGTTGCGTGCGTGTGCATTTTACCTGTTGGAAAAGACTTTGCTGCAGTTGAAAACACTGATGGACAGAACCTCATCGTTGATCTCTTTACCGTAATGAGGCCAACGGAAATGCTGCAACAAGAACAAAAGATGACTCACAAAAATAAATTTGGACAATTATTTATTTTCATCTTTTAAAAATGGCAGCGTGCGTCATGGACATGGTCGTCTGAGGCCCTTTCCAGTTTTTTGTCCACTTGACCCTTGAAATTTAGAACCAGGGTGCAGACTGGAGGAGGAGGAAACATCTCTGGTTTTGACCTCTTGTGAACTCTTTGTATTAAAATGACCACATGTTGCTCCTCAGAAATAAATGTTGTATTTTGTTCAACAGCAGCAGGAATCGAACCCCCACCTTGTGATTTAACTCCGAGCTTCAGCACAGAAAAAGTCAAAATAAGTCACACGTCTTTGAATTAAGAAGCTTTTTCCTCCGACACCTTCTGTAAATTGACTAATACAGTGTGAATTATGATTTCTGATCACTAGCTAAAACTTAAAGAGCAAGACACAAGCTAAAAGCTGTAAGAAGCAAAATGCTAGCTAAAAGCCAAATGTAACAAAAACAATAAACAGAAGAAGCAGTTGCCAAATGGGGCCAACACTAGCTAAAGGTAAAAGTAATGAAAAAGTTACTTTTGGTGGCAGTAAAGTTATTTCCGTTCCTACAGAGGCCATTAAACTGCTTAAAGTTAATTTAAAAAAATGTCATATAAAGTTAAAGTTTATACACAAATGTGTTAAAAATTCTTATATCGCCAAGCGAAAAACACATCAATTTATTGTTTAAGCAATTTTTAAAAAATTATTATTATAACAAATTAAACCAGAAGCCTCACATATTGTTTTAAATTCTCATGACTGATGATGGATTATAAAACGATAATTCTTCGTGTAAAATAATTACTATATAAAATTCTTTTGATGGCACAAAAACCAGAGAAGAGAATCGTTCCTTCGTAAGTTTTCCAGAACATTCCTTAACTCCTGAGCATGAGGGACACCCTCACCTGGTCACACCTGAAGAGCAAACACCTGCTCCTGCTCTCGTCACACAGAGCTGATTGTTTAACTTCACAGGTACAGCCGAACGGGCAGTGAAGTAAAAAATGGCTACAAAGTTTTTTTTTTTCTTTTCCAGGAAATATATTATATCAGATTCATGTTCTTGTTTCATTAGGACGAAAGGGTGAGAACCAGCAGATCAACATCTTCAAACACTACAATACCCATGAGCCTTAGCTGTTGCTTCAATCACACCATGATCTAATGACCTGGGATTTTCAGAGGGGCCTCGGGCGTTTCAGATTAGAGCGACGACATCAAATAATTATTTTTACAGAACTAACGAGCTAATACTTTTATAACGTAAGAAACAAAATACAATATTTTTCTCTACTTGGTGGAAAACTCGTAAGCAACATTTGTGACAGGATGCTAACTACCACGAGCATTTGTTTACCTACAGAAACAGCCAAAGTGAAGACATTTGAGATCCAACAATTGTCGTGTGTTGCTACATGTGTTGATATGTAGCGACACACGACATGCTCACATGCTCAGACTTTCCTCATCTAGCAAAAGTTTTACAAAAGCAAGAAAATCAACTTCTCTACCAAATGTGATAAATAAATAAAAAAGCTAGCTGAACAATTTCCCTCCAAAGCAAAAGCTCTCACATCCTGGTGTCTTTGGTTAGTTGTTACGGTTCACTAAGTGAAAAATAGTTGAGACAGATGTTGTTGAGCTCTGTTCAAAATGGCCGACTAACATAAACTCAGGCATGCGGCTGGTGTTCACCTCAAAGCATCCGTTTGTTTGTTCTCTATGGAGAAAAGAGGAATAAAATTTGTAGGTGTGTGTTTGTGATCAAGGAGCAGTTGTGTGTGTGTGTGTGTGTGCGTGTGTGTTTACTGTAGGAGGGGTGGTGTTATCAACTCAATTAAAATGGTTTCAAGCTGAGGCAGAGAAAAAGCTGCAGCTGTCTGGTTTTAGTCACCGTCGCATTTTAATTCCACGGCACTTTGTGAGATCAACAGAAACTTTTTTTTTTAAAGTAAAGTCTCAAAATGCCCTCGTTATCATCCACAGCCATCAAAGATGGGCGATCATGTAAATGCATGTGTGGGTTTGTTTGTCTGTTAGCACATCATCTCATAAACCAATGGATTTTAATGAAACTCTCAAAAAGTAAGCATTGGATTTACATCTACAACTCATTACCTTTTAAAGTTAACCCAATTCAAGATGGCTACCACAGCTAATCGACCTCAGCGAACACCAAAATGGATACTGTTCTATAGAAATTTTTGGTAATTACTAACAAATATTGTTTAAAACATTGGCATGCGGACAGTTGGCAGTTTGTGTTTCTTCAAGAAATGCTAGTTTTAATTTATTAAAAACTACTAAACCTAAAGTTTGTCTTTTGCAAAGTTTGAAAGAAGCACAAAAACTAAAAGAAACTTAATTCAAATACAACAAAATTATGAAACTTCAACTCTCAGCAGCTCATCAAACTCATATCCACCCAGAGTGACTGCGTGCAAACTTGTCAACATCCAAAACTGAACTAGATTTGGGACAGGTGAGCTTAACAACGCTAACGCAGCAGGGAAATGTTCACTAAATAATAAAATCTGAGATTTTTTTTTTTTTTTTTAACTTCTGTTTGTAGCCAAACCCTCCTGCTGGCCACTAGAGAGCATGCAGGATAATTGGCTTCACTTCTCAGACCTGGAGGCCGCTTGATTTCATCAAACTCTCAAAATAATCTGCTGTTTCTGCAGCATGAACACGGTTACTGACCTCGTTGAAGATGGCCACATTCTCGCACTTCAGCACTCGGGTTTTATGAGTGAAACCTGGAGGACAAACAGACTTGTTACCATGGCAACGGGAGTCACAGCCTTCAGTCGTAATCCAGCGGATGAAACCCAAACCAAACAATTCACTGGGGCGACAAAGGCAGAGGATTTATCAAAGTCGAGAGTCGAATGAAGAGTCAGTAACTGTCTTCTTCTGCCTTATGAGTTTTGATTTTAGATTTGTTGAAATTACTGGACTTTTAGGAAATAATAATAATAATAAATTTGCTTTTTGTCCTATTCTATAGGAATGCAGAACATTTTTGTTTTCATTAAACTCAAACCCAATAACCACAGATATTTTAAGAGAAAATGCAGAAATTTGAGCTAAATTACATCTTTGTTTTAATTTAACATTATTTAAGTCTTTTTACTTTTTAAAATTCTGATTACTTATTTCATTGAGGCTTTCATTTTGTAATTAAATAATAATTATTATTATTTTACAATGTAACTAAAGTGTTGTTTTTACATCAGACAGACATTTAACTAATGCAGCCTAAAAATCAGCTGAGGGGGGGTCCCACTGAACACTTCCTGTTTAGCCAAATTAAACATTCATTCAATCTTTATTTATACAGTACAAGTTAATCCCATTGAGTCTCAGGGACTCATTTACAAGAGAAACATGATGAACTGTATTTTGGGGAAAATCAGCCCTAGCTGCTGTTTTGTCTTTTCCTCCTGATGAGAACAAACATGGCATCTTTAACATCTGTATAAACGTATTTGATAAACCTCCAAGTTTGACATCTTAAAGGCTTATTTTTGTTTTTTTCAGTAGATGCATGAGAACTGAGGACTTTGTGGTTACACAACTGTTTCCTCAGCTGACTAAAGACAAAGTTTTGTCAAGATTTGCTTTTCAAACTTTGAGGAAAGGCTTTCCGTCCCTTAGAGAAACAGCAAACAGGTATTTTACTATAGGAGGAAAATGAACGAGGAGCTCAGCCAGGTGTGTTTGTAGAGTTTACCTCTGAAGGAGAGTTCAACCTTCCTGTCCGATCGCCCCGGCAGGTTGGAGATCCTCTTCAGATCCACACTGATGGACATGATGGACACTGTCTCCGCTCACCCGTCTACATGACTGAAGCTTCAGCAGGTAGAAATCCCTGACTCTCTGCACACCTGTACATGTGGGCTTGTTTAAGTGCCGTTGGGCAGGTCTTTCTAATGTTTGATAAAGCAAATAGTTGCTCAACTAGTTTCCTCTTTAGTTAAAAAAAAAAAAAAAAAAGCACAAGGCCGCCACAAAACATGAATCTTTTCCCAAAGTTATTCCAGTCATAAATTAAAATGATGCAGCTAATCATAAACATATGCATTCAATAAATTATTTAAAACTTTTTGCAACAGTAATGTCAATATATCTCATTTTTTGTTTTGTCTTATCTCTGATTTTTCTGCCGGTCTAGTGTTTTTCACTTTTCGGCTTCTCCCTTCTTCAGGGGTCGCACGAAGCAGAGAGCTGCCACCTAGGGCGTCCGTGGGAGCAGATGGTGGAGGTTAAGGGCCTTGCTCAAGGGCCCAGAGTGGGGAAAATGAGGGTGGAGGCAGGTGTAGGTGCTTCACCTTTTCCTTTAATGTTGTTGGTCCCAGGGAGTTGAACAAGCAACCTTCCAACCACAGGCCCACCTTTTCTAACCTCTGCACCACCACTCCCTTATTCTGATGGTCTACAATAAGGTAGTAAAAAATTAAAAGCTTCTGGTTTAACCAATGTCTGTTTATGATGCATAAAAATATAAAACTATTAAAAGTTTAAAGACAAAAGCTGCAGATTCACATTAGAAACCGTCCTCCTTGGAGTCTGGTGTTTGTCAGAGGTCATTTTTTTAATTGTTTTACAACAAAAACAGCAATAGGAAGTATTTGTATTGTACATCATCGGCTAAAAGTATTGATTTATTTTAACCAGTATTCTGCTATTTGCATTGATAACTCAGTTTTAGCTTCTTTAGCTAATTTTAGTCAGAAAATCCTGTTTCTCTAGTTGATTCTTGGAAACAAGGTTTGGAAAATGCTGCTTGTCTGT
Source organism: Hypsolebias coamazonicus (assembly GCA_032273985.1). Lineage (NCBI taxonomy): Eukaryota > Metazoa > Chordata > Actinopteri > Cyprinodontiformes > Rivulidae > Hypsolebias > Hypsolebias coamazonicus. The sequence continues at coordinate 14,047,423 of JAVCKU010000042.1, read as the reverse complement.
TCTAACAAACATTTCTGGTTGTATTTATTGTTTCTCAGCGGAGCTCCATGGACAGTTTGAGCCAAAAGACCAGCAGCAAAACAACAAGGGTGGGCAAAACAAGGATTTATACTTGAAACAATAGCAGCTCTCTGCTCATTAAACTTCAACAATTATTTTTCCAAAGGTTGCTTTATAATTGTCTTTTTAAACGATAGACCTTTTAAGACTTTAAAAACTAGCAATATAATCTTAAAATCAATCCGGAAGTGGACAGGAAACCATGGAGAGAAGCCAGGACAGGAGTTATGTGTTCATGTTTTTTAGTTGCTGTTAAAAGACGAGCTGCAGCGTTCTGGACAGATTGTAAATGATGCAAAGATGATTTGTCTAAACCAACATACAATGAATTACAATAGTCCAAACGAGGGGTAATAAAAGCGTGAATCACCTTTTCAATGTCTCTGAAAGGGAGACAAGACTTCACCTTGGCAATGAGTCTTAGCTGGAAAAAAACAGATTTAACAACTGCATTTGACAAGACGGTGTTTTGTTTTTCCCGCGAGGTCAGCCTGTTAGCTTATCTCGTAGCTTAGCTGCTTTAAGCTAACCAAAACCGCAATTTTTGATGGTTCAAACTGATTTTAAAGAAAAGAGAAAAAAAAGACAAAGGGAGAGGTCAGTGAAGAACTCCAGAGTTGAGCTGAGGTCAATAATTTTAATTTCTCATACAATTAATTGATTTATTGTTTATTGCGACAGGCCTAGCATTGACCCTGCACTATTATATTTATTTAGTTAGGTTATGTAAGTATTGGCACAATCCCATTCCAGTTAATTTGAATATTTAGGAAACTACTTACATTGAAGTTTCAGTGTGCTATTAGGTGAATGCAGCCTTCTAAGTGAAAGAGGGAAAAAGTCCACACTTTTTTGCTCGATCCCACACCCACAGTCGCAGATTCACACTCCAGTGACAGCCACCTGCCCACTGCCGTAGGCACTGCTGTTCAGATCTGTTCTGGTCTAAACAAACATCCCTGCATGACACTACACACACACTCCCCTCTACCTTGTTTCTGTTTTCTTCATTTTACCTCTCTTCAGCGCTGGCATTTTATTTTATTACATGCAGAGTCAGCTAATGTACAGAACATACCTGTTTTTTCTATGATTTAATCACTTATGCGCTTTAGAAGACGTCATCTCACAAGTTGGTTTTCCATACTTTTATTTTATCTATATTTGGCTATCATAGCCATTCATTATAATATTGCTCTTTATATAAAGCCTTACTTTTTGCAGCTTCTTTCAGTGAAAAACAGGATTTTGGTTCTTGCAGTGTTAATGTGTCAGCAGATTTATGTCCTCACTCATATTACAAATACAGTACACAGGTGCACACACACACACACACACACACACACAACAGATTTACATGGGACAGTTGTCTTTCCCAATCCACTCACCCATCAGTCCATAAACCCACAAAGGAAAACCTTTAATGTTATTACATGAACACTGCAGCTTAACACACACAAATACACTCTGAATGCTGTGTGTAAAATGGTTTAAGGTGAATAAAGTAGACTTCTAGCTGTCTTTTTTTTTTTCCTCTCTCGGAAATAATTTATGGGTCTGACTTCTTAAATGTGTTCTTCTTTTTATATTTTTGATCCATCTACATTTCACCTTGACTATAATCAACCAATTTCCATACAAAAATTTTGTCCGTCTCCTCCTCGTCTGCATTTCGCCCTACAACGCTCGCTCTTCTTGATATCCCCTCAGTCTCTCATCATTTCATTGACCATCTGAAATCAATCTGTGTTCGGCTTTTCCTTCCATCCTCTTCTATCTTTTCCTTTCTCCTCTGTCTTTCTCCTGCATGTGCACTGGGGTGTCAAAGGCATTTTGCTCGCAATCCTTCATCTGTTCAAGAACACGCACACACACACGCTGACACAGAGTGACGCTAGCGCAGTGTAAAAATCTATCCTGATGTGATCAGTGCAGATAGCGCTATTGACAGACAGGAATATTCCCACAATAGAAATGATTCACCTTCATCACTGTCACAAGGTTCGGATGGGCACTTTTGAGTTCATGCATGTCTGTATGTGCAGCACATGACTGAAGTGGCACAACATGGCTAAAAATGTTACAAGCTGCATTATTAATTGTGGTTTCAGGTACAGCAAAAGTACTGTCTTATGTGTAAGGTTATGTGTGTGTGTGAAAGAAAAAACAAAAGTTGCAGAATAATCTTTGTGATTAGTTGAAAAATATACTTTTTCAATGGTTTCTCTGTTTCGGCCTTGGTTATTTTTCTATCTTTTTACCCCTTTTATTAATTTATAAATCATTGTTTCGTCTCTTCTCAACTTTCTTATTTTTTTACTTGGCCATTTGTAATTACGACTTGCAGTTTGGTCACATCTCATAGATGCTCCTCCAGTGGCAATTTTAGTCTCTTTTTGGGAGTACTCAAGCACCCCGACATTATGGTTGGTTTATTTACATAATGACTTTAATTGCTCGGATGTCCAGCCCCTGAGCTGCTGGATTTCAGTAACTGTGGCCCCCTGAGCAGTTTAGTTGAGTAGTCCTGCTTTAGAGGGTGTAGTACCGTTTATTCTATTTCAAAACCTAAACTGGGTCTGGAAAAAGTATCACATGTTCAGAATGTAACTGCAGACAACTCCTCCATTTTCTGTCACAATTACATTGTAGCTTAATGATTAAATTAAATGTTAATGCTTAAAGCTAGTTGTGCTTTGTTTTGTGTGTTTTATACAAAATATGTAGATATATGTTGCAACTTCTGGTTGAATAAGTTTAGTTTTTGTTTATTCTGATCAGTTAACACTAAACTGATTTCGTACAAAGTGTTTTTTTTAGGTTGTGTAATTTTAGAAAGGAGCGCTACGTCTGTAGCATCTTAGCTAGCGCGTTTGTATTGCTCGCCTCCAGCTTAGCAGTAATTCTTGTTGTGCCGAGCTCTAAAATAGTTGTTGAATCACATGTTTACTTATGGAGGCATAAACATAGATGTTTAACAACCCATTAAAATACACCAGAGTGCTGGAAATGGCATCTACTGGTACTTGATTGAAAAATTTCTCGGGGGAGGACCCCCAGATCCTTCCACTAGTGTGTGACCCCACCACCACCACTCACACACACACATCATGAATGCTACTGACGCCAATGGCCACCATGTTGTTCAAGCCAAGAGCCATTGTCAGCACTGGGGGGCTACGCACCCCTAAAGTTCAGATTCTAGAATCGCCCCTGTATTCCTCTCCCCTTTTCTAATATGTGTCACTTTTTTCTCAATCAGTTTTTAATCCCAAAAAAAATTTGTGAATTTTATTTCCCTCTAACAAAGCTCAGTTTTTCTGATCCTTGCATTCACTCCCCCCTTGCCCCTCTTTTCTCTTTTCTACACTTCTGCACCCCCACCCTCTTTGGCTCCTCCTTTCATGGTCATTCTTTATGGTTTGAAGGCTCATTTGTTAAGAGGAGGTAACACACTCTCATTCTCCCACTACTTTCCTCCTGTCTCTTTTTTGTGAGCTTTGGAAATATAATTTTCAAATTTTAATTTGATTCATTTAGATCTGATCATTAATCAGCGCGGAGAGAGAGTTAATTTGGTGGAAAATAGATGAGGTAGTTAGAAAAGGGCTCTTTATGGAGTGAGTTCAGGGTCTTTTAGTTTATAGGAAAAATAAAAGAAGTGTTGAGAGTCCATGTAAAAGTTTGTGTGAGAGCAAAAGAAAAGAATATTTTTAAAAAGCCTCAGTACAAAAAAAAAGTAATTTGAAAGTGAATGTCTTAAAGACACATGACTAGAGTTTTTTAGGCTACAAGTCCAGCTCTGCATCCATATGTTCAAAGCAACAATGTTATAAATGTTACTTTTACCATTCGATGTATGAAACTATCACTGAAGGCTTCATTTGGTTTTATTTTGATTATTGGAATCAAAGCTAAATAAAAGCCACAGATACTAACGGCTGATGGAGTCATAGCAACAAAAACTGAATTACCCATCCATCCATTATCTTTTACCTGCTTCCTTTTTGAGTCAGCCATCATGTTGCGAGAGTCAGGGGACGTCCTGGACAGGTCTCCAGTCCATCACAGGGACACAAAGAGACAAACGAGACAAACAACCATTTACTCTGTCACTCAAATCTAGGGACAATTTAGAGTTACCAGTCAGCCTAACATGCATGTTTTTAGTCTATGGGAGGAAACTGGAGTACTTGGAGAAAACCGATGCATGCTTGGAGAGAACATGCAAACTCCACTTATAATGGCCCCCTGGCCGGGATTCAATCTGGCAACCTTCTCGCTGAGAGGCAGCAGCTCTATCAACTGCACCACCGTGCTGCCAGAACTAAAGAAAACAAATGGATGAAAAAAAAAAAAAAAAAAAACAGCCCATTTGTAACCACATCAGAATATTATAGCTGACATGGAAAAAAGCAACAAACTGTTTTGCTGAAGGGGCTGTTGTAGCTCTGTTGCAGCTACTATTGTATTCTTTCAGTTTAGCTCTTCTCATCAGCAACTTCATGACCTCTGAATCTATGCCCTGCTGCATTCCTAATGTTGTAGTCACACTGGTGGTGTCACTGCTGGCTTTTATGAATCATTGTCTTGATTTGTCCTCTGCAGTTTTTTAACTGATTTTGTGGGAGTGGTGGAGCAGTTAGAGAAGGTGGGCCTGTGATTGGAAGATCGCCGGTTCAACTCCCGGTACCAACAACATCAAAATGTGGTTGGAATAGGTGGAACACTCATACCCGTCTCCACCCCACACTGGGCCTTTGAGCAAGGCTCTTAACCCCCACCACCTGCTCTTCCAGGCACCCTAGACAGCAGCTCTCTGCTCCACACAGAGGGCTGTGGTAGCTCGGTGGTCTGTGGTTGTGTCAGGAAGGGCATCCGGC
>JAVCKU010000042.1:14022839-14033070 GCA_032273985.1 Hypsolebias coamazonicus | reverse complement strand
TAAAGTCCAGTTGTTTCTGTATTGAACCTTTTTTGATTTTATCATGTCCTGGATGACTGAGAATCTTCACCAGCATTAGAAAACGATACCACTGTGCGGACATGTAACGAGACAAAATGTGTGCACCTGCTGAAGATTCACTTGCCTGTTGTAACAAAACATTATGAGCTCATCAACTATAATCACACTGATTTTTCTTAACATTACAGAGCTCAACGTTTAAATTGTTTCTTCATTTCATTTTTATCTTTATCATCATCTTTTCATCAGCTCTGTGATTATTTCTTCTGTTTCAGAGTTGAGATCTGTGAGAAGGAACAGTTCCATAAATCAGAGGTTATATTTTGACTGTATTGTTGTAAAGCTTTTGATAATTTTACTTAGTGATACAGTTCTGAGAAATATTCTTGAGAAATATGATGGTGAGAGGACTGAAGAGAGGAGACAGGCATATAAAGAGATAGGACGTAAACAGGGAGGTCGCTAAGGCAAAGCAGAAGGTGTATGTTGAGATGAGGTCTCTTGCAAATGAATCCCCGAGGCTCAGTGGGATTAACCTGTCTAAATAAAGGTTGAATGAATACTTTTATTGGATGTAACTGGGACCCTGTGTACACAATTTCGTTCCATGTGGTGGAACGACAATAAAGAACCTTAACCTTGTTCTGTAATTCTTGTTAGATATTAGATGCAGTTTTCTTCTCTTTTTAACACAACAGCACTTTTGTCTGTCTGCTCTTGTCCCTGGCTCAACATGTTAAAATGTTTTGCGATGAGTAAAAACAGTAGAACGTCTCAGTTTTAATATTTGAAATGTGTTTTTTTTGTTTGTTTTTGTTTTCAAATTTAAGTTAATCCAAACATTTTATTTCTAAATAAAACTGTTTATGTACAAATTTTGTGAATGAATCTGAAAACCTCTATAATACCTGCACCATGTGGTCCCTCTGGTTGTGACCAGTCATGTGATACTCTTTAAGACTTTCTCATGATGAACCGTGACTCCAGTTTTTAAGATGTACGAATATTTCAGGTGTGCTGTTTGAAACAAAAGTCCTGAATTTAGTTCTGATAGCTTCGACCAAATGGCCACTTTCAGGCTCTTTGGCCTGGCACGGTGAGGTTAACACAAAAGATTTAAACTCGTGGTTTAAAACTGTCATAATCTTATTGGATATTTCACACAGACTGTCAGAGCTGGGGGGGTGTCAAAACCTGAATGCTCACCATTTAACATCCATCTCTCACAGCTTAAAAACTAAACTTGATCTCAAGTTATTTCTTTGGATTTGTTAAAACTGTCTGTTTTCCATGTTTGAGTAAAGATAAATGGTTCTATCAACTCATTGTAAAACACACCTGGTTAAAGAGTTTACAGCGCAAAATCTGTCTGTGTTCTCTTGTGAAATTCAGCAAAGCTGAAAAAGATTAGAAAAAATGAACGTCAGTCACCACCTTGATTTTTAAACTCACAAGGTTTCTTTGAAGGAAATCACCTGCAACCTTTTAGGCCAGAGTTTTTAACTGCATCATTTAGCATTAAGAAGGGACAGTGGCTGTTTTGGTGAAAATATAAAAGTAATGCTTCATGTGATCTCATCATGGGATGTCCTCTTGGAGTATGAGCCGTGAACGATGCTCATCACATCAAGTTTTAGCTTAATATCTGTAAAACCGACAGAGTTATGGCCTTTTTTGTGTTAGCTAAAGTTGATTAGCTGTGGCGGCCATATTGAACTAAATGGACTCCAAAAGTTAATCGCAGACAGACTTCCAGTGGCACCTTCCTGAAAGTTTCAATAAAATTAGATTGCTCGTTTTTGAGATATTTTGCTAACAGACAGGCAGAGTTTACTCCAATAGATAATGGTACATTTTTTAACTAAAATCCTAAGCAATCTTTTAGTGCTTGCAACATTAATTGTGTAGGAATCTCAGTTACTACTGTGCCAAATTTTATCTTATCTATAAAAGGGACTGAGTTGTTGCATTTTTAAAAGTTCAGTTGGCTGGGGCAACCATCTTGAATTGAAGTGACTCCAAGAGTTGATCATTTGTAGATGCACATCCAATGAATTATTTATGTGAGTTTTATTTAAATGTGTCCAGTGGTTTACGAGGTATTTTGCCAACAGACAGACACATGAACACACACAGACAAAAACATCATCCCCTACCGCTGCCAGGCAAACACAGTTATAACTAACTTCATCCAGATCTTTCAAATGTAACTAAAATAATCATTAAAAAATACCACAGGAGATAAAACAAAACAACAATGTACACCTACATCAGCTCTAAAACTTGTGAGAGGAGTAAAACATACTTGCTGTTGTCATCAGTCTTAGTTTGTAGCCAGGTCTCTCTTGTAAATGAGTCCTCGAGGCTCAATGAGATTAACCTGCCTAAATAAAGGCTGAATGAGTAGCTTTACTGAAGAGTTTTGAGACCCAGGAAGAGTCGGCTTGAGCTAGGGCTTGGAGGTCTCTTAGAAGAGGAAGAAAATGATATGGAAGCATGAAAGAGGATTAACATCAGGAGACGTTAAGAGGCTGACCATACACTTTACCATAGAAGGCTAATGTCCCAGCACTGAAGGAGAATCAGCAGGCAGCTTAAGTAGCGCTTGTAGATCAGTCCTCCAGACAGGGAGCCAGGTGCAGCTGATGAGGTTGATTGCTCAACTGCAGCGCTGTGGGAAAAGGAGAACGTGTACAGCAAAAATCAGAACTCCCACAGAGCCCCCCGCCCCTCAAGCATTGCCTCTCGGCGATCTGGTTCTCTTGTCGGGGTGGTCTTGATAGAATGAGGAGATCAAGCCCGGGTCTAGGATCTGGTTCCTAGGTATCCAAGAACTTTCCTCAGGTCCAGACCCCTCCCAGTCGACCAAAACCTGCAAACCCCGGCAACAAAAGTCTAGGAGGCATTGGATGGAGAAAGGAGGTTCCTCAATGATGAGACGAGGCTGAGGTGGAGGGTCGACAGGGGGTTAAGAGGGCTGGAGGAGACTGACTTGACGAGGGAGATGTGGAAGGTTAGGTGAATCCAAATGGCCCTGGGTAACTGCAGCTGCACGGCTGAGGGATTGACGACTTTGATGATGGGAAAGGGGCCAATGTACTGGGGGGTCAACTTATGAGGAGTGTCCTTGAGGTGGATGTCCTTGGTGGACAGCCAAACCTTCTGACCCACCCGGTAGCAGGGAGCAGCAAAACCGTGTCTGTCTGCAAATGCTTTGTTTTGAGTGACTGTTCTAAGAAGAGCTGCCCTGGTCTGTCTCCATGCCCTGTGGCAGTGCCTGTTGTACTGTTGGACTGAAGGGACGGGACCCTCAGCTTCGACAGGGTCCCGTCACTGGGGACATCCCAGTGGCAGAACAAATCTGGGAGTTGTATACATACTCTATCCACGGCAAGTGGTCTGACCAAGTCGAGGGGTTGCTCTCGATGACGTACCTCAGGGTAACCTCCAGTTCTTGATTACACCGCTCAGTCTGTCCATTAGATTGAGTGTGGTACCCGGAGGTGAGACTTGACATGGTTCCCAAAGACTGGCAGAAGGCTTTCCACACCCGAGAGAGGAAGTGGGGTCCCCTGTCCGAAACGATGTTTGGGGGTATGCTGTGGAGACGAAAAACCTGATTAGACACAATCAGCAGTTTCAAAAGCAGAAGGTAGCTTGGGGAGAGGGATAAAATGGGCTGCCTTGGAGAAGCGGTCGACGATAGTGCAAATTGTGGTGTTACCAGAGGACGGAGTTAGACCAGTGACAAAATCCAAGGCTATGTGGGACCAAGGGTGATGAGGTGTTGGTAGAGGAAAAAGGAGACCCGCAGGAGGCTTATCGTTGTTCTTGTTGTAAGCGCAGGTATGACAGGTGGCAAGAAACTCCTTCACATCTTTACTCATGTTGGGCCACCAGAAATGCTCCCTGGCGAGGTGAAGCAAGCGAGCAGAACCCGGGTGGCAGGAAAACTTAGAGGTGTGCACCCAGGTAAGAAATGGACTCACCATGGAAGAGGGGACGAAGGTCTTGCCCGGAGGCCAAGTGCCGGGGTCAGGATCCAAAAGCTGAGCCCTTTTGATGTCCTCCTCGATAGCCCAGGTCACGATACCTACAGTGCAGGCTGCGGGAAGGATAGCCTCGAGGAAATCTGAAGAGCCTGGAGGAGAAAACTGCCTAGATAAAGCATCTAGTTTGGTGTTTTTGGAGCCAGGAATGTAGGTAAAGGTAAAATTAAAATGAACGAAAAAGAGTGACCATCTGGCCTGTCTGGAGTTCAGTCTCTTGGCTCCTTGAATATAAGCCAGATTCTTGTGGTCGGTCAAAATAACAAATGGAATTTCAGCACCCTCTAGCCAGTGTCTCCACTCCAAAAGTGCTAGTTTAATGGCGAGGAGTTCCCTATTGCCAATGTCATAATTCCTTTCAGGCAAGAGAAGAACACATACCCGTGTAACTTGTTATCAGAGCCCCTTTGAGAGAGTACAGCCCCTACACCAGAGTCCAAAGTGTCTACTTCAACAATGAACTGTTTGTGAATGTCTGGGTGGGAGAGGATGGGGGCCAATGAGAGCAATTCTTTAAGTTTATGGAAAGCGGCCTCGGTATCTTGAGTCCAGAAGAACTTCTTAAGAGTCAAGGTCAGCTGTGAGTGGGGGGAAGCGATCAGGCTGTAATTTTTGATAAACCGCGGCTAAAAGTTAGCGAACCCCAAGAAACGCTGTAGCTGTTTCCTGTCAGAGGGTCGAGGCCATTCGGTAACAGTTCTAATTTTATCGGGGTCAGATCGGACCTGATCCGTTTCAAAAAATAAAACCCAGAAATGTCACCGTATGGACATGGAATTCACATTTTTCGGCTTTAACAAACAAATAGTTCTCCAAAAGCCTCTGCAGTACTGCCTGGATATGACTGGTGTGCTGTTTCTCGTCGCCAGAGAAAATCAAAATGTCGTCGAGAGAGACAAAATGAAAGCATTAAGAAAATCCCTCAGAATAATGTTTGTCAATGCCTGGAAAACTGCTGGGGTGTTGTTCAACCCAAACGGCATGACCAAGTACTTTAAATGACCCAGGGGAGTTTTAAAAGTGGTCTTCCACTCATCCCCTTTGAGGATACGAACTAAATGGTATGCATTACGGAGATCCAATTTTGTGAAAATTACGGCGTCCTGAAGTTGCCCGTACATGGAATCCATAAGGGGAAGCGGGTACTTATTCTTTACCGTAATCTGGTTAAGACCTCTGAAGTCAATACAAGGACTAAGAGTCTTGTCCTTCTTGGAGACAAAGAAAAAAACAGCTCCCAGCGGAGAGGTTGAAGGTCGAATGATCCTTGATTTTAGCGAATCGTTAATATATTGTGTCACAGTCTCCCTCTCAGGACCCGACAGATTATATAATCTACAATATGGCAAAGGGGCCCCAGGCAGGAGGTCTATGGCTCAATCATATGGCCTATGAGGAGGTAAAGACAACGCTTGTTGTTTGTTAAAAACACGGGATAATTTGTGATAGGTCTTAGGAACCCTAGATAGGTCAATGTTCTCCTAAGGCTCCTCTTTACTAGAGTCAGGAGAAACGGCTGATCTTAAACACCTCTCAGAACAATTGGTACCCCACTGTTCAACCCTGTTCTCGGACCAGTTGATGCGAGGGTTGTGAGATTTTAACCAGGGAAAACCTAGGATGAGTTGCGGCTTAGAAGAATTAAAAACAAAGAATTCGGCCTCCTCATGATAGTTACCGGACACCACAATTTTAATTTTATTCGTCTTTTGACTGATGAACGAAATAGTTTGACCAGTAAGTGCCGCTACTGCCACCATGGGGTTGAGAGAAGAAGTAGGGATCTGCATCTGTTTGACCAGGAGCTCGCTGATTAGGTTCTGCTCTGCCCCCGAATCAATCAAAGCCTGGACAGAATAATTGGTGTGATTAGTGCAAAGCACAACAGGCAAACATCAGTTACTCTTGGAGGGATAAGATAAACTACCCACTAGGATCCTCCGGTTCACTGGTGGACTCTTGCTTTTAAACAGAGCCGACAGGAAGGAAGTTCGTGTCCTTTCTTACCATAATAAAGGCACAGTTGGTGGTTGATGCTGTATTGTCTTTCTTCAGGTGAGAGGCGTGTTCTTCCAACTTGCATTGGCTCGAGATCGGTCTGGCCAGTAGAGGGCATAGCGGCACAACTTTGGAAATCAACAACCTCACTGAAAACATAATTCTCCCCTCACATGTTCACGAACGCAGTTGTCAATCCTGGTTGCTAATGTGATCAGTTGATTTAGGTCAGGAGGAGCTTCTCGAATGGCAAGTTGATCCTTTATGGGCTTATTGAGGGCGTGAATGAATGCCCCCCTGAGGGCCATCTCCCCCCCAATCAGATTCTTCTGCCAGGATGCGGAACCGGATGGCGAATTCAGCAACCAATTCAGCGATCTCCTTGTCTTAAGGAGAATGTTTTCTGGGAAGCCTCTTCCTGAAGGAGAGGTAGATCGAACACCTGGTGAAAATCACTGAGGACGTTAGAGAAGGCTAGTGACTCTATGCTGAGTCGGCGCAGGTAGGAGCGGACCAACCGGAGAGCCTCGTCCTTAAGAGCAGAGATAACAAACGTGATACGGGAGGCATCTGAAGAGTACATGACTGGTGCTCTGTTGAAGGTGAGCTCACATTGTCAGAGTCAGAGTATCTTTATTGACATTGCACCAGGTATAACGTGACTATGTACGCACAGTCATCTGAAAGATGGACTAAGTGGGTGAAGCTACAGCTATCTTATCAGCGCGGCCATAATCTTAGATACGAAAAGGGAGAAGAACCACGAGGGTAGATAGTGGTATTACAAAAAAAGATATTTCACATCTTGTCAATTAGGACACGATTTGAGACATCAAAAAAACTCTACCAGCAAGCACAGTTAAGACAAATAAAAGGTGCGCAAATCTATAACAATAAAGTTGGTGGTGTTGGATAACAGGATCTATGACCTGTTGTTTCTGCCCAACAACAATCCATGAAAAACACAGTCCAAATGGAATGTATTATCATCCATGACAGTAACTATCTGATGGTAAAGTGATCAATGTAAAACTAAACAAAAATCGATAAAACATTATTTGCTCAGTCAAAAGCCATATGGTGTCAAGGTTTCTAAAACAGCACTGGCATGAGCAGCTTGAGAATTTTAAAAACTGAAGTTGTTTTATATGGCAGAAATCCACTCTGGCCTTTGACCAGCTGAAAGTAGCCATTAACTTGACAGTCCACATATGACTGGGTTCTGTTTTTCCATTTGGTTGCTCATAGAGCTTTTTACTACAGGTAGGATACTGACAGCCAATAACAACTCCACAGAACCTGTCCTTCCATCCATAATCCATACCCACTTCTTCCTTTCCGGGTCCCTGGTGTCCATATCCAGCAGTCACTGTGCGAGAGACGGGGTGCTCCATAGAACCCCACAACAGAAAATCTGAACCAAAATCATTTAAAAATGTCCCTGTAAAGGTTTGTGCTTGTGTGTTTTTACTCCATGTATGGTTTGAAGCCGCAACTGGAAACCGAACAGTAGCCAAATAAAAGCGCAGTCATGACTTTCAGCAGAAACAATTAACTTTATTTACCTATAATTTTATTTTCAACTCTCAAGCTTATGCAGATAAACATATTTTATAAAGATAGACAGATAGACAGAAGGCAGCAAATGAAATTAGCAAAAATGTTCTTAAAAGCTTAGACCCATGGTTCACTGAATATAAGGTTAAAGAACAGGACTGAATATTTTGTTGCATTGCATTCCAGTGGCGGTTGTATAGTACATGAGAAGAACCCAGATCAGTGACATAAATATCATGTAGTCAGGCTGCGCAAATCTATAACAATAAAGTTGGTGGCGTTGGATAACAGGATCTATGAATGATACGTATATGATATCAATAAATGTGAAAATAACGGTGAGAAGGAAAAATCGAGATGAAGTGAGTGAGATAGGAATACACATTGCCTCTAGTAAGCGTATTGATCTTTATGCCGCTATATGGACAATAAGCAGACATAGATATTGATCCACATACTAAGAATAACAGTGAAAATGGGCTTTTCTTTTTGAAAACAATATAGTCTCAACCCCATGCGATCCTTCCTATACTTCTTTCTAATCTAATGCTTCCTGCTCTTTTGCTCTCTTCTTTATTTCTCTGTTTTTGCATGATTTGTAACATGCTTATGTAGACAAAAAACACTGTCTCGTCCTGATACACACCTACATGTTGTGAATATTTAATGACTTGTTTGCATCATGAGGATCATTTCCGTCGCTTACTGTTCTTACAAGTGAGCTGACTAAGTTAGCCAGGTTATCTGCTGAGCTTAGTGTCTGTGTGAGAGCTTTGTGTATATGTGCAGCTTTCTGTTAAAAAAAAAAAAAGCGAGTGAAGCGCAACAATTGCTTGGAGGAGGAGAGAAGATGGGGTGATTAGATGAACGAGGAAGGCAATCCACTGCTCAGAGAGATAGAACTCTTCATCTTCCGAGTGTGTGTGTGTGCTATGTGAACACCTTGTGAAATCCTCACTGTTTACAGCTCTGAACACTGATCTAATACTCGCACTCACTCTAGACATACACACACAACCGTGCCCTCACAGAAAGTGATCTACTGTTCACTCGCAGTGGAAAGGATTGTCAGATAGAAATACGCCTCCTTCACGTTCTTTATCTGCCTCACACACACACATATGCCCACACACACACGGAACAGAGGAGGACAGACCTGTTAACTTGTTAGCAGCCATCTCGTTTCACATCTTGTTGTGAGCGTGTGTAAAAGATGACGGTGTTCAAAGTACACACACATGCCTTTGCTCGCCATGGTACAGTAATTTTTTTTAATCAAATTGATGGAGAGAGACAAAGACAAAAAAGACAGAGGCAGAGAAGGGGGGAGGTGAAGTCAATTTATGTTTCATGATATGGCTGCGCAGAGCTGCACACAGAGGCACGCGCACACACAAACGCACATTTGTGAAACACGCACACAAAGGCTCTAACAGTGGTAACAACGTGTCAAGGCGAGCGCCAGGCAGCTAATTTGAAGTCATTAGATGTCTGCCGTACTGGCAACAATTTGTTACGCTCTCACACGCACAAAAACACACACAAAAAAAAACACATCACATAGACACACTGAGTTAAGAGCCGTCTGCGGATAGCGAGGAGCCTAAATTGTAAACTAATTTAAACATCACTCAGCATTAGAGAGGCTGCCTGCAAGACAGGCCCCTGGATAACAAGGCTAAGGTTCTTGTGTGTCTGTGTGTGTGTTGTTAGTCATGTTTGACACTGAGTCACTGATTCTAAGAGAATTTTGTCATTACAGACGCACACATTTTAGTAATTGATTTTTTTTATCTATAGATTTGCATGTATTTATTATATACATATTTTACATGTACATGTATATATTAATTTTTATAATAACTTGGCATTATTAAAAAGCTAACACACTATCAGGAGATAAATGAGGTCTCAGAAATAGTGTGAAGCTCCAATAAACCGTACAGTAATACACATAATTTAAACCACCCACTAATTTATTTATAGTTATGGGGGTTTTGACTTCTGCCAGGTAGTCAGAGTTGCTTGTTGTTTTTAAACGTGTGATGAATAGTTATTTAGGCTTTTTAAAGGACTTCACAATTTCCTTTAGAGCCACCAAAATTAAGTGTGGTCATCTGGAGGGTTTCTTTTTTGTTGAAACGTTTCGTCTTTCATCCAAAGGACTTCTTCAGTTCCGAGGAGCCACAACAAACTCAGTCCCATAGTGGCTTACTCACATAGTGGGCCAATCGGTTTGATGGTGATAAGATGGTTTCTAGAGTCCGCCTTTTCCCCCGTCGACTCCTCTGAGGCAGCCACAGCCTGGTTCAAAAATTTCCTTTAGACCAGGGCTTTTCAACAAAACTGCTCCGGGGGGCACAATTTCTGAAAGGCAACAGGTCGGGGGCAGGACATCCAGCGATTAAAATCATTATATAAATAAACCAAAGTTTAAAAGGATTTCTGTTACCTTTTAAACATGTTTATTTTATTGCATTGAATCATAAATGCAAGTAGCAGAACCCAAACCCAGAAGCCACAAAAAACAAAACCTATCTATCTATCTATCTATCTATCTATCTATCTATCTATCTATCTATCTATCTATCTATCTATCTATCTAT
>JAVCKU010000042.1:13901099-13920549 GCA_032273985.1 Hypsolebias coamazonicus | reverse complement strand
AGAGCGGGAGGAGTCCACAGGGTCTTAAAGGGAAAGGTATTTACACCCCACACACAAAAGAAACGGCACTGTGTGTAACTGAAAAAAGGTATTGAAAGTCAATGGGTGGTGTGACGTCAATGGGAGGTATGACGTAAGTGTGAAACGTCGTAACTCGAGACCGTCGTAACCCGAGGACTACCTGTATTATGTTTTTCTCTCTTTAGAGCTATATTTACATGGATCACCGATTCCTCTCTTTACATTACCCCTTCATTCATCAACTTTCTCTCTTTAAAACCGCTTTTTTTCCCTCTTTAAAAAATCATGATTTTTACCTATCATCTTAAGAAAACAATGTTATATAATGCAGAGATTTTTCTCCAGTGGCAGCATTTGAAGCAAATGCCATTTCTTGTGTAATGATGGTTTAAATATTATAAAGTTCATCACACTTGTCTTCTTTCATTGATCCTGTATGTTTGTATGTAAACCTTTTAGCTTTAGCAGAGTTGTATGTTTGCTTTTCTCTTAGTGGTTTGGAATGGTTTGTGTTCAAATCAGCGAGTTAGTGAATGAATGATTTAAAGTGATGTCCACTGCTACGTGTCTTAGTGTGAGTTTGACTGCAAATATGCTAATAAACAAGATTTTATAAGGCCCAGGTTTAGAAATTTTGAATATTTTTATTAGATGAAGAGAGATGTGCAGCTCGGTAAACAATTCAAAAACAAACATTAGTGACGTGGTTCATGTGTATTAGTACACATGACATAAATAAATAATCCTAATATAATTTAAGGTACCCTCAGTGCTTTTAAAACCATCTTTTCACACTTCTCTCTTTCTGGGTCATGGGAGTCACTGGTGCCCATGTCCAGCAGTTACTGGGAGAGTCTGGGTGCACCACATGTATAAAATATGGGTTTAGGAGCAATGCGTGACCATCTCAGTGAAATAATTGTCATACATCTTGCTTTCTTTCAATGTGAAATGCTGAACTCTATTTTGTGTGTGATTCAAAACAATATCAAAGTAAAAAAAGTACAGAGGATATAA
This sequence comes from Hypsolebias coamazonicus, assembly GCA_032273985.1. Classification (NCBI taxonomy): domain Eukaryota; kingdom Metazoa; phylum Chordata; class Actinopteri; order Cyprinodontiformes; family Rivulidae; genus Hypsolebias; species Hypsolebias coamazonicus. The sequence goes on along the minus strand of JAVCKU010000042.1, from coordinate 13,919,511 downwards.
CTACCCAGACCTGTCATTCAATCAATATTCGGCACAATGCGATGGAGGAAATATGATGAAGAAACCTAAACTTGTCCTGCTTTGTCCCCAAATGCTTTTATAGTTTTTTTTTTAATTAGAATAAGAAAAATGAAATATTTCTTTCAACAACTGTCTTTTTCTTGCATAAAAATACATGGGGCCCCCCGAGATGGTGTAGAGGCAGGCCTGCCAACTTGGGACCTGAAGGTCCTGGGTTTGATCCCCAGTCATTGCACATCTCGTGGTGTCTCTGTGCAGGACGCTTCATCCCCAGTTGCTCCCCGGGCATTTCCAATGCCCACTGCGCCACCTGGTGTTGGTTGGGTTAAATGCAGAGAGCCAATTTCGCCATTGTATGGGAACATACAATGATGACAACATATACACATTATTATTATTGTTATAATTAAAATTTGTTTTGCAGTGTCAGCGCTGTGAACCCCTCTACAATGACAAACAATTCAGGTCAGGTGATCAGCTCCAGCCAATTAACTGCCGACCTTGTCAGTGTCATGGCCACGCCCTCTCTTGTCATTATGACATCCTAGTTGATGACCAACCAGATGAGCACTATCAAGGAGGAGGAGGAGTCTGTGACAACTGCATGCACAACACCACAGGTGCACTTTTAGTTTATAAGTTAACAATGCACGAGCTAGGTTTATATTTCATAAGCATTTGTTAAATTCAAATTATTTCAGGCAATTACAAACAAGGGCCTAGTGCATGTACCTTTACCTGGATTATTTTATTTTATAGACTAAGACTGAACTATACATACACATTTAAACATGAGGATTCGACAAATGGATTTTCTGGTTTGTATCCATTGTTATTTATTGCAGCCTGTGTCCATTCCTCTTACTCTAAGGAAAGAACTGTGAGCTGTGTACAAGTGGCTTCTTCAGGCTGGAGGACTTTGATCCAACTTTAGTTGATGTGTGTCAACCCTGTAATTGCCACACTGCTGGAACAGTCGATGGCAGCACAGTGTGCACCCAGGTACACATAAACACATTCTGTTATAAAGCAAAATGTTGATCCCTTAAAGGATGGAAATACTGAAAAAGGGATTTACGTGGTTGCTCACTCATTTTTCCTTTGTTCTTCCTGTTTCTGTCTTTATTAGGATGGAGGTCAGTGTCAGTGTAAGGCTGCAGTAACAGGCCGTCAATGTGCAGACTGTTTGCCTGGCTGGTTTGGTCTCAGTGCATCAAATCCAAATGGTTGCATGTCCTGTAACTGTAGTGACCGGGGTGTCATCAAAACATTGACAAGAGCAGTTTCCATCTGCAACCAACACACAGGACAGTGTCACTGTAAACCCCATGCAACAGGTAAACCTTGACAAACAACATGCTATTGATTTGTTCAATATCTGTTTCTATGTTTTTTGTGTGTGTGTCACAGTTGTTCCTTTGCATTTAAGGACTGATGTGAAGGGTTAAAGACACGCTCCTGGATACTTACAAAGAAAACCAGAGTACTTGACCAAATTTGTGAATTAAATTCTTAAAAATGATACATATCAGCAAAAAGTACTTCCTGGTATATTACCACAGCAGCTTCAGAATGCTTAGATACATACTTGTAGAGCAGTAAAGTGTTTATATGCAATGGCTATATGATGTTGCTTTTTAGGTAGAGATTCCAGGTTGGCTTAGATCTCCCAAGGACTTCAAAATGAGATGTAATATGCAATTTAAGACATTGCAAATAACAAATGGCCACAAACCGTGTAACACACATCGATGATTCATTTAAATACTCACCTTTTTTAGTTTTGCTCTCTAGAATGAAAACACAAAGTTTCATAATGCAATAGCAAAAACGTGATGGCTTCCACACCTTTCAGAATTTCTTACCATTGCATCCTATTAATAAAACCATGCAAAGATGTCTTAATGCTAAAATAGAATTTACACCAGGCTCATAGCAAAGTAAATTTAAATCTAGCTCCCAGTTTGCTTAACTGTCTTGCAACTTTGCCTTTATTATTCTATAATACAAATTCTTATTGCGGTTTAATGAAATTAAAATGTTTACACTGTGTGAATTACAAAACTTACATGCAAATACACATTGTGATGGACCCAAACGTCCCAAATTGATGTGGTTGCCAAAATAAACAGGCTTTTCTGCTGGTGGTGCTTCCAGCCGTTGTGCCTCTTTTTGATAAATGGTTTCACTCTCTCCCCCCCGTGTGTCTTTGAAGACCAAGCTCGTATGAAATGCAAAACTGGCCAATGCTTCTCAACTCTACGCATCATGTGCATTGCTAAGCCTTGCTACCAAGGGTCCATGTTGTGCGTGTGAGTGTGGGCATGTGCACTGACGGTGTTTTCATCTGCTCTCGTTGGTGTGTATTTGTAAAGGAGATGGATGAGGCCATGTGTTCAAGTACATTTGTTTTTGCTTAGCTCTGTTTATTGTATGTAGGAGTGTTTGTACATAAAAAGTGTGTGTTTGTGCATGTGTGTGCACGTATGCCATCAAGGACTAAGCTGGTATTTAATTCTCTAATTCAATGCCAAGTTGATTAAAACAAACTGCTGCAGCCCCTTATATTTTTCACACTTTCTTCTTACAAGACCCCTTTTTTCCCCGTCGTTGTTTGTTTGGTTGCTCCCACAGGTATTTTTCAGAAATGAGATTTGATTATGGCAATTTATTACCGCCAAGCTGATACTTTGAGCTGAGCAATGGCAGGCACGCTTTAGAAGGATGGGATTGAAACGTGCGCACACAGACGCAAATACACACATGCAGAAAAATTGTGTATGCTCATAACAAGGTGCCAGAGTGCAGTGTGTACGTAATAGTGTTTGAAATGGTGATGCATGAGCCTGTTAACCAGCTGGCTCCTGATAAAAAGCTTGGCCATGGCCTGAAAATACACACACAGACACACACAAGTGCATACGTTGGCAAGTGAACACAAAAAACATTGTTCCTCTTTTGATCTAATATCTTCTAACACAAGCCATTCTCCTAAATTCTCAGTTTTCTTCTCATTTTGTTCTTAAAATCTCTATTTCTCATTTCTTTTCTAGTCCCAGTTTTGATTTTTTGGCCTTTTTATATGCATTTTAAAGTTGAAACTGGTGAAAATAGTACTGATGCTATGCTATAAACTCTGTTTATAACATTAAAACAAAATATACCTATTTTTTTCTCTATAACTAAATTTTGAATTATTTATAAATTAGTGAATATAAAAAAGTTCCTATAAAATACAATTCAACTGATGTTGTGTTTAGACGTCAGTTTCCTGACCTGCATATGAACATGCACACTTGTACATGCTTATCTATTTGCACTTTAACAAACAGATATACATTTTATTGTTAAATTGATGTTTAATATGATCTGCTGAGAGAAATATCCCCATATCTGTAAAATCATTAAAGTGGGCAGGCCAGGGAAAATACCAAAGTTTTTACTGGCCAAAGAGTAGGCCACATCCATGTGCACTAACACACAAGTACCTGCAAGTTTCTATTAATCGGTGCATGGTCACACACACTCACTGCCACCCACATATGAACATGCGCTCCCTCATAAATGACTGTGGTGACTGCATTGCCCCAAGGCATCCATTTAGGGACAGATTGCCTGTCATAGAATACGTATGGCATATTCAAATAAGACTTACACACATATACACACACACACGCACGCACCCCACACACACAACATATTCCATTTTAACTAGCCTTAGAGCCAAGCACTGATTCTTGTTAAAAAGTCTCTCACACGATGAACCTGGTGTTTACGCCTGTTCATGATTATTGAATACAATTACAAGTGAAACAAATGGGATAAGACTCTTTACGTCTGAACATGTAAATTATAAATAAAAAAAAAGAAATAGAAATGTAATTTAAAATAAAAAAAAATCAAAATGACAAGAAGCTAAAAGCAAGCTTTTGTTTGGTCAATTCAATTTTGTCTTTTTTGTCTCTAATTTCCTTTATCAAAATACCAGGAAGCTGCTGCGTGTTTTGAATTATTCACCAGAACATTAGGTCCCTTTCTTCTTCTGACAAGCTTAAATGTATTCCTGTCAACTAGCAACCCCTCGAAAAGTTTATTTTTTAACAGAAAAACGTTTTTGTTTTTAACATATTTAATAAATATTTTGGTTTTCTTTTGACATCTTGCTTTTTTGACACCATGATTCATTTTTATGTTTAGGTTTCAGTCTTGCATCTCTTCATTTTCTTTTTTTTCTCCCACTTCATTCTTCTCTTATAGTTGCTGAATTTATTATTTTATTTATTGCTCAGTAAAATTAAGTGTTTGGCCTTAGGTGAGTGATCCATCATAAGTAGAGGGCCTGGCCCTAATGATGGCAGTTTTATTCACTCACTCACCATTTCTATTGCTCTTTCTCTGTCTGTCTGTCTATCTCTCTGCCTGTCTGTCTGTCTATCTCGCTGTCTGTCTGTCTATCTCTCTGTCTGTCTGTCTGTCTGTCTGTCTAGCTCTCTATCTATATCTGTCTGTCTTTCTGTCTCTGTCCGTCTCTCTCACACGCACTCAGTTCTGTTCAAAAACTAGACTGAATAAAGTTTTGTGTATAAATACGCAACAGCAAACACATTTTTGCAACTTGTTTTCACCTGAGCAGACTGAACTCTGCTCTTTCTCTAATGTTTCTTAAAATATAATTTCCTTCTGTTTATTTGTGTCTTTTTTTTTGCTCTTTCTCTGTTTCCAGGTCTGTCATGTGACCGCTGTGAGTTTGGTTATTGGAACCTTTCCCACCCAAACGGCTGCATCCCATGTGACTGTGACCTGTTAGGTTCTCTCAGCTCATTCTGTGAGCCTGAGGGGGGCCAGTGCGAGTGTAAGCCCGGGGTGGGGGGCCAACAGTGTGACTCTTGCGGCAGTGGCTTGTATGGTTTAGGACTCAAGGGATCTTGTGCCCTTTGCAACTGCTCATATGATGGGACAGTACCAGGGACAGTCTGTGATCCATACACAGGCCAGTGTGTGTGCAAGGCATGTATATCTTTTTCATACTTGCTCAAGTTTATATGCCGGCGTAAGCAGAACGTATTATAATATAGTCTCTGTGTGTACGTACGAATGTACGCTTTCTCTTGTCCATAAAACAGTGACTAACATCTACCTTAATCTTTGCCTGTGAACAGATGAAATTCAAAGTAAATTTATTTTGAAAGAATATAAAAGAAATTTTGTTTATGAATACATTTGCCAACAGATTAGAAAATTTAAAAATATTCAGTAGTCCCTTGCTACTTCGCCGTTCGTTTATCGCGGACTCGCTCTGTCGCGATTTTTCAAAATAAGATTGGACATGACACACAATTGGCTGATTGATGGATGAGCCGCACAATCTGCCTGGAATTTTTATGTAAAATAAATAATTTTGAATTATTTAGCACCTTCTGCACCTGTGTGCAACCTATACTGCAGGATAAAGTTCCTGCTGCAGCTGATCAGCTGTTCTTCGTGCAGAGAGTAGAAGTGGGCGTGGCCAAGAGTGCTTGTAGGTGGCAAAGAGCAGATGAGGCAGGGAGCTGAAATCATGATATTCTGTGCTCTTTAAGCGCTTTAGAAACATTGTTTAGAATATTGAAAAAGTGTGGGAAGGATTTAACATGCCTATAAATACTAAATTAAACTACTACTTACTACTTGTACTACTATCCCTACTTTGCAGTTTTTCACTTATTGCAGGGAACAAATCCCCGTGATAAACAAGGGGCTACTGTGCATGAAAAAATGTCAGTGTTATATATAAAATGTGATTTAATTTAGAAATGACAATTTGAACAATTATTATTGTTATTTTTTTTTTTTTTTCAAATAATTGGGGGAAAAAAACAGTCTGGGCTTTTTAAAATGTAAGCACTGAACAAATAAACAATGAGGTATACCAATGTATTTTTTGCCATGCTAAGCTTTTTTTCCCCACAACACCTGGTGCGATAGAATAGTACATTATTTTTTTTTATCTTACTATAGTTTAAATATGATTTATTTTGCATTCATTTTTTGTGTTGTATGTCTTTCTTTTTTCCTTTATTTTAGGAACATGTGGAGGGCCGTCGCTGTGACTCTTGCCGTCGTGGTTACCACACTCTGGAGCACCGAAACTCCCTGGGCTGCCTGCCGTGTGTGTGCTACATCAGTGGAACTGTGCCAAAGGGTGTGTGTGATATGTGGACTGGACAATGCCCGTGCAAGGAGGGGGTCATGGGAGTACACTGTACCAGCTGTCTTCATAACTACTACAACGGAAGTTTAGACCCAGAGAGTAAGAAAACCCCAAAATTAAGCCAGTATTCTCTTTATTGCACTTTTAAAGTCTAATATGGTTTTTGGAGGCTAACGCTATTTCATTAGAAAATTTCTGAGCTGTTGCAGAAGCCGTGATCACATTAAAAGCAGGTGCCCTTGTGCTGTTTTGTTCCTTCTCAGATGGTTTGTCTCAGGGTTGCATACCATGTATCTGCGACCCCAGGGGAACCGTGATGGGATCAGTTTGTGACAGCACCACAGGGCAATGTGTTTGTGTCCAAACACGCCATGGGAAGGACTGCAGTAGCTGCCGATCTGGTGAGCTAGAACCACAGATACATGATTAATGGGTTGTCAAATTAAATATTGGAGGCACAAATCTGTTTAAAGACAAAGATAAGGCCGAAAAAAATTATTCAAACTTTGTGTCCAGAAAATGGAAAAACTTGGGATCTTAACTTTATGTTTGGTAAATGTTTGGCGCTTGTTCTACGTTTCAACAAAAGCTTTGCGTGGAGGAAAAACTTGTTCTTTTCACCAAAAATACATGCTATACAATACATACTATACTAATATATGTTAGTTGTTCCAAAGTATTTAACCTCTATTTTTTATAACTTAACTGCCCATAATTTACCATTTATTAATTTATTTTCCCCCTTACTTGTAATTTTATATGGCTTTAAAAAATTTAACTTTTTTTTTTGGAATCTAGCTGAAGACTTGTTGCCGTCTGTAAATTATCAACCTGTCCTAATTGTGTACAAACATAGAATATATTCACGTTTTGCATCGGTTGATATAGATTTCTTTTAATGTATTAATTTAATACTTTTCCTTTCCATGTATTTATTTTTGAATTTACCAACTTTTGATCCCACTAGGTCAGCTTATGACATGCCTGACAGCCAGTATTGTTCTCCCAATTGACTGACAATATATCTAATGTGTTTATTATCTCATGGGCCTTTTACGCATACTTTATTTAATACTTGAAACCCAAAGTCACTAATGTAACTTGAAGCATGTTTATTGGTTTTGTGTTAAATTTAGTTGCAAATAAACTATAAACACTTTTGATTATTTTGAGACAATAATGTAAGTGTTCCTTTTTAAAATTAGTAAACGTTTTAATCTAAAGGCTCTGTAATATATATCTTAATCTAAATCTCATGTCGTATTGTAAGCTTCATCATGTGGAGCGAAAAGGCAAAGATAAAGTATGAAAATGAGAACGTTCTGTAACTAAACTGATGAATATTTAGACAAGAAGGCAGACCGATTTAAAGACTTCTCCACACATTTGTTCTCTCAATGTATTTCTGTTCAGGTTTCTACCTCTCTTCAGATCACAGCATGTGTTTGGAGTGTGACTGCCATCCTATGGGTGCATTACAGCATAGTTGTGAGAGCCAGACAGGAAAGTGTGTGTGCGCTCATTTCTCAGTTCGAGGACGACGGTGTGACCAGTGCCATGAGAAGTATTTTGGATTCAACCCTGGTCTGGGCAAGTAAGTATAAAACATTTAATCTGACACAGATAAACAAAATAAAAAGATGAAAGCCTAACATTTTGAAAAGTTTCTACCCTATAATTGCACCATCTTTATTATCATACATACAAATTTGTGCACACGTGATCATCAGAGTACATATGCCTGCAGGTGCAGTCTTACGCTAGGAGCTGTTTTGACCTTTACATTGCTACTTGACATGTGTCATATTGGATAGATTGTCCACAGACAACCAGTTGTGCACTCTGCTTGCCTAAGTTGGCATATTAAAGAGTATTTTAGGTGACCTTTGTATGATAACATCATTTTAATGAGTTTCATAACATGTTTGTTTTCAGTACACCATTTAACTACAAACTACTACTGTAGTTATCAAAGCCTGACAAAAAAATATTTCCAGTTCAAGGTACATGAAGTGTGATTCGAAGTTAAGGTTGGGTAGAAAGTAAAAGATGTGGAAAGTGTTTTTTTTTTTTTTTTTTTTTTTTAACGCTGCATATTTGAACAACTCACTGAATTTGTTAGTTTTAGATCAAGGGATCCCCCAAGCAATTCATCAAAGTTGTGTTAAGTCATAATTTTTGGATTGCTGTATAGGTGAATTAAAAATTATGAATGATTGTGTTTTTAGAGTTTAAATGTCTTTCAAATACAATTTAAAGAAATTAAATAGCATGTATTATTTAATGCACACTTAGACTTAATTCACAATGTTGAAATTGAACGTATTGTTGATTGCGTGTCCGTATCTTTATATGTACACACAAACTCGTACTGCAGTTTTAGTCTCACTTAAAAATGGAAAAACTAGGTCTGATTTTAGTATTTTCTGTCTCCTTGGGAATGGGAGTGAAGGTCAAGTCATTGTGGCATTTTGTGTATTTTTACATGTTTCTGTTTGAGCACAGTTGACAGGACAAATTTGCAGCTCCTTATGAGGCTGTGGCTTTTCACACAGCAATAAAGAAAGTGTAGTGGTGTGTGTGTGTGTTTGGGAGAGAAAGAGAGATAGACGTGTAACATGTGAGTACAGTGTGCATCGGAATAAAGGAACACACATCGATGATGTCTGTGTCGGAGTATGGGTGGCAATAGCATGGGTTATATGGTATCACCTTGCCAATGTGGGGTGTTTTTAAGTCGGCCAAACATTGTCCAATGCTTAGTTTGTGCCATTTGTGCATTTGTGTCTATATAAAGGTGTGAGATTGGTGGCCGTATGCTCACCCACTGCTAACCCCCCCAGAGGGGTAACACCAAATCAGTGACCCAAACATTGACACTGTCAGACGCACACATACAGACACGTCCATGCATGCTTTGACAGCTCTGATGGGGATATGCAGTTTATGTGAAGTTAATTTCACAGCCAAAGGGTGAAGAAAATGCTAGTCAGGGTCTCCCTTATTGTATTAAGGAGACAACCCAGCACCTCTACACACACACACACACACACACGTAAACACACGCATACACCTGAAGGCCTCTCTCACATTGACTAATGTTAATGTTCATGAGTCCACCATCAGGAGAACACTGAACAACAATGGTGTGCAATGGCAGGGTTGTAAGGAGGAAACCACTGCTCTCCAAATAGAACATGCTGCTCGGCTAGTTTGCTAAAGATCACGTGGACAAGCCAGAAGGCTGTTGGAAGAATGTTTTGTGGACGACTGAGACCAAAATAGAACTTTCTGGTTTAAAGGAAAAGTGTTAAGTGTTAGGAAGGGATACAGTAACCATGAATATGAAAAAAAAATTCAATGCCAAGTCATTAGTTAATGACTTGGCATTGAGTACCTTTAACACGTGCGTTTTGAAAGATTTAAAACCTGAGTTTGACTCGTCTCATCCACTGAATGGACAGAAATTCCCTTCAGTTTATTTTCTGTTTATTTTAAGTTTTGTCATCTTTAAGAAGCTAAGTTCTTTTTTTTTTTCCCTCCATGAGCATCAAAATTAGAATGCAGAAAAACAAAATTTTATTTTATTTTTTTTTTTTTTTAAGTCATCACATGCATGGTAAAGTAAAGGGCTATGTGTTGTCATCAGTGTATGTTCCCATACATTGGCGAAATTAGTTCTGCATTTAACTCATCACCCAGGTGGAGCAGTGGGCAGCTATGCAAGCACCCGGGGAACAGTTAGGAATTGGTTGCTTTTCTCTGGGGACACCATGACGTGCGCATGGTGGGGAGTCGAGCCGTGACTTGCTGGTCCCAGGTCGGCTGGTCTACCTCTATCCCCATCTCGGCCCCGTTAGAGATACGATAGACTTTCTAACATTTTGAGACATTCATCCTCTTATGACTCAAAATTTAGAAACCGACAACTGTCTACTTAACAAGTGGTGGAAATTCAGCTTTTACAGTATTTTTAAGTTTTAAGGATTGTTGAAAACATTTCATGTGTTTCAGTTGCACGAACGAAGTCCTCCACAAGCCTTAATCTGAAGGCACCGCAACTAACGAGGGGCGGGGCTTCTTTCCATTGATCTTGTGTGAATGTGTCTTTGCTTGAACGTGAACGTGTCCTTGTTACTGGCTGCTCGTTTGCTCGTCGTGTCACACTGTCTTCGTTGGGTTCTTGTTTTCCAGTTCTGGGTGCCTCGTTCTGATCAAATGTCTGTTCTCTTCTTTCACTCCTGGTCTGTGTTTCCTCAGACGTAGAGACCTCTGTGGACAGTCGGTGCACTATGGACAGTGCCGACAGTGTCTTTTTGGGGCGCCGTTACTGATTCCTGGCTTCTTCCTTTTACCGTTCCTTTTTTTTTTTTGTTTCAAACCCTCCTTCCATCCTCTTCCACCAGGAAATAAGATTACAAATCAGGTGACAGGACACACATGAGAAAACACGTTCATGTTGTCATGTTATATTCTGTTCCTCCTTTTTTTGTCTTTTTTTTTTATTATCATTTGACTTTTTCCTTTGTCTGTTCTGAACTAACCTCATATAAATGATTAATAAGTTTTAAATAAATTTGACCTCTTTAAAATCTGCAACCTGACATTACAATGCCAATGGAAAGTCCTTCATAACACAGAAGTGTTGGTTCGATTCTACTGCTTTTGTTTTTATTTTTATAAAACAAAGATGCCGTGCTTGCTTATTGTATTCCTGTGAGAGCAGCCTGCGCCATTTTTATCGTCAACGGTTCTCATTAATTTCCCGTCCTGCCTGCATCACTGTTTGCATGTACAGTGTGTTTCAGTGTTTTCTGCATTGTGTTCATTTGTCTGCGCTTTTTATTTATTTTTCTGCATGTCCTGAATATTTTATGTAGAGTTTTAGTCTCCAGACACCTCATTTGTTGGTGTTTTCAGTTTTTCTGTGTATTTTAGGCAGAGCTGCATGATAATGCACATTTCAGTATGAGCTCAAAGTCACCACATTGAAGACTTATTCCTCCATAAATAAAGTCTGTATCTATCTAAAGCTGCTGAAACTGGCATGGTGATATACATTGAACCACCAGTTTTTGCAGCTAAATAGTTATTTTTTTCCACTGTTTTATTTGTAAAACTACACCTATTCAAAAACATCTGGGAGGTTATGAAAAATACAAACTGAATGCAATGATTTGTAAATCTAAAAATAATCTAAATTTATTCACAGTAGAACCCAGTAAACATATCAAATGTTGAAACGAAGGAAGTAAATAAAAACGGTCATTTTGAATTTGGTGGCAGCAACGTATCAAAAACATTTAGGACTGCTCCTGTGAAGCACTTTGATTTTTATTTATTAATTAACTAACTTGAATTTAATCGGGCAAATCCCTCTGAGATAGCAGAACTGTGTTGTAAGGGAGGCCTGGGCCTGAAGGCACCGTGCATGTTGTGGGAGGAAACCCATGCAAACTCTATACAGAAAGACCCATGGAATGAACCTAGGCCCTTCTTGCTGTGAGGCAGCAGTGCTAACCACTGATCCATCCCCTCCTCTTTAAACATCTGTCTGTAAACATGTTTTGAACAGTGCGTTGATATCTGGCTGGTCGATCCCTCTTCCTTTTAGTTCAGAGGATGCAGCATCTGGGGTTTCCAAGAGAAAATGTAAAATTTCAATTAGTCTGACCACAGAAGTGTTCTGCACTCAGGTCATTTCAAATGGACTTGGGCTCAGAGGAGAAGGCAGGTTAGATGTCACTTCATGACTTTTTCTTTGCCTGATAGAGCTTTAAGCAGCATTTGTGGAAGGTGCGGTGAACGACGTTTACAGAAAATGGTTTGTGTAAATGTTATTGAGCCCATGCAGTGATATCCAGAACACAATCAGACCTGTTTTTAGTGTGGTGGCCCCTGAGGGCCTGAAGATCATCAGCATCTGTTACTGACTTTCAGCCTCGTCTTTGAGCTCAGAGATTTTATTTAGATTCATAGAATAATTTCATGTCGTGAACTAAAAATCCTAATTTTAGATGGTGAGGTATTCCAAAAAGACAGAAGGGAAAGAAAAGGAATAAAAACAACGAAGCTCTCCAAAACGTGTGGATATCCTAACAGGACTTGTGTCAAACCAGTGAGGAAGTCTACAAAACACACCACTGAACAGAACAAGAACAACAGAAGGCAAAACATCATCATCCCTCATGTTGCTGGAGTATCTGAGAAACTCGGAAGGGTTTTCAACAAACACAACATTCCAAAACATTTCAACTCAACAGGTTTCGGAGGCTGCACCCTTAGGACAAAACACCCAAACACAGAGTGGTGTGGTGTACGCAGTCCAGTCCGGTTCAGTGCAGCGAGGAATGTCCAGAACACTCTACTGGAGAAACCAAACAGACACTTGTCTCAACACAGGAGAGCCAGCTCCTCAGGACAAGACTCAGCAGTTCACCTGCACCTCAAGGATAAGGAACATCCATTTAAGGACCAAAATATTCACATTTTGGACCGAGAGGACGGATGGTTTGAGAGTGGGTTTGAAGGAAGCTATTTATGTAAAAAGAGAGAAACCATTTTTAAACAGAGGAGGAGGTCTCAGATTTCAGCTTTCAAAAACGTATAATGCAACTTTAGGCCTGATACCCGGTCATTATAACACCTATTAGGAATTTCATCCACATGACCAGAGTTGCCCATCTGTGAGTCAGACTAACAAAGACTTTAACAAACTGCTATTGTGAGGAGCGATAGGTCAATCTGCACATGTATCTAGCTTAGCTCAGTCTTATAGCTCGAACTAGGGATGCACGATATTATCGGCCTGGTATCGGTATTGGCCGATATTAACGTTAATTTTCAATATCGGACATCGGCCATTCCATTAAAGTAACTCGCCGATATAAAAGGTGCTGTTTTTGCTGCGACGGCAGCACTGCATGATGACGTTGCAGCACAACCTGAGTTACCTGAGTGACAACTGTCATTTCCGACGACATTGAGAAGCTAATAGCCGATAGCACGTCTTGTTGGGTGAGTATTACCACAGACGTTTGGACGTCGTGTTAGCCCCGTTAGCATGATTAGTCTTACGGAACAATGGATAGACAAAAACATTGAAATTAGCAGAGGATCCCACACTGCAACTTGGAACCTGGAACAAGCCCCCACAAGTGAGACAGTATTGCATGCGACTAATGCTAATAAATAACAGTTAACGTTTATCATTTAATATACAGTAAGTTAAAGTGCTATTTATATCATATGGCTGTTACTGAATATATGTCACCAGATTTTACAGCTGTTGCACAATTTTTGTAGCAAATAAGCTTAAATAAAAGGGATATGTTCTGATAAAAGAACATATATAAAATATCGGTATCGGTTATCGGCCGAATAAGTTTTAACATATTGGCATATCGAATATCGACCAAAAATCCAATATCGTGCATCTCTAGCTCGAACCCCACACTCTGTTCTTTGAAGTGAGAAAGCTCCTCGGATGAGAAGTGAAACGTCGTCTGTTACAAATAAAGTCCAGTTGTTTTTGTCTTGAACTTTTTTGAATATATGTATTTGTATTTCTCCAAAAGTTCACTTTGTTTTACATTGTTCTGTTAAATTTGCCCAATATCATATTTCAGTGAAAAGGTAATTCTTCATTCAAGATGTCTTTTTTTACTTATCCCATGCTCCATTACAAAATATAACTCAAATGGTAATTTACTTAAAAACTTGACTTAGATTAATGCAAAAATTATTTCTACTTTATACATGATACTTGAGGAATTATTCTTTACTGTTTTGCAAAAAGTAGGTAAAATAAATATGCAAATGTCATGAAATCTATTTGTTTTTTTATTTCTAGACACCTGGCATCGACAACACTGCAGGTGAATCAGGCTTCATGAAACACAGACATGTCACTATAGTGTAAAGACCTTCTGAGGATCAACATGTATGCAAATGTTTGAGATGTTTAAGAATGAAACCTCACAGCTCCTTTAAGTTTTTCTGCTTTAGTTGTACATTTATTTTTAAAAGGTTGACAGAAAAGTGCTCAAAGCTGTTGTTTTGTTCAGTCTGTGTCCAAATGTGCATCTCCAAATGATCATGTATTATCTTTGACATGTTTACTTATGGGTAAATTATTTGATATTAACAAGTTTTTTTTTTTTTGTTCTCATCTACTGGAAATGTCATCAACAGAGCTATTGTGATTTTTTTATGTAATTGATTTTGATTCATTTTGATATGTAAAAAAATGACAATGTTGTGATTGAAATATGCCTTTTGTTAAATAATTCAGCTTTCTTTTTATGAAACAAGACTAAACAACGTATGTGCACATACATCACTGTTTTCTGGAAAAACAGGAAAAAGTGAATAAAGTTAAAGAAATAGGTTTTGATGTTTTCATAAAAAAGGTTGTAAGCTCAGTCATCCAGGTAGATACAGTAACAACATAAAAGATTAAATTGTGTCTCTGGATGGGACGAAACTTTCTCGTTTAAAGAAATTTTTTGCTTCTGTCACCTGCTCCTGTTGACTGGCTGGTGAGGGCTGCTGCGTTTCTCCGGCTGGCTGTGGGTGGATGACGCGGGCCGCCATTGGACCAGCTTGGCCCGGGTCGTGGGTTCCGGTCTGTAATCGTCAGATTTGTGTGCCTGCTGGAGCTGATCTGCCGTCGTTGGTCCTGCGGGCTGTTGGGACCGCGGGATCCGGTACTCTGGCGTCGTTCTGGGTCTTGTAGTTGCTAGGCCGCAGCTGCCATCGATAGGTTGGTGAACATTGTGACCAGGCTTCGGCTTTCAACTACCAAGCTGAATAGTTACCACCATCAGGCCAGAAGTTTGGTGAGTGATGTCGAATAAACATGGACAAAGGAAACAAGAATCACTGGAAAAAATTTGGAAGACATGGAGGAAATTAAAAAAAAATCATTCAATTTTATGAGTGCTGAATTAACAAGATTAGCATCGCAACAAGAACTCCTGATTCTTCTGATTGAAAAATTAAAACAACTGAAAATCCTAATAAGTAACAAAGATAATAAAATAGCTGAACTTGAAAAAAAAATTGATGATCTGGAACAAGACGCAAGACTAAATAACCTGGTGATAACTGGACTTGAAGTCAAGCGCCGGTCATTTGCAAAAGTTACTGCGGGTACTGTTTCGCTTCCCCAGTGAGATAGCCACAGGACATATGACATGCCCTCACTGCAGCCTTTGCCTCCAAGGGGTCCAAAAACTAATTCTAGTGCTTAGGTATTACCCGTAGCTTCGTGGGACAGTTTAAACTAAGGCTGTGTTGAGATGATTCACTCAGACTGTTAACGACCTCCTCTCTGTATGTCACACCGATCTGGTTTTATTTAGAATCTAGGAATAAAATTCATGGATGTTGTTTTATAATCAAAGCTTGGAAAACTTTAAACACCTCCCAAATTTTGTTGTTAACGTTGAACCAAGCTTTCCATTTCCATAAACAAAGGGGTGATGAAATTAGAATCCAGAATTTTACGTTTTGCTTTGCTTTAATCAATGATTTGCAAGGGGAACAGCGTCAAGTACAATCCAGTACATTTGAATTATAGCAGATACATAGTAATTGACAAATTATTCAGTGAGTCAGTTGTGATCCAGGGGTTGAACAGGATGCCTGGCTGGGTGTTTCCTGCTGGAGAGACGACGAGGGAGAGTTATGGATTTGCACCGCTCTTTCCTGCCTCAACTGTAGAGCCTTCTCCTTCCTTTAGGCTAGACCACACCCTTGGAGCCCCAGGGGTCGCGTTGATACATTAAAAAGCTCCAAAACCCCTCAACTCGACATCTACCAGACACTCAGGCCAGGATTTCTTATGTAACACAACCTCCCTGAGAACCTTCAGCACTTCTGAGATGGTGACTCCATAATGTAACCCTCACTATTTCTTTGCTTGCAAATCCAAGGTGCCGCTGCAGTAATCTAATATAAACTTTGTTAGAGGACTGTCATTTGGAAGCATCTCCTTACCCTCGTAATTGTTGGAACTCCAGTGAATTCCTTGGAGAGTAACGAGCAAATTACCTCACCCCTAGCCAGGAATGAGGCCGCCTCTGGCTCAACAGCTGCTTCAAATATGAAGAAATGGAATGTGGCCAAAATCCGGGCTGAAAGAATTGAAAGTGACTCTGATTCTTGTTCAAAAGGAGTCCACTTCT
This sequence comes from Hypsolebias coamazonicus, assembly GCA_032273985.1. Taxonomy (NCBI): domain Eukaryota; kingdom Metazoa; phylum Chordata; class Actinopteri; order Cyprinodontiformes; family Rivulidae; genus Hypsolebias; species Hypsolebias coamazonicus. The sequence goes on along the minus strand of JAVCKU010000042.1, from coordinate 13,903,110 downwards.
TCTTCGGATTTTTCCAATTTCTTCAGCAGCTTGAAGCAGTCAAAATCTTGTCCGGTCCTCAACTCCAATCTAATTTCAGCATTATTTCATCAGACCACTAAGCTTTTATAGATAATGCCTCATCAATGCCCAACCCAATGGGACGGTTTTGGATGAAGATTCTTATGGAGTCTATGGGACAGTATTGCATCACACTCTTATACGTATCAAAGTAGGATGGTACCGTTATGTCAGACACTCAATCTAGTCTGAACTGGCTAAAACTTGTTCAGGACCAACGGCCGTCTTACTCTCTCCATGAGGTCACTGAGTTTGAACACTGTGGAATTATCTGTGCTCTGAGCTCTTATGAAACTCTGTGAAACATTTCCTTTTTGTGTAACATCACTGTGAACTTCATAACATCATGAAATAAAATACATTTTAAAATCACAAAAGATAATGTCAACTTGATTATAGTTATTAGTATGCTCTTAGACTAGTAGTTCTTTTATTTATTATAAAAAGTTATGTTCAAAGGCCTACGCCGCTGTCTCCTGTGCTTTTTCCCTTCATTTTTCTGTTCTCCTATTCATCTACCGAAGGCTGTGTTCAACGCACGCACATTCTGGCTCAAGGCCATCACATCTGGCTTTACTTAGCCCGCTGTGAATAGGCCGCTTTCAGACACACACTCACATGCTCTGAGGATAAATTACATCAATATTGCCTTGGTTAGTACTTGTTTCACATCAGCTGGACCATCTATGTTATTTTAAACCTGTCTGATTTCACAATTAAACAATGGTATCTCAACAGTACTGACACAACGGGGATACACTACAGGATGAGCTGCAGACTTTGGAGGAGCAAGTAGTGTCTTTTTTACAAGACAAGGAAATTGATGTGGACCATGAGGACAATTCAATCTGTCACACCTTGCCCAGTAAATCAGAAAAATTCAAAACATCAATAATTGTCAAGTTCATCAGTAAGAAATCTAAAAATAATGTAATAATGCAAGCCAAAAAAATGGAAGTGAACAAGGAGAGAGTCTCTCATGGAGACAGTAAGAACATCTATCAAAAAAATGGCAATGTTGCACGTGAAGCAAGGTTGTTAAAAAAACAGAAAAAAATAGCATCAACATGGATAAGAATTGGAAATATTTGGATCAAAGTACGTGAAGGGTCTCAGTCAAAATTAATAAAAAGAACTGAAGGATTTGGAAAGACTCAGATGATCTTAGGAGAAGACAAATTACAAATTATTTAAATAATTCACATAAAATTTGATAAAATGTAGTCTAATGAGCAAGTACATTTAAACATGACAACATACGAGGACTCAAAATCTAAAATATATAGTGTTGAAGATGTGATTGATACAAATTTCTTTCCAGTTATAAAAGATTGTGAATATTATAGTGAAGAGCAGTTTAATGATATCAATGTGACAAATGGAGGTATTTCTATTATTCACGTTTAGAAGTATAAATTGAAGTATCTGACGACTGTTTATACCTTTTATGAATATTGTATGATTTTTTACAGGTCTTTTATACGCGTTACAAATGTCACTGTTTGATCAAGGTATTCAGAATGGGGGTGCTGTGGTTAGTTTTACATATGCAGGCCTCGTTGTAGATTAGATGAGCACTTAATAACGTCTTAATTTTCACATTTAAGGCCTAACTTGAGATTAGAAGAGTACATGATCACATTACTAAATATTACACTTTCCACTTCACAATGTAGATTAGTCATCCAGTAAAAATTCTGCTCAGTAAAACTCTCCATGTGCTGGCTGCCTTAACAAAGCAGAGATATCAGCAGGTGGGGGGCAGGGTGACTTGACTTCAACAGAATTATAGTATTGATTACACACTGATTAGAACACATACACATAAGGTAGGTAATAATTAATAGTGATTAATTATTCTTGTAGGAGTCTTTTTTTTTCTTCCCTTTTTCGATGGCCTCCCTTCTCACCTTACAGCCATCCTCTTCACACCATTATTATGATTTTTTTT
>JAVCKU010000042.1:13836551-13846689 GCA_032273985.1 Hypsolebias coamazonicus | reverse complement strand
CTGTTGGCTTCTGGGTAGTGTAGTTCTTTTGACTGCCCTTATAGTGTAGTTGACGAGGGAGAGGGCTGGCACCGGAGGAGGGGGCGTGCCATAGAGACCATCTTAGTACCAACATAACTGGTTTGTTCCACATTGGAGTAAGCTGTTGAGGGAAGAATCAGTTCTGTGTTTCCTTGACTGATGAAGCCTTCTGGATGGAAGGTGAAACGTTTCAGCACCAAAAAAAAAAAAGAAACTGTTCAGATGACCTGAGTCTTATTAAAAGAAAACTATGAAATGTTGGTGCCTGCCCCAATTTTTTTTGTTAACTTTTTATTCCGTACCATCCCAGTCACATGAGTAATTTTAAAGTTGACAGTCGTGTGCTGTATACAATCTTACGTTGGAAAAACCACGGAAGATCGAATCCACGACAATCGAACCATGAAGTAGCGAGAGACTACTGTACACCCAACAAAAGCAGACACTTTATGGTCTCTGTCCCTACTTAGGTTTGTATGGCCATAAACTTTCCCTTGTTCTCCTCAAGATAATTAAACAAAACTTAATACACATATGCACAGAGTGTGGCATACACTTTTCATCACCCTGCTCCAACGTCAAGGTCACAAATCAAGGTCAGTGTAAAAACAAGTAATTTGCTTGTTCGGGTCATAACATCTGAATCTCTCAAGATAATTTAATAAAACTTGATACACATCTGTATCATCACTAGAGGTAATGCCATATCCACTTTTCATCACCCCAGCTTCATTTTCAAGGCCACGAATTAAAGGCAAGTTATACAAGGTCTCTGCTTGTCCAGGTCATTGCTGAATTACTGTTTAATAGTTTGTCGACTTACATATAATGTGCTGTATGCAATACTTTTGTTTCATTTTCAGTTAATACCAGAATTGTTCCTAAACTCTGAGTTTTCGTAGTTAAGTTTATTTTTGTTTTAGTTTAAGATCTTCTTTCAGCTTTTTCCTCTTCAGGGGGTCGCCACAGCGAGTCATCCGTTTTTGTTTAAGAAAGCTAAAGACCAAAAGCTATAAACATTTGAAACAGCAGCACTGTCATAAAATTTCACAATTCATTAATGTGCTCATGTAAACAGTCGCCATTAAGACAGATAAGATATTCAGTGTAGCGTTAGTTTAGTGTTGCTGAATGTTAAGCTGCAGTTGTGGAGCCTTTAAAATGATTTTTGAACAGTGCACTCAGCAGGTGTGAGAATGCTTTGTATTGCCTTGTTAGCACATTAGTAATAGGCTGAGGTTGAGAGATCATGCTTGATCAATATAATCTTACTGTGACTGTGAGAAAAATCTGAACAGTTATGTTGCTGAGGTTTGATTCCATTTCTTCATCTTATCTGTACGGTACTATTAAGTTTTATTTTTTTGCAGTTCATGTTTTTCACCTTAATATGTCATCATGTGATGGCTGAATTAAGCTCTAATAAATGTATAGAATATCCCAAATTTATTAAAGATTGATCAAGTTAAAGTTTTTAATACAAGAAAATTTAGGTATTTAAATACCTGTGAGCCATTTAGATATGAATATAATAGTTCAGTAAAATATGAACATATGAAGAGCTACACTACATTCCAGAAATCTTTCATAGCCTGCATTAGCTTTGTGTCCTACCTAACTCACTGCAATTTTCTATATCATGGTAAATGAACTGTATATAGCACCTATCTGTCTTATCAAGATACTCAAAGCGCTTTACAACACAGTCTGTGCCCTCATTTACCCATTCATACTCTATACTATAGCTGTACACAGACTAATCAGTGCTTTATCACATTCATACACCAATGGGACACACATCAGAGGCAATGAGGGGTTCAGTGTCTTACCCAGGGATACTTAAGTATGTGACTGCTGGTGGAATTGAACCCCCAACTCTCCCACTGGAGGCCGACTGCTCTAACCACTCAGCCATAGCTGCCCCAAACCAGTTGATATTTTACAAAAACATGCAGAAAAGCCTCCACGTGTTGCTGGGACACGAAGTGGGTTTCACTGAGTCTGACCTAATGTTGAGACACTTCATCAAAAAGGTTCAAGATTCTTTGTCATTCACATGTGGTGCATGAGGTGGAACAAAACTGTGTACACAAAGTCCCAGTTACACCCAAAATTATCAAAAATATAAATTATTAAAAAACAAACAGTACATAAGGGCGTACAGTATACACTAAACACTAATACTGTATTGTAATATAAAATGGTGTATTAAACAGCAGCCTGAACATGAAGACAAATCTCCAATTAAAGTGTCATTACAGGAATTTTTCTGTTTAGGGATTCATGAGTCTAACAGCTTCACTTCATGCTCCTCAACCTTGTGCTTGAGGGGAGTGAGACAAATCTGCATCTGGAGGTGTAGATGTCTGTGATGGTGGGGAGGCTGAATCCAACATCTTCTGTGCAGCCTTCACCACTCTCTGTGGAGCTTTTCTTTCTGCAGCTGTGCAGCATCCATGCCACACATTGATGCTGGAGCACTGGATGTTCTCCACTGCACACCGTCTGAAGAAGTAGAGTCTTTGATGTGCTTTCTTGATCAGGCTGGTAGTCTGAAAAACTCAACCGACACAACTTTTCTCTGATTCTTTACATGCAGCTGCAAAGTTTTTGATGAACTCCTCTCACACAGTGACTTCTGCAGTTAGGCACCAGCTGCCCTGTGCCCTGAACAGAGAAGTGGATAAAGAAAACAGATTGATGATAACTTGCTTCTGACATTGTAGCTTGCTGAAGCGATAAGCTCACACTGGTTAGCCTTTCTGTTTTCGATGTGAGCGATTGTAAGCGATCATCATGTGTTTTTTTTAGCTTTGAATCTGTTGTTGAAAAATGAAATAGGCAAGTATAGTACCTGGATTTTCATGCCCCATGTGAATGTCATTGTGAAGTGTAAACAACACTTATTGTTAAGGAAAACTGCATCTTTTTAGATCGCATCTACATACTGACAAACTCCACAACTTTTCACCTTTTCTTGTAAGTTCCATTTTACTTTTTTCAAAATCTGTGCTTCTGCTTAAGATTTTGCATAAATCAAAGACACTGTTAGTCCAATTTTTGTGATTTTTTTTTAATGACGTTGATTTTGTTTTGTTAAGTACACATTAGAGAACAGAGGAGCAGCATAACATAAAAGTGCAGTAATCATGGTTTCATGTCTGCTTTATGCACATTGTGTTGTTTACATATGCCTTCCTGAGAAAGAGCCTGGCTCTTTTACTACAAGTCCATTTTGAAAACTACTGTTAAATTATTACCATACTGTGAGTTATGATACAGATTATTACAACTCCCCTTTGATTCAGTTTCTCAAAAGTGGACATGCATCACACTGCCAATCAGCAGCATGTAAATTTTATAATAAATGTGACATGTTTGCCATAGGGGCTAATTGTGTGGTAACGGACTCTCATCGGTCATTCAAATATTGTACTGTAATTTAATAGGAGGAACCAAGAAAGGAATCTATCACTTTTTAAATTGCCCTCTTTTCTCCGCCATGACTGCAAAGTCGGGCCACACTGTTGGAATGGTAGAAATATCAGGACCATTTATTAGTTTTAAAAAAGAACAAACTAAATGAATGATTGAATGAATAGTCAGACAACCAATACATTTAAGCGATTAAGTTCTGAAGATCCCAGATTTCTATTTATAAGACAGAATACTAAGCTTTACAGTGTAAGTTTTGTCTTCATTAAACCAATAAAATATTCTCAAAATATTTTATTCCTTACTTTTAATAATAAACACTATGAAGATAAATCTACCATGTAATGTAATGGTTAAGAAAACTGTATGAAGTCTCATTACTTTTTGTTATTTTGTTAGACTTTGCATTACCGTACTAAACCGCTGTACGAGTCGCATCAGTCCAAATATGACTGTAAAGTGGAAAAAAAACATAAATATGTTGCATCATTATGCATCACCGCTGACATGTCGTATTTGTCACATGTCATCGCTGACCACCTGGAAATGTGGGCTGGTATTGTGCCTAAAATTGATTGGCTGCCAAATGACAGCCGTGGGAGCGTGCAGGAAAGGACTTTAATAAGATTAACACAAGAACAATTACCAGTATTTGTTTGCTTGAAATTGCAGCAAAGGTGTGTCTCAGTTTAACTTTCCTTAATAAATGCACTTTAATGGTCAAATCAGCTGAATTTCATCTGGGCTTTGTGACAAAATGCATATGATTTGACGTTTGCTCCAGGAGTGCTGGAGTGAGACAAAGGTGGCTTGGTATGGCAAACCAAGTGTCTCATTGACACTTTTACCTATTAATGGGACACTTTGCTTGCCATATTGGTCGAGGACCCTCTAGTGGCTGAAAATGGTAGTGTTCAATATTTTCCTTGTCAGAATGAATGAAATCGTCAGATCTCAGCCAAACATTGGGTTATAAATATGGGGGAAAAAAACAGGTACGTCGCTTCGCTGTATAAGTTGCAGGCATGCTAATTAATGCTAAAAGTTGTGACTTATACAGCGATAAATGTGGTATTTTTGTGTATTTTTGTAGCTCAAAAACACACACAAGTAATGTTGTTACTTTTACTTACAAATGTAATAAAGACCCATAAATGTGTTCATACAAATCCACAGGCTCACTCTAAAAATGAACTGGACATTAGTGTTACAAATTAAATAGTGTAAGTGCTTTCTGTACAATGCACATGGGAGGCTCTTACAACAAGGGAATATTAAAGTGGTGCATGGGTTGAATTTGTTTTCAGTGTCTGCCGTTGCTTCTGTTTCTTTCCAGGTGGTCACGTCCTTCTCAAATAAATGGCGTTTTGGAGTTCTACTCCATCTTCCTGTCACATGACGGTGCAGAACCCGTGCTAGCCTATAACAACTCAGAACTTTTTGAAGATCACACACTCCGCCACCTAACCCCTGGAACATCTTACTCTGTCAGAGTGGCTGTGAGATCCTTACTCCCTCATTTTTTACTGTTTTATTTTTAATTATGATTGGGATTATAACATTTTTCATTTCCCTTTTTGTGTGCATGCGAATGCCTGTGTGTGTGTTGTGGCATGTGTGTTTGTGGAGAAGGCATGCACAGGAGGTGGGTGCACATTAAGCACTCCAAGCCAGGTTCAGACTGAGGAGAGCACACCAGAGAACGTCCCTGCACCGCTGGTCATCCCTTTGTCTCCACATGCACTAAACGTCAGCTGGACTTGTCCTGACACTCCGAATGGTGAGAGTACTCACCACACACACAGAGGACCAGTCCACTATATATAAACATTCCTTAAAAGCATGATTCAGATCAACATTTAAATTGGGCCAAATGCATGCACACGCACAGGTTGTCCATCATTCGTATAGCAACAGCTTTTAATATGTGCGTTATTGTTTAGATTTTAAAAAGTGGTGGAAAGCCTTAAACATGATGAGTAATTCTGTTTGTGTGGGAGAAACCATACAAGATAGAAATTAAACAAATGGTGTTAAGGAAACAAAAGAAAACTTCAAATATTGGGAAGGATTAAACAGAAGAAAAAAAAAACTAAAACATATAAAAGTAAGCGACAGAAAGAGGTTAGGAAAACAAACCGTTTGAGATTAGGATTAACAGAGACTGGGAGAGCGATGCCTGAGCGTTAACAAGCTCCTTTAAGTGGATGAAAAGTGCTCCCTTTTGACTGAAGAGAGAACTGCAGCCACAAAGCACATACCTTCAGTGCTGGACTGTTATATGCACACTTTACATTAAAGAAATGACATGGGCTCAACATTTCTAGCAGACCTTTTACTCCATACAAGACATATGCTTTTATATGTTTCATATTTCTTGATTATTAGGAACCTACATTGTCAAAAGAAGAGAATATTGTGAAGGATTCAGTTTTTAATGGGAAATGTGAAAAATAGCAGAATGGGTTATTTAAACAAGTTTTTTTTATGTAGTATTAATAAAAAGATTATTTTCTGTGCCACAGCTTCCTTTCTCTTAATTTTGAAGTCCCATTAAACAGATTTTTTTTCTATTTTTTTTATTTTTACAATACCACATTTTAAAATAAATGTACAGTAGGTAAATAAATCAAGCCAAACGGCTGGCTTGACATTTTTTGAAAATGTAACTCAGTTTGAGCTTGCATGAGACATTTGTTACATCTTTATGATACCCACTTCCTCATGCTCCCTACCTTTTTTCATCATGTGACGTTGCGTTTACACGTTCATGGTTGAGGGCCAAAATGTTATGCCAGACATAAAAAATAGTCAAAATTCCTTATTTACCATAAAAAAAAAAATTAAAAAAAATCTAATGTGGTTTTGGAACAATGTTCTTTTTGTGTCCAAATAAAATTAATTTATTTGCTTAAGCGTCTAAAAAAAAAAAAAAAGAAATTATCTCCCACATACTAGACTGAAAACACCATCGTAATTTATAAAAGACTATATTAGCAGGCATATAGCATATCCCACTAAGTCAAATTAAATAAGCTCTAAAAACTATAAGAGGATTTCTCAGCCCATTAAACAGACTCTCAACATAAAACACTGTGCCACAAATTATCAAATGTTACTGTCAGGCGTGTTGTGTATGTGTAGTTCTGTAACGTATGTGTGTGATGTGAATCATGTGTGTTTTACGCTTAATGCCACATAAGTGCATTTTGCTTCATAAACCCTGTGATGTGTTCTCATATTAGCCTGGATAAATTACTTAAAGGTTTTCTCCTCTGATGAAAGAAATATAAAACAAAGGAAACACTTAATAATAATCACCTCATTATCTCAAGCTTAAATTATTTTTGCTTTTAAAAAAGGAGAAATGCTCAGTCCCTTTTTTTTCTTTGTTTTTTTTTTTTTTTTTTAATAAATCGTTTTTTAAAATAAATTAATGAAAAAAATAATGATGATGAAGGTGATGGGTTAAAGAAGGATATCCTTTATTATTTTCCTTCTGAGACCCCCCACCCACCACTTTTTCCCCAATTCTGCAGGGATTTGTGGGGGATAATCCTCTCGGGGATTAAGTCAGGGCAACACGCAGACAAAGAGGGGAAATAAGCCTGTTATGCATTCGCTGCTTCATTTCCCAACCTGTCTTTATTACAGCCTATACTGATATGGGCTTACTCACACACACAAACACACACACATGCACACACATAAGCACACGCATGTGATTGGACACATTAAGAGCTTCCCAGATAACTTGCGTCCGTGGGGTTTTTGGGTCTTCATTTTCCTGATAGGTGTGTATATCTGCATTGAGCAATAATAAAACCCACACATGATTAAAGCAGAATATACTCTTAGTTCTTAGCACTGATCTTTTGAGCCCCTTGTATGCATTTTTATTAAGGAAAAGCACATTTGGCACTGTACTGTTTCATTCTTCTTTTTTTTTCTTTTTTACGAGATGGCTGTAATGTCATGTAATTATTGTGCTGGTGTTGGTGTATGTGTGAGGAAGTATACGTGTATGGGCATGAGTGAGTTTTCATCTAAACACATTTGTACATTTTTTTTGGTTGTATATGTGTCATATTCATACATGTGCATCTTTGGTTGCGTTTGTGTGTCCACACCTATTTGCACCCTCATTTGTTCATTCATGTACTGCTGTCCTTCTCAGAGCCTTCATCCTTGTAACGCCTATGGTAACAATTGTCATTTCAGTGCTGTTTTCATCTGTAGGACACAGTGACTGGCAGGCCTGGAGCCTCGAAATCAGTTTTCATTTGCATTGTAATACAGTGAACCAGAGTGCACGGCAACACTGCAAAGCTTACTTTGTGGTTGTCACTTGTAACAGTCTAAACACAGTCAGACAACATATGGATAATCAACACAACCAGGAAAATGATGCCAAATACGAGCAATGCATTTTTTAAAGAGCACTTTTAAATCTACAGTCAATATGTACATAGAATTCTAATTGGGCATCTAGTCATCTACATATAATCTTTTGTGTAGTCTTAATGCTTAACACTAAAGTAAGACTAATAATGTTTTAGAGAGATGTTTTCTAACAAGAATCTGTTTTATGATTATAGTGGAGAAATACGGTGCTGTACACCCTTGAATGCGAACAACACACTTAATAAAATATAAAAAAAAACCACGTATTCAAACATAAGCAGTCTTACTTAAGGTATACTTAAAACTAAAAGATGTACAGCATCGTCAAAAGTTTGAGTTAAAAATAGTAATTAGATGTTTGACTTTATATTTCTTGCACATGGCATAATTTTATGTCTTCTTTTTACAGGTGTAATAACTAGTTATGGCCTCTGGCTGGATGGAGTTCTTATTTTAAACTCCAGTTCCTCCCAGAGGTTCTTTATGGTGGAGGGACTCTCTCCGTGGAGCGAACATGTATTCAGGCTGCAGGCCTGTACAGCACAGGGCTGTGGCAAAGGACCAATGGTCAGTAAATCTGTTCTTGTTAAACCTATGTTGTGTCTGAAACTGCAAAATTATTCGTGTTTTTTGCTTTGTATGTCACTGCAGTGTATGTTTTATTCACCTAAGAGAATAATGTTTATTTCTTTTTTATTATTAATTGTGCACTCTGCAGTAGTTTGTGTTTATAAATTGCTGTCACTTGGTATTTGAGGGAGGAAACTATGGTGGCCCCATAGAAAACACCAAAAAAATCCTCTGTTAGGTGAAAATTCAGTCTTCACTTAGTGAAAATGATGTTCTAATACATAAAAAAAAAAAAATTGAGTTCAGGGACCAAATTGTTGTTGTAAGTGGGAAAAGATACATAGATATTCATGTGTGTGAGTCTACTCAGATATATAGACAAAGTGTGTGTGCTGCAGTGCATGTCTCTGTGTGTGAAGTGTGTCACTTGGAGTCATAAAGGTGATCGATTCTCTCGACTCAATAACGAGGGCTTCGTGGAGACAGTGACATTTGGTAGGAAATGCCACTCCGTTCTCAACGACGTTCCTAACGACAGTCTAGATTTTGGAGCATATTTCCAATACAGACTCTGTGTTTTGTTAAACGCTCAGGAAAAATAGCTGACAGCACATAAAACAATGAAAGGAGAATGATGGGAAAGAGTGAGCTGAAGAAAAAGGGTCAACAAGAAATTGGTGGAAATTGGAGAATAAGGAAGTTGGTGTAGAGAAATAATTTATGGGAAAAAATGTAAATAATGTGGAGTGAGAGTGAATGCATGGTCAAAGACTGGTGAGAGATGAGGTGGAGGGGTTGCACAGAGCATCATGCAGCTTAGCTGTGCAGGTTTGTTTTACTTTATTGTTTTTATTGGTTCGTTTGGAATCATCTGTTGATGATCTTCAGTATGTCTTCATGATTACCAGTATGACTGACAAATAAATGGAAGATTTTCCTAAAGCGTTTTTTTTTTTTTTTTTGTAATTTCTGTGTGATAAAACGTTTGAATAGAATTAAAATAAAGTCTCTATTTTATCTGTTCTTATCATCCACATTTATTCTTTTCATATGTCCGCTTGTGGCATTTCTTTCAAATCCAAATCAGGTGGAGATGCGTACATTAGAGATGGCCCCTGAAGGCCCTGTGCTGCTGGAGCTGACCAATCGGAGCTCGAGATCTGTCCGAGCCCGCTGGACAGCCCCTCCTAGTCCAAATGGGAACCTCAGCTACACACTGTACTACAGAAGCAAAGGTGACACACGGAGATGTTCTGTCTCTTTCCAAAACGAAAAAAATATTAGCTCAAACGTTAATGGTCATTGCTTACAATATTTTTGTAAGTATTGTCTTAACCAGTCAAAAGAAGAAAATGATAACTTGTAAAGTGTTTAAAAATGACTAGTGGTAGATTTAAACACATTTTCCCATGTAAAATACGAGTTTACCATCATATGAAAGAGGGCACACACCCACACCTGGCTGTCATCACCTTAATCTAAAACACTAAACTCAAATTTAAATAAACTGGTAATTCTAGAGGTTTACTTACTGCCACACATGCACAGGTGAAAATGGGCAATCCTTAACTTTAGTATAATTTTATTTTTTCTTTTATATTGGTTTGTTACGATTTATTTATTTTGTTTATATTCAATTCAATTCAGTTTATTTATACAGCACCAAGTCACAACAGAAGTCGTCTCAGGGCACTGAACAGAAACATTC
>JAVCKU010000042.1:13826120-13836451 GCA_032273985.1 Hypsolebias coamazonicus | reverse complement strand
TTGGTTCCACAAGAGAGGAGCCTGATAACTGAAAGATCTTCCTCCCATTCTGCTTTTGGAAACTCTAGGGACCGTGACAGAGCCTGCAGTCTGAGAGCGAAGTGATCTGTTAGGAAAATATGGAACAATAAGATTTCTAATATAAGATGGAGCTAGGTTGTTGAAAGTTTTATAGGTGAGAAGTAAGATTTTGAATTCCATTCTGGATTGGACAATTTATTCATTTCTGATGTGAATAGTTGTTTTAACATGCTTAAAATCTACTTACCACATATATATAATTTAGTTGCATATACAGTAGTATTATTTATTATTTGTGTATTGTTTTATTGTGCTTAGTGCTTAGCATATTTTTTAGTTTGTTTTTCTTAGTTCATATCTTAGATCTTACTACTGTTTTTCTTTTATATTTTATTGTTTGATGTAACTGGGACCCTGTGTGCACAATCTCCTTCCACCACATGTGCCACTCTGACATACAAATTGTTCTTTGGACGAGGTTTTGAGTTGTATGTGCTACAAATAACAACGCATGCACCATCTGGTCCTTGTAAGTGCAACAACCAATTATGTGGATACGTTGAAGTAGCAAACCTGCTGCTCTTTTTCCGAGAACACAATACTTTTATTGCCAATTTCAAGAGCACCAAGTGGGTTTTTTTATTTAAAAACTTTTACTAAAATGAACAGAGTGCAAGGAGATGGATAGAGTTTGTCTCGTAAATAAATAGACTCATTCACACACACACACACTCAGCAAAGCCAACTTATACTAAAAGTTGTGCATGAAATGGGAAAGTGGGAGAAGAGGTAATCAAACAAGACTGGTATGGAAAAGATGAGGTATTTTGATGTTGCCTGAGACTTTAGATTGGAGATGATCTTGGAATGTAGCGCAAAACCATGGAAAGAAAGAACAAAGGCAGACAGAAAGAAGTACTATATAACAAAAGAACTGTAGTAAATAAAAAAGGGGTGATGAAGAGCTTATATTTCCAAAGACATAATAAAGAGTCTGCGTCTAAAAAAAAGTAATATAAAAACAGATACAGTGTGTGAATGGCGAACAAAATAAGAGAATTGGATATGGTAAAACAAGAGCATAAGGGGTTTAAACAGTGCACACACACACACACACACTGTGCATATTCACTCAATCTGTTCCTTACAGTCTCGCATACCCACACAGGGACAGGGACTTTGATTTTTATCTCTCAGAAGGGGAACCACAAAAAGTGGGAGACGGATAAGAGTGGAATGGACGAGGAGACGGTGTTCCACAAAACCGCCAGTTTTTTTTAATGGAAACTACTTTTATTAATTTTTACAGAAACTGTATGTGTGTGTGCGTGCATGTGTGTGTGTGTGACAAGAAATATTGATCTATGCCACTATCTTTGCACAATCTAAATATGCATACAGTAGTCTCTTGCTGCTTCGTGGTTTGACTTTCGCGGACGCGCTCTTTCGCAGGTTTTCAATATAAGATTGTACACGGCGCACGATTGTCAACTTTAATATTGCTTGATTGGGACAATACAGGATAAAAAGTTAATGAAAAGAGTACTTTGGATAGGCGCGCCATCTCATAGTTTTCTTTCAATAAGCCTATACTGTAAGGCCAGTCAAAAGAACTACACTACCCAGAAGCCAACAGTGCTTCCGGCCACTTTTTTCTGCCAAAATGGAGGGGAAATGTTGCAACACAAATTTAGAAGTAACGATCTATCTATGTAGCCCACAGAACTGACAGGAAAGTCGCAAATAATCCTGAAGCTTTCTGAAGTTCAATTATCCATGTGCACATCAACCTGGACGGGGCGCTGGGCTTCGTCGCTGCAGGGTAGGTCTGCGGAACCAGAACCAAGCCCAACCAGAACCGAGCTGCTGGTCTGTAGAGCTGGCAAATAAAATTTTGCAGTACTGTACAGTACTGTACATATACGTATGTTCTTAAAATTACTTATGTTTAAGAATTTAGAACATTGCAAGAGTGTGGGAAGGTGTTATAAAGCCTTAAACTATATATACATTAAATAAGTTCCTACTTCACAGTTTTTCACCTATTACGATGATGTCTGTAATGAGATGCATTCAGGTCTAAAATATCCGACCCAGCCCAAGCCCGTATATGCATTTTTTCCAAGCCCAACCCGACCAATTAACTGTAATTAGAGGCCCAAAAACACCCCCACCCTCCCAAAAAAATAAAATAAATTAAGCTTTTACTACTTTTGTAAGCAAATCAGTTTGACATGATAGTTTTAAAAACGTATTTCAAAGGAAGGAAGATATACAATTTCTTGTTTATTAACAAGTCACCAAATGGATACAAAACTAATAACTTAAAAAACAGTTCTAAAGATAGGCTACTGTACTAATGAAGAAAAAACATTTTTAGAGCAAAATTATTTGGAAAAATAATAATAATAATAATAATACTTTATTTATAAAGCCCTTTAAAACAACCAAAGCTGCAACAAAGTGCTGTACACATAAAATCGAGAACATTAAAACACATAAAAATAAAACAGTTGTTAAAAAAATTAAGATCAATAAAAACAATAAAAACAGTGCAATAAATATAGAGCAAGGTTATTTTAATCGAACGTGCTGCTCGCTTCGGCTTTTGTAGCTTCAGATGCTGCAACGTCTTCCACCGCTGATGACAGCAGGGTGCAAAGCAAGACGCGCGTGGCCGATGATCCATCAGGCCGGTCAGCGGACGCGTGTGGCTGATGATCCGGTAATCCATCTGAAGCTTAAAACTTTGTTTGTTTTTTTTTACCTCTTTCAACCGGTCAGTCGGACCTGAGCGTGCACCTGTCACACATCAGCAGGTCTCACTGTGCTGGCTTTGTAGAGTGAGTTCTCCCGTTTTCAGCTCTTGTTTAATACTTTCCAGCTCCATTATGTTGCTCGTTTGGGGTCAATTGCAAATCCTCAGATGTGTGATAAAAGCAGGATGGGCGGGGCCACATGCACAATTGTTGCGCAATGTGCCAGCGCTACTCTCTCTTTGCACAGTCTGATTAACTTCTGCAGTCTATTTTATTTCTTTCTCATCATCAACAGTAAACTTACTGCCTCCTCCTCAAAAAGTAGATTAACACAATTTCATATTGTGCATTCCTTTTTAATTTTCTTTGTGCTGTATGATTCGTAAGACCGCATCAAAAGCCCAAGACCGATCCGGCCCTCCCATTAAGCACATAATTTTGGCCCAATCTGGCCCGAATTTGGGTTTGAGTCGGGCGCAGGCTCGGGCCAAAAATCACAGCTCTGTTGTAACCCCCGCGATAATCGAGGGACTACTGTACCTCTATTTTCATCTCTGTTAACTCTAGTCTGTATTTGTGTCTCGTGAATTCACATGTTTCTATTTTTTTTTGTTTGATTCATTTTTCTAGTATGTGCTGTGTCTCTTATTATCTTACACTTGACCCATAAAATAAATTAACCAGGTCAAGAAATTGCATGTTTTTGCCTTACCAAATATAGATGCTTCTGTTTATTTGTTGTTGTTGTTGTTAATTAGATGGTGACAGTGTGTTGGATGGTGGAAGAGCAACAGGCACCTGGTTGTCTGTGACCAACTTACATCCTTACACAAACTACAGCTTCTGGATCAGAGCATGTAACACACAAGGTTGTGTTGAGAGCCTGCCACTTAATGTGACTACACCGCCAGCAGGTACACACACACTTTTCCACCAACAAATAAATCAAAGTAATTCATCTAAACTTGGTGATTAATATCTAAAAAAGCTAAGTCTGGTCCTCTGGACATTCAAAAAACAAAGTTTTGTTTTTTGAATGTCCAGAGGATCAGACTTAGCTTTTTTTAGATAGTTCTACCTGGATTATTGAGCATGCATCAGGGTATTTGGTGATTAATAGTTTTTGAAGTTTAGGTTTGACAAAAGGCAATGTGGAAATGCTTATTCTTTGTCACTTTTTTACATATTAAATAAGCAAATCATAATAGTTGTGTCTCCTGAGAAAATGAGTTTTAAGTTGAGGCAAGCTTGCGCTTCTTCTTTAGTTAAATTTTCATTAATTTAACCTTTATTTAAACAGATAAGTTGTATTGAGCCTCGGAGACTCATTTACAAGTGAGATCTGTTGGACAGACAATAAAAGTGGTGAAAAATGACACATAGGGTTTGGAGACAAAAAAAAATTCCTTACACGTTTTTGACCTCTGCTTGAAGGCCAAAAATGTGGTAATGAAAAAAAAAAAAATGGCTATAATGTCAGATTAATTTCTAACGCACAGCACAGACAATCCAACTTTTGTCATGCTCTGATATGGGCTGTCATTCTTATGAACTTTGCATTTATTTAGAAAATCTGAAAAAAATAAATCAGACACTCTTTGGTCAGGTTTAATCACATACCTGTTAAATTAACACATCTTCTTGATGACTACAATGAGTCTGTGTAAGTGTAATTTTCTCCAACAGAGACTGATAAACAGGTAGATTAACAATCAGACTAAAGAGGTGATGCCAACCAAGCAATAATTTACAAATATGTAAGAGTAAACTCCAGCCATTTTTGCTAAAAGTATTGCATCTACATACTTCCACACACCTGTGTCTCCATCAAAAACAACAAAAGACAGACTTGGAAAAGTTCTGCTGTTCAAGTTCAAAACAAAGGCATAAGAAAGTATAAATTTTAAATACCAGACGTTTCCTCTCTTTCCATCTCCCTTTTTACCTCTGTGCCTCTGGCATCTCTTTAGACTTCTTTAAGGCAAACTGTCTTGATGCGTCCTTGTTCTGCAAAAGAACAGAGAGAAGCTAGCAGAGCAAGAGACAGAAGAGCAGAGTAGGAGGAGAGCAGAGAGAAAGAAGTGAACATAAAAGTGCATAGTTTAAAACGATTAGTGACACCTCTGATTTTGTACCTGCTAACACAGCATGAGAAAGACACAGGCGCAGCAACGGTGTGTATGTGTCTGTGATTTTTGTGTTTTACGCGTGCATATCTGTGTGTGTGTATGTGTGTGTGAGAGAGAGAGAGAGAGAGCGAGAGAGAGAGACAGGATCAATCTTTGCATGAATTAAAGGTGAGCACTCTCTGGGAATGAACATTTAGCTCATTTTCAGTTTCAGCTTGATCTTTCCTAAAAAGTAAAATCTAGATATTTGAGCCAAGAAGGATGTTTGGAAGTATTTCTTTAGCTGTAACAACCTGAAGCAAACTATAAAGGGAATTAAGCTTGCTAAAGAGAACTGATGCTTCACAGCTCCACGTTGAGTTGCAACATAGATACCAACTCTGACTAGAGTGCAGAATAAAAAAATCTAAATAAACAAGATATCTACTGAATTTGATATCTCTGACAAACAACAACAACATATGTTATTGTTTAAGACACAAACATTTAAGTGAATATTTATATTTCTGAACTGTTATAAAAATCTTAAATACATTTTTATTGCATGTGTGGTTTGTATTTGCAAGTTGTCTGTGGGAACAAGATGTCTCCTTCAATCAGTGTCATTGTAACAACAAGAGAGCAGTGTTTGATTGAAGGGTCACTTTATACATCAGAGGACCTACTCTTGTTTTTTTACAGTCAACATGGTCACTGATTCTTTTTTTCTTGTTTATTGTCCTTACCTCTGTTATCATCTTTCTCTTGATGCATCTTTTCTGTTATTGTTAAGAAGTGCTTTTTCATAGTCAAACACAATTGTTTTACAGATTTTTTTTAAGACTATCAATGGTCAAGTCATTCAGTTAGGAAAACAGTCACTGTATTCAAAGATAAAGAGTATACAACTACATTTGGATGTGTGCATCTTGTGGGAAAGTAAGACATGAATGAACTCTGTTCAGGTTGTTTCTGAAGACACTTTTTATCATCTTGGATTGTAAAGAAACTGAAAACAAAACCAAAGCCACTTTTAGTCTCGTCTACATTGGATTTTTTTCTGCTGTTTGTATCTACCTTACTACAAAGTATATCACTTTCCACTAATACTCGTTTTCTCATCCCCTACTTCCCATTCCCTTCTGACTCTTTTGTTTGTTTGTTTTATAAGACTCTAAGAGGCATATTTTCGCATTCTGTTTTAATTTCTTAATCATTTGAAATTTCAGTCTAATAACATCAAAAGAAAGTAAGGACACCTCAAAATACTTATTCATTCAAATTCATCCTGCAGCAGCATCACATTCTACCACGTTGTTGCTTACTATCTCTCTTTAGGACATTGGACATATTTTAATTACTTTTTCACTTTGTGGTACTTTTTTGTGTACCCTTATTGTATGCTTTTCGTTTTTTTTTATTTTATTTTATTTTTTTTTTTATAGCAAGTCAAATCGGTTCTTCTCATCCTAAGCATTTCATTGTACTGCTAACCCTGTGTTAACCTTGCATATGACAAATAAACATGTGAACTTGGATACTCCTTGAAATATTTTGCTGTTCAATTCTTTGATTTCTGTTTGTATTTTGTTCCACCATCTTTATTCTGCTGTTGTGTTTTTATTTTATAGCCCCAGATGGTTTGTCACCTCCAATGTTAGCCCATGCAGCTAACACAAGTCTAAATGTGTCTTGGTTTGCTCCTCTCAACTCCAATGCACCAGGCCCACTTCAGTACAGCTTGCAAATGAGAACATCTCCACAGAGGCCTGCCATAAGGTAAGAATAAACTTTAGATGCACAGATGCGGTAGTTAAACAAGTGGACAAGTATGTCAAGAGTTCTCTTGAGTATTTTCAGATGTGCTACCGTTTCATTTTTTAAAATGGGTTCAGTCACAGGTAGCCATAAACAAGAAAAAGGCATACAAGTTACAGAAATGTGAAAATAATTGGCAGGCCCACAAACAAGAATCTCAAATATGTACCACAAATGTATCTTCTTAAAATTCTTAATATACACATACAATTACATGTAAATATAAAAATGCATATGTCACGCCAGTATTATGGACCATGAGAAAAACTAAAGACAGAGTGAGAATCAAAAAGACAAAAAACAAAGAGAAGGTTGGTGGACCATGTTGAGAATTTGTGGTGGAATAAAGAGAGAGAAAAGGTGTGCATCTGATATGTATTCATTACATGCTTCCTGACAACAAATTGCAATTTAATCCAAGAAGAGGAGGCTCTCATTCTGTGGTAATAAATAAATGACTAGCTACATGTATTATATATCAGACAGTCATGCCCTCCTCCTCCTCTCCTATGGAAATCTCATTGTTACCTGATTTATTCATTCATTCATCCCCTCTTATCCATCTGATGCTAAATGGTCAATGGTGTCTCATTTATGACGATATTCTTTTACTTTCTCCTAGATTTTTTTTTTATTTTGTAGGATTATATGATATTGGGTCAGCTATGTGATGTGAGAATAAACTGATAAGCTACAGAAATATTTCCCATTTAAGAAACATGAAAATGTTAAGTGGTCATTTGAAACTTGGCATTTTTACAGTATTGCACAATTTTTAAAGGGAGTTAAAATAAATAAACTTACCTGGATGTAGCAGATATGTTTTAGTTTTGTACAAGTAACTTCATTATTTTTTATTATTATTATTTCAAAAATATATAAACTAAACTCAGCATATTTCCATGTGAATTTGTCTAATGCTGAATTTATTTAGTGAGACAAAAATAGCAAAATAAAATATTCCTTTGAAACACTTTCTTGACTTTTGAGTGGTGCTTCATCTGACCACTGAAGTTGACAAATCTGAACTTTTGAGGGTTTTCTTTTTTTTCTGTTTTTTTAATTTTACATATTTTTATGTATATGTTGCAGCTATTGTGTTGATATGTAGCTGCAAGCCATTTCATACAAATTTAAATACAAAAAAAAAGGCAGTTCAGCGTTTATGTAGCTCTACTTCAGTGTGCAGTATTTTACTGTAAAACCAGATCCATCTAGAGCATTTTAATTCTCTCTTTTACTACTCATTACAGACTGTCCTTGATTCAAATTGTATGGTATTGTATATTCATTGTGTTTATTTTGTGTCCATCTACACCTAGGCTTTTGACAAATGCAACCGACACCTTTTCATACTATGTTGATGGTTTGTCGCCGTACACATACTACCTCTTCAGGGTAGTGGCGTCACATGCTCATGGACAGACAACTAGCCCTTGGGCAACCTTGTGCACTGCAGAGGACAGTAAGTACTAATGCACACTGTAGCACGGGTAGAATTGCACAATACTTTTATTAAGAAGTGAATGCAAACAAATAAATACACTGCCATTCAGTTGGTCACCTGTTGGCAGTGATTTATAGAAATAGGTAAACCAATGCTTCCCCTACCATTATACAAGCGGGGCGCCCTGCCCCATCAATAGAACCGAGCGTTCTGCCCACCGAACTCCCCCACCCTATCCCCGTCGACAACTGTCAGTATTGGTGTAGCACAGGGTGCAAATGAACGCGCTAGCAAAAATGCTACTGACATACCGCTCCGCATCCCCCCCCCACACACACACACACACACACCTCCCATCGATAAAAACTGGCAGCAAGGCGGCTCTAAGCTAGCAGCTAGCTAACAGGTGGGCAACACAGGTGTGACTCTGTCCCATCCTTCTTCACCATGCACCCCCACCCGCCCACTCCCCTCGTTGACAAAAATAAGATACGATGACCGCCCCGCCAAAGGAACTGATCTAGGGGAAACACTGTTAACCCTCTTTCCAAATATAACACTGTCTGGATGTGTCAGGCAGCACAGTGGCTCTGTTGCCTCTCATCGAGAAGGTAGCTGGTTCAAATCCCGGCAAGGGGACTTTCTATGTGGAGTTTGCATGTTTTCTCCGTGCATCTGTGGGTTTTCTTCAGGTACTCTGCTTTCTTCCCACATACCAAAAACATGCACATTAGGCTGATTGGTACCTCTTAAGTTGTCTCTAGGTGTGAATGAGCGAGTGAATGGTTGTTTGTGTCTGTGTCTTTGTGATGGACTGGAGACCTGTCCATGTTGTTGTCCCCTGCCTCTCACACAGTGATGGCTGGACATGGGCACCAGTGACCCCCGTGACCTAAAACAGAAGAAGTGTGTAAAATATAATGGATGGACAAGTTTCAAAACTTTCACCAGACAATATGTAACTGCAAAGTGAATGTTGCCACAATGCTTTTTTGAGTCATTTATGTTCATTTGGACCACACATAACCAGACATTTAGGTCTCTTCTTTTTGTGTTTTCACTGTTTTTGGAAAGGGGTAAAGGTTTTGTATTTAACAGTAGGAGTTTTCTTAACGTTTTATAAAATATAATTGTATTTTTTTAAGTATCTCTTGCAGCCAAACTACATTAAAAAAAAAAACAAAAAAAAAAACTTCAATTTTTTCCCCCCAACAAACACACCACCTTCACCGTCTCTGTCAACATGATATTGTTCACACTAAGGAACATACAGCATTATGTCTTTATATTTAAAATATAATGAGATGACCATTTAGCAAACTGTGGTGATAAAAGCAGAGCATTTACCCACTTTTTTCACAGTTTAATGCACAAAGCAATGTTTTACTTTTCTTGTATGAAAATAGTCAAAGTGACAAACAAAATGCATAAAAAGAAAATGAAGTGATGGAAACGTATGCAGAGGCAGGAGTGGTTGAAGCTCATTGGCAGAGTTAGATCTGCATACTGTAAGGTGCGTGTCTGTGTGAGAGTGACCTAGCCAGTGTCATTGTGGGCTAATTGTTGTAATAGAATCATATTAGCCACTGGAACAGCCTCCTCAGTGCAAAGTTATAAATTAATTAGTACCACACTATTATCACATACATTATCATTAAGCTACTGAGTTTTGCATACATTGATACATGTGTATGTACACACACACAGAAATGCATGGAAAACATGCACACGTCTGCATGTGTTCCATGAGGAATTGTGAAGCTTGCACACACCCATTCAGACACACACAACTGAAGACATTTAGGATGCATTAAATTACAGCCTGGTGTTTTGCTCATTACTATGCACAATTGATTTCCCTCCAGCAAACACACATAAACACATCTATATTCACAAAAATGCTAAAAAACAATGAGCTTTTATCACACGTTTTCCAGCTCAGCAATTGTAAAGTTACAGTACTTTTGTTGTTGTTCTGTGTGTATAATTATATTAAGGCAAAAGTGAAATCACACCATGTTTTTTTGTGTGTATGTGTGTGTTTGTGTGTGTGTTTTATTAATAAAACCCAATGGTCTTAGCACACACACATATACAGTATATATATAAGCAAAAGTGAAATCACGCCATGTTTTTTTGTATGTGTGTGTGTTTGTGTGTTTTATCAATAAAACCCAA
>JAVCKU010000042.1:13730694-13745828 GCA_032273985.1 Hypsolebias coamazonicus | reverse complement strand
TGTGTGTGGGTGTGTGTGTGTGTGTGTGTGTGTGTGTGTGGGTGTGTGTGTGTTATCATTTACAATCTATATGAAGAAATTTACATTGCCTCTTGTGTTATTGTCACACGTGTGCCAGTGAGGGGTCTGAACACACACACAAATCCATGGCCTGTTGTTCTCCAGGGCCCTTCCTTCAATTCCCTATCATTCCTGATGATCTATCACAGGGAACATGTTACATACAAGCCACTTAACATTAAACTATAAATCGACACACATGCATTTATCCCATCACACATTTATAGCAAATGCATACACATTATTCTGTTAACATGCCATCTAGTCTCTATATGAGCTTTTCACCTGAATATCCAATATGCCAGTTTACTTTTGCTAACAGTCTCTTGCCCTAATTAATATTTAAATAACCTTTTGTTTTATCAGTCTTCTGATGTTTTACAATCTGTTAAAAAATTAGATAAATATGGAAAGCAGCAAAAGCCTCAAGTCAATCTTCAAACTTTGATAGATTAGTCTTGTTTTACAGACAGAAACAGACACTTGCAGAAGAGCAAAAAATATCTTAAAAGACCTTAAAAACAGAAGGAAAAGTGTAAGTGGAGGGCCACAGTAGGAGCTATGAAGAAAAGTGATTGAAGAAGAGGAGGGAAGAGACAGGGTGATAGATCAGGGTAGCAGAATGAACGAGGGACAAGAGGTAGAAGTATGGATCTATATTCTGTTCATACGTGTGGCCTCTTCTCTCCGTGTGACCTTTGGCTTGTCACTCATAATTAATACAAGATGTAAATGGAGACCTTTCACCTTCTCATTGATATGGAACACTTTGTGTTTGTGTGTGTGTGAGTGTGTGAGGGAGAGGAGCTCATTGACATGGCATAGACTTATTTTGGTTGGGGTCATTTGTCACAGAGTAGCCTTCAGCGGATGCACTACATTATATAAGATAGTACAAAGACAGTAAAAATTAAAAACAAAGTTTTCAGTCAACCATGACCAAGTACGAGTTTTTAAAAGTTTGTATGTTTTTGGAGCGTGAGCTTCTGCTGCACATAATGTCATGTATTAGAAATGAGTTGCAATCTTTCCAAGTCTTAATTCTGATTCAATTAATCCTGCGAAGTGGAAAATACAATGTAAACGTCATGAACACCCCGCTGTTCTCTTTTTCTCTTCTCGGTGTCCACAACATTTCTTCGTCTTATTGCCACATTGTGCACATGTGCATGTCTATTTGGTTTGTGCATATGTGTGTGTGCGCTAATCTCAGACTGGGCTAAAAGCCCTGGTCTGTGCCAGCCGGCTGATTAATGGGGTCGTCATGGCAATCAGACGGAATGAGGGTATGAAGCGCAGGCGGCCTGCCTCTCTAGACCCCTATGCATCGCCTGGCATGCACACGCACACAGTTTCTCATACACACTCGCAAATGCACTCCACGTTAACTTATACCTCTCTGACAGACATGTTTGTCACAGTGAGCTGTTTAAAGATTTTTTTTTTCCTTGTGTGCTTCATGTTTATTTTGTCTTCCCACTTCTTTATGGTTGCCTACAATCCCCCCACACACACTTTATGAAATATCTACCTTCCACCTTAAGCCTCCTTAAAATATTTTTGCATTTTTATTTATTTAGTTTTTATTAATTTTACATTTCATTCATCATCTTCTCCTCTGACTGTTGTGTTTTCTTGTAACTCCACCTTTCATCTCTCCAGTCCATGGATGTTCCTGTGAATTTTTTTTAAAGGTGATTGCTTTCTGGTCTTCATTATACTTGTCCCTTTTTTGTCAGTCTTTGTTTTTCTCTTTCCAGTTTTTAGCTCTTCCTCTCTTTACCCCTCTCATCAACCCTCCATACGATCTCCAGTCTTCTTCCTTACTTCCTTAACACACTTTGTTTTTTTTCCTTTCGCTCCTTCCACCCCTCATCCCCCCTACATTTTTTTTTCCTTTCTACCATTTTGTCTCGCAACACTTTTTCTTTTCTTTTTCCTCTTTACTATCCTTCCATGCCTCCCTTGGTTCTTCCAGATGTTACACTGCAACCCTTGGGATTGCCAGTGAAAGAAGACTTTTTATGTGTGTATTTCTCTCTCTGTGTGTGTGTGTGTGTGTGTGTGTGTGTGTGTGTGTGTGTGTGTGTGTGTGTGTGTGTGTGTGTGTGTGTGTGTGTCTGCGGAGAGAGAGAGAGAGAGGGAGAGAGGGAGAGAGAGAGGGAGAGAGAGAGAGAGAGGGAGAGAGGGAGAGAGAGAGAGAGAGAGAGAGAGAGAAAGTGCATTTGATACTCCGTGCTCATACATATGTCTGAATATGGTTTTCCGTGCTTTTGTAGAGTCAAAGCATTAATGTTTGTGTGTTTATATGCAACAGTGAGTGTGTGTATGTGTGTGCTGTATTAATACATCCCATTGATCAGAGCAGGACCCCTGACAGTCATCATCCCTGAGAACCATCTGGCCGACGCCTGACGCTCCCTCACCCAAACAGAAGCTGACACCCTATTAATCTGCTACTGCCATGCATACATATACGTGTGTGTTTCTGTGTGTGTTCATTGAATCTGTAACAGTATGTAGTAAACGCTTTGTAAAGATTTTTGCATACAGCATGTTTGCCATATCCATATTTCTGCATGCATGTTCTTATGTGTTTATCAGTGCATATCAGCATTTCAAATTCAAACTGCGTACACACATGCGAAAAAGAGCACGCACCCCTCTGCCATCCGCCAACAACAGACGGCGCTGAAGGGAGCTGAAGGGTGCTTGGAAATTAAGGTTATTACACAAATTGAGCCATATGGTCTAAATATTTCAGAGCTGAAATTTACTAGGCAATAAAAATGGCCCCTACCTCGGTAATGGTGTAAATTACAGCTTAACCACCAGCGCTAATGATGTCCTTCTGTACGCCCCGTAACCAACCGTACATGAAGGACACATTGTTTAAAAAATACCCCAGGAAAAGCAAAAGAGAGAGGGAGAGGGAGGAAAGTGTAAGAAGTGATGGGTTGGAGGAGGAATGTTGAAATGAATGGAGGAAAAATGGAAGTGAAAGAAGAGAGCAGTCCGTAAACAAGAGAACTAACGAGAGGGAGTGATTGATAAAGATAGTGGGGCAACACTGAGTGAGAAAGAGCTAGCAGCATGTTTACAATCTGTTAGTTTACCATTAAGAACCCGTCAGAGAAAGTGGAACAGCATGGGACAGCCGGCGAACTGTGTCTCAAAACCAATATGAGGTTTTCAAATGGGTGCGTGTTTCTTACACAATCAAAACATGTGTATTTAAGCATGCACGGTTGGAGGATTTGACAGGATGGATGCGTTAAATATGATGAGTACAAAAATGATACACACTGGTGGAGAGCATCTGCAAATGAAACCACATTTTTTTTAGAAATCTGTGTCTTTTTTGGCAGGAGTTTTAGATGAGTTTACAATAACAAAAATGTGATAAAACATACTTCACTGCTCATTCACACAAAAAAAGATGAAAATAGACATTAATTTTGTTCCATCTTTTAATCGCTCCTGGATCTTAGCAGCTATTCTTGGAGGAAAAACTTCACTGCGTAATATTTGAAGCCAAACTTTTTCTAAAGTTTCTCACTCCAGATTTCATTAGAACTATTATATTAATCTCCTATAATACAATGATAAATAAGAATTCATAAAATATTAACAAGACTTCTTACTTTTGGTTGTAACATATATTTACCATCCGCTAACCAGAGACTTTGGAGTGGATGAGAAGTGGTTGGTAGTACAGGCTTTGCTCTTGCTCTCAGAGATACCTTTTATCAAATGAGGGTGACAAAAAGGTTTGGAGGGGGAAGGAACTACAGGGCTGAGTGCACAGAGGATGAAGAGAAAAAAGAAGGATTGACTGAGAGGATAAGAAGGCTCAGATGTAGAGTTTGTTTGGTCCTCAGTCCATCAGACCCCTTATTTAAAGGTCTCCAACTCTGATTGGAGGACTCTTACCATTCTGAATAAACATCCAAATAATCAGGCTGCAATACTCTTTTGCCCATTCTGCAAATATTCTCTCTGCATTTTTATCTTTCACACAGCTCTCCTCCATTGGTCAAACATCTTTGTCTGAGGTTTATCTGCCTCTGTTTTAAATTAGTTTTTACGTTACACTCGTTCCTTGTCATCATCCCTACTTCCCCTCTTCTTCTGCCATTCTCTTACAAGTGAGTTTACATCCCCCCACCTCCTCTTCCTCCTTCCTGTTGCCTCTCCAACACAAGCACACACATGCACAGCCTTTCTCACAATAATGTCTCACTGAAGAGGCCACACCATCCAGTGTAGTGCTCTCCACTTGTTTTAATGGGTGTATAATGCTGTATTTGCAGTACAATAGGCATCACTTCAGAGGACTGAGTGAGTGCAAGTTTAAAAGAGTGATGTCTGAGCTCATTCAGCTCTGGAGAAAAGTGTTTGGTGTGCTCGTGCATAAACGACCGGTTTGTTTTGCTTGAGGGTTGTGCTTTCTTAAACTTGTGCTTTCTGCCTTTGCAATCCTGTCCTGCAGCTTGAATGCAGTTAAGACTAGTAAGGTGAAAATAATGTCAAATATAGATGCATTTATAAGGCTCAGGTTTGTGTCTGTTTCATGAATAAGCCAATCGAGTGGGATTTCAAGACATGGTTCATCACTGCTTCTGATCTGTCTTTTACTATCCCAATCCAATTATCTTATAACTTCTTAAACATATTTATTGCAAACTACAAAATAAAACATAAAAACGTCGTCCTGAAACATATCAAATGGTGTCATTTGAAAAATATTATGCCAGTAAATGGTAAATGGTAAATGGAGCTTACTTATATAGCACTTTCCAGCCCCCTATGAGGCAGTATAGTTTCCTAGGTATACTGATATGCAATTCTGAAATGTGAGTATGTGCATAACTTAAACAAAACACTTGGCTGAGTCAGTTAAAACCAATGTGGAAGCTTGAATCACGTAATTGATCAACATTATCATGGCTGTAGTTTGTGAAGGTAAAAAAATCAGACAGAATGAGACAAGTATTGAATAGAGTATTGCCGCCAAACAACACAAAAAAGAAAGAACAAGTAAGACAACCCTTCAGAATAAATGTTAGGAACATTTTACTTGATCTAGCATTCAAATGCATGTGGCTTTAGCAAAATTTTTACTAAACCATGTAATAATTGGAATGTTTATAACTCTAAAACATTTTTATACAGCTCATGATATGTTTTTATAGGTTGACTGCAGTATTGGTTTAGGCTAGACAAGGGTGGCCCAGGGCTAGAATCTTGGCATTTCTTGTCTTTCAGGTATACCAGCTTGTACTGTTGTAGTGTTGTACACCTGAGTTTGAACTTGACGTGGCACACCAATCTGCATACTTTACTCATCAATTCTGAGTGTAAATAGTATTTACAAAATATGTAGGAATATATCACACAATATTGGGTTTCTCTAGCACAAATGTCTCTTTGATGAACATTGCCATTTTCACTGATGTTAGTTAAAGTATATGATTTTTACAAAGTATGTTAGACAAATGTCATTGTCAACCAGTCTTGTTTTTCTTTTTTCTTTTTTCTTTTTTTTTAAGAAATTGCTAATTTGTGAACATATTAACCATTAACCATTAATGTGAGAAAAAAAGTTTGGCTTTTGTTTTGTTCTTTGTAAGTCAGAATCAGAATAAGCTTAAATACAGTGAGAATATGTTCGTACAGTCATCCGAAAAATGGGCGGCGTGCACGTTGCTGCTGCTAAAACGCTTGGCTCCTTATTCTTCATCAGAATATTTTTGGATAGCCAAGGCATAAGAACCATAAGGATAGATAGTAGTATTACTAAAAAGATCTCTTCACATCTTGTCCTATCAGGACATGATTTGAGACATCAAAAAACTCTAACATCAAGCACATTTAAAAACATGATTACATATGCAACTGACGTCAAGACACTGAGATTTGTCCATGCACTTTCAGATAGGCCACAGTTCTGATGTCATTTAGCCAGCAGTTTGACGTCCCAGGAGAAATTTGATAGTCGGCTTGTGTACGAGGCCAAACAGGGGAGTCAGATTCAGATAAGCCACTGTTGATTTTCTTCAGGCAGACTGTTTTTTTTCTTGTCAGCCTCAAGTCCTGCTGGAACTTTCTTGGTCCAAAATGGCCAAATTTATGGGAATCCACTCCACCGATCCACGTTTTGAGCCTCCTCGAGGTTGATCCGACATGCTGTTGAGTCCTAGAAGCTGCAGGTGGCCTGCAATTCTCACAAATTGCCTCCATCTTTCAGTTTAGCTCATTAATCAGCTGATTTTGAGTCCTCGTAGCATGTACCAAACACAGACTTGGAAGCTTTGCCATGGCTGAAACTGCTGATGATGTCTTCTTTAAGTTGAAAAAAAAAAGAGCCCCACAGATGCCATTGAGCAGAACCCCTGCGATCATAAATCCAAAATATAAACGTCTTCAGCTTCCTCCTGAGACTGAGCTCAGAGACACATCAGCTGGTCTCTGACGTACCCCGCATCACGAGTCTCAGCCGAGCAAGAGGGTTCTCCAGAACCCTGTTGTTTTGTTGAAAAGATTTTGTCAATTTCGTTGAAAGTCCAGCTCGTCAGCTCCATAATAGTATTTTTCATCTGGGAGATGTGTACCAGGAGCTCCGAGACACACAGAAAGCAGAAGCAGGAGGAAAGGGAGAACAGGGGAAGAAAAGCAGGAGCGACTGTCTTGAGCAAGAGCCAGAGTAGAAATGTTTTTTGACTAATCTTCATGACATTGCAGTGAATGTATTTAACTGGAAATTATTTATACGTGTGTGTAAAATTCCTTGAAAAATATCAGTCAGTTATACAAATAGTCCTGGTAAGTTTTTTTTTTTTTCTTGACCATATCAATAAAATAAAAGCACTGACAGACAATCCACTCTGTGACTTTAAAGCATACCACCCTCTGTTCACCATAAAGTGTCCACTAGTTTTTGGCCACAGGCGCACAAATACCAACACACACACACACACACGACATGCACACCAAATATGCTGCTCCCAGGGTCTGGAACCGACAAAGCCAATCATAGATGTTGGTGTGAAGTGGGCATGCTTGCTCCAAACCCCTACAGTCCCTATGTACATCTGCGATGGCCGCAGACAAAACGCATGCCTAATGGCACTCTGTGTGTCAGTGGGTGCGTCTCTGCCTTCCTCTGTGTGTGTGTGTTTCACACAAATGAGTGTGTGTGTCAGGGTTTGTCTAACACAACCTGACTAGCAGGGACACCCATGCAGGGCATTTGTAAACAGACACAGGGCAATCGTCCCAACAGCACTGAATTAGGTATGCACATATAAATATGAACACACACAAATTTGGCTTTAGAGCTTGGCATGGGGTGTGAGAGATCAGTGTGTGGTGCACTGGCTCACCTCAGATGCCTCTGAAAACAATTACTGCTCTCACATGGCTAGTCAGGGCACAGCTTGGACTAATAGACTGGACTATTGAGGCAAACTGAGCAGAACTTGGACAAGTTGAGTAATATCTGACTAAAACATGTTTTTATCATATTCTGAAAAGAGCTAAACCTCAGCGGAGAAGGAGAAGTGGTGGGGTACTTTAAATATCATAAGCAAACCAGCCAGATTTCATTCCCCTGTCAATAATCACTGGGGTTTTTTTGTGCTTATGTACAAGTGGTACTTTCAAGCTACTTGTGTTTGTGTGTGTGTTCACGTGAATGAGACAAAGAAAGGATGTGTTCGTTTGTTGCTGTGCACATGCATACACGTATACAGCCATCAGCTAATGCTGGTCCATCTCTCTGCGGGGCCCAGTGCTGGGGCCTTTGTGAGATAATCAGCATAATTCTTTTGACAAATACACATGGTTATTCTTAATTAGTATCACACACTGTCCCTGTGGCTGCACTATGCCTCTCTACCTTAATAACACACAAACGTGCAGCTGTACACATGAAATTTGACGAGCACACAAGCAGAAAGCAAGATGCTAGCAGACGTCTGCTTGTTAGTATACACGCTAACAATACGCATAAAAACATGCAGCAAAAATACATGTGCGTGGGTCAAGAAGTACAGATTTTCTGAGCCTTTTTGTGAAGGCAACACGTGCAGAAGCACCACACTAACCCTGCTGTAGCTCAGCTCACTCTCAGAACAAGGAAGAAATGATTGCTTCCTTGCACTCAAAGCTAAGTTGTGTTGAACCATGTATGATCGGTGAGGGCTTTAATGTTTAAATTAGCAAGACCCCTTCCTGTCTGTTCTTTCCTTGTCTCCTTTGTTCTCCTTCTATCTTGTTTACACTCCCCATCATCTTTCCCTTTCTCTTGACTTCTTGCTCCTCTCTGTTGCATTTTGTATGATTAACTGGTGTCTTTGATCATCTGCACACACATGCATATGCTGGGGTACGCAGAATTTGAGTTGACAAGAACCCTTTCCTTTCATATCTTACTCTGTAGTTCATAATGTGGTCTTCATAGGTTGGCCTTTTTTTCTTCTCTCAAAACTAGGCTTAAAAAACATTAAAGTACATTTTTCTCTAGCTACAGTGTTTTATGTTGCAAGGAGGACCTTAACATTTATCGGCAGTGTTTTTGGCTTCAAAAAGGATGGTAAATGGTGAGGTGGAACACCTGGAGAGCTTGTGCAGGAAGAACAACCTTCACATCAATGTGAAGGAGACGAAGGAGATGGCCGTGGACTTCAGACAGAACAAACACACCTACCCCCCTGAACATAGGAGGATCTGCAGTGGAAGTGGTCTCCAGCTACAAGTATTTGGGTGTGCATCTGAATGATAACCTCAGCTGGGGCAACAACACTACCAGCCTGATCTTGCCCCACTCTCCTCAGGCAGCAGGTTGAGGAGCATTAAGAGTAGAACCACCAGATTGAGGAACAGCTTCTACCCTGAAGCTGTTAGATTCATGAATCTCTAACTAGAATTATTGCTGTGTTTAAAAAAAAAAAACCTTGTTGTGCCACTTGGTTGTTGAGTTGTGCTGCTGATTAGCCATGCTGCTGATTTATTTCATGCTACTGTGTTCATCTGCTCACACAGACTCATGTTTGTGCTTCTGTTGTTCGGCGTATTGTTTTTGTACTATTAGTGTTTACCATATTCTTAGTTTAGTGTATTTATTAGTTCCTATCTTAGATCTTACTGTTTTTCTTTACAATTTATATTATTGTTGGCTGTAACAGGGACCCTGTGAACACAATTTTGTTCCATCACATGTACCACATGTGATGAGAATGACAATAAATGGCCTGTGCTTATATAGTGTCCTCATTTACCCCTTCATACAGCACTCTGCTAGATCTATACAAAGATCCATGAGCGCTCTATCATGTTCATACACCCATGGGACACACATCTGAGGCGATGAGGGGTTCAGTGCCTTGCCCAGGGACACTTGGGCATGTAATTGCTGTTCGAATCGAACACCCAACTCTTGCATTGGAGGATGGCTGCTCTAACCATCAGTCACAGCCACCCCAATAAAGAAACCTTGACCTTAAAGCAAAAATGTGTAACTGAAGCAACATCTTGTATAGTTGGCAGAAAGTTGGGGAATGCAATTCCACTTCTTTTATCCTAAAGATTTGTTTTACATCAAGGAAAGATGGGGATTTACCATTTGTTATATTTCTTCTAGTTCTGTGTGCACAATTTGACAGCATTTTACTTGATCTGTGTATTAAAATATCAACCAATCTGTGTGTCGTTGCTCACGGCATGTGTGTGAAAGTTTGTGAAAGGAATATTGTGGAAGCTGTTAATGTAATGTAAAATGTAAAAGTTGTGTGTTCAGCGTTGGACCATTGATTACAGCACGTGTGCATGCTTGTTGGTGTGAATTTCATAGTCCTTGATTGGTGTATGTGTGTGTGTTTGTGCGGGGGGAGTTGTTAGAGCAGGCTGTTAATGTGGTGTGTTTCAGTGATAAAGTGTTTGAATGTATTGCCATCTAGAGGCATGTAGCAGTGTCTCCATGCTCCTATAAAATCTGCCAGCGCCAGATGCTGCTATTGACAATGTGCATATGTTAACTGCTTTATAGGCCACATGCCTCACATATTTCACTGGCTTTAAGGTAGAGAGATCTCTCATTCTGGCTCACTTAATCTGTCTCTCCCTTTTGCCACATCTATCTTTTTTTTCTCTACCGCTTTAGCTTTTTCCACTCTTTCTTTGCTCAATCTCTTTCACTTAGCCACCGCTTCTTGTTCCTTTTTTATTTGCTTCATCAGTTACTAACTAACACCCCACCCCCACTTCATTCCTGCATTACCTTTTGAACACATGCTTTATTTTTTCTTCCTTTCTTTCCTCTCCTACTTTTTTCTCTCCATCTTTCCTCTTTTCCCCCCACCGTTTCTCATTGTGCCCCTCCCTCCCTCTCTCTGCTAAGAAGTGCTGTGATTTGCAGGAGGATTTAGCTTGTGTCTAGGTGTCTAGGGGTTTATTAATCCTGTTTTAGTGTGGATGAAAAATATGTTTGCTTCCAGACATGAATATAGCAAGTACATGCATTCTGGTTGTTGTTCAGACAGTTCATCCTTGAAGCCACGCCATGGTGATTTGTCAGGGATTTTATTTGATTCAGTTTGAATTGTGGAGGCTTTTTTGATCCTCCTGCTGTTGCATTGAAGTGGGTTACCAGTTAATCTTTTTACATATGCTTGGTTATGTGAAAGCATACAGTCCTGAGCAGCCAAAATTTGACCTGCAGTCTCAACACATGAAAGACATATTATGTCCTGTGTTGTAAATTTACACAAATGGGTTCAAACACAGATACAGCAGTTCTGTAGTCGCATCAGAGCTCACAGTCATAAACAAACACACAATCAGACAAGCTACAATGCCACATACTGGAGCCTAGTGCTCCCAGACTAGCATGTCATTGCACACCCGGGCCTTTTGAAACAACCACGTGCCTCTTATCAAATAGTAAATGGTGTTTTCACTGTGTCACACACTCACTCACACACTGTCCTTGTGTCTGCCAGGGTGTGGGGTTGAGTCCCACTGCTTAAAGCTATTGGCACACACCCTGTGCCTGCATGTGTTTGTGCATGTGATATGAAAGGGTGCATGTGTGACATAAACATTCATTCTGAAAGCTTTGAATTCACCCATAAGGGACAGCCATTTGCCTGGTGTCTGCTTACAATGCTAAGGCAAAGCCTGGCTGTTGAAATGTTATCACAAATCCCATGTTATGTAGTCTTAGTGGCCATTGTTTCTTTTTATTCCTCGTTTTAATGAGTGATGCCCTGGTTTTATTCATGCAGGACTGGTTTGCAAAACCAATTTTCTCTTGCTGTCATTTACTCTGGCATTTGACCCACAACACTATCACAATTTGATGCCTTTTACTCTAATTCTATAACTGGCTTTTTCTGAAATCCAACTTTTTCCCCTCGATATCCCATTTCTACTCCAGTCCACTTAGCCACGCTTATGATATGTTGGTCTATCTGTGTGTCAGGGTTCAGTTCTGGAAGCAGCAGTCTACGGTCTTGAACCATACAGTCAGTACAGTCTGCGTGTGGAAGCTGCTAATGGAGCAGGTATGCTGTATAATCATTACAAAGAATTAGATGTGAATTTGAATATGAACCAAAAGTGTATGTGTTTTGTCAAACTTCAGGTAGTGTTTTCAGTCCTTGGGTGGACATCAGAACCATGGAAGCTTCTCCAGCTGGCCTGTCTAACATCACAGTGGAGCAGAGAGAGCAAGGCAGGGCCTTGCTGCTGAGCTGGGATCAACCACATGCACCAAATGGAGTCATCACGGTACATGCAATGCACATGACATCACTGCATACTAGTGTCATAGTCCAGACCACCTAACCCGATATCAAGTCGGGACCAAGACCTCAAATAAAAGAAATAAATTATAAAATTTTATTTTTTTTAATAAAAGTTAAATATTGCTACTTTAAGTTTGCTTTTGAATGAATATATCAGCTTTTATAAATCTTCAAAGCTACATAACAAAGAAATCAGACATTCAGTGGCCTAACTGCACATATTTCAACAATAAAATGACACAACTGTTAAATTAGAAGCAGTTTCATCACATGCCAAGCCTTAAAAAAACTGCAGTGGCAAAACACTTCATAAGTCCGAACCAAGACCAAGGATAACCATATAGGTGCACAGTGGTTCCAGTAAAGTAGTAGATATACCACTTAAAAATGTTACATAAATGGATATTAGTTACATGTATGTTGATTTAAGTAGGCAAATTTTATAACTGATGATATGACAGACATCTTCTCCCACGCCCAGACTATCACTTCTCAATTTCTTGGATGTGTTTGAGTGAAATGGGGTGGGCAGCAGTAACAAAAAAATTATTTAGCAATGAGTCACATTATCGCTTGGATTTGAACCAGTACATTCTACATCCAATAAAAAACAAGGATGTTGACAAATAAACTGGACAATATTCTGGCAATTTAGTGACATTTCCACAGTTGTGGTCTTTACTGGTCTTGAAATAAAATCCCGAGTCCTCAATGTTCAAGACCGAGACAAGACCAAGAGCAAACACGGTCGAGTCCGAGATGAGATCGAGACCATCAAAAAGTGGTCTTGAGATCAGTCTCAAGACCAAGACCGTCTCGAGTACTACAACACTACTGCACACACACCAAATGGTACAAAGAGCATAGTATTAACATCAAACACTATAGACACGCTGACACTGATATAGTTCATTTCCACAACTAATTAATTATCTGCTTTTACTCCGTGTATGGTTTAATCATCACTACAGATGCTGTTATTCACCTACAAGAGTATCTTTTGTTTGTGTGCGGCATAAACGTATCCCCACAAACTTGTTTCTCTTCTTGTTCTAATGTGCTCAGACCTGCCTCTGACTGTTCTCTGTGCTGTTCCCCTTATGTTTTCATGCTCTTTTACTGCCGTCTTGTTTCTCTCCCCTTCCTCCCAGATGTATAACTTGTACAGCGAGGGGAATTTAGAGTTCAGCGGGTTATCACGCAGTTTTCTGTTTCGTCGTTTGGAGCCATGGACCGTTTATTCTCTGGCACTTGAAGCTTGTACCTCAGCAGGCTGCACACGCAGCCCTCCTCAGCACGTCGCCACAGCAGCAGCGCCACCTGCTTCGCAGCTTCCCCCCCGGCTTCTTTTCATCGGCCCTGACCATGTGTCGCTGACTTGGAGCCCTCCCTCCCAACCCAATGGACCAATTGGAGAGTATTCCTTACATGGGAGAAGCCTGGAGGAGAAAGGGAGGTTACGAAGTAATGAAGAGGAAGCTGAAGAAGGAAAAGTAGGTGAAATTAAAGACACCTTTTGTTTATATATATATATATATATTGATTCAGTTTGTCTAAGGATTTTAAAATGAGCCTGAATGAATATTCAATATTCTGTCAATCAAGCTTTGGTTATATTTTTACACAGTTTATTTTAAATAGTCTAAAAATAAAATAAATTAAAAAAGTTAACAATTAGAATGACAATAATAATAGTGCAGTCACATATTAATTTGTAGGTTTCACATGTAAACATGTTTTTTTATTTAAAAAATATATATCTTTATTATTCCATCATTTTTGTCAATATAACAGGTGCTTTTCAGAAAAACATCCCCAGAGCAAACTGAAAGTTACTCCTTCACAGTGACTGGTTTGCGTCCCTGGACTCAGTATGAGTTCAGTGTCTGTGCTCACAACCCAGCTGGACAAACCTGCAGCCCCTGGGAAACCGTAACAACCAGACAAGCCCCCCCTCGTGGACTAGCATCTCCAACTGTGACGCACATTCGAGGTCAGCCCAGTGAAGTGCTAGTGTCCTGGGCTCCTCCGTTAGAGCCTAATGGGGTTTTACAGTCCTACAGGATTCAAAGGAACAACATCAGTTTTTCGTTCAGTTTTGACCCGACAGTCCTCGCCTACACAGATGAAGACCTGCAGCCATTTTCAACATATGGGTATTGTTTTTTTTTTTTTATTCCTGGATTTATTTATTATTTATTGAAGCGCTCACAAGACAAAACTGGATTCTGTTTTTTTTCTTGTAGTTACTCAGTGATAGCCTGCACATCTGAGGGGTGCATCATCAGTCCTCAAACAAACATCACAACACTTGAGGCCCCACCTGCGACAGTGGAAGCTCCCACAGTGAACAACATAACATCCAGTTGTATTAACATTTCATGGAGTAAACCACTGATGCAGAATGGAGAAGTGACAGAATATGTGTTGAAACTCAACAACAAAGAGGCTTATCGAGGGAGAGGGCTGAGAGTTGTGTTGTCGGATCTGCAACCGCATACGTCCTATCAGCTGGTGCTGATAGCTTGTACTCGAGGCGGCTGCACGACCAGCATCACAGTGACTGCAAACACCGAGGAGGCTCCTCCAACTGACCTGGACCCTCCAGCTCTGAAGGTGTTGGCTTCATCTTTGACATGAAAATTACAACATTTACTGCTAAAATATGAACATTTTTGCCATTAGATTTGTATTTTATAGTAAAATAGTTAAAATGTGTATATGTTCCTTATGTTTCCATCCTTTAAGTATGTTTCATAAAGTCATTGCAAATCATGCATTTGATATTAGCTTTATCTTTTCATCTAAAGGTTACTGGCCCAGAGTCAGTGGAGATTAGCTGGAGACCACCAAAACACCCCAATGGCATCATCACTGGGTATGAGCTCCGCAGAGATGGTGGACTTATTTACTTTGGCACAAAGACCCATTACCACGACTTCACCCTTCTGCCAAGCATGGAATACAGCTACGTCGTCATCGCCAACAACAGCCGAGGGGCTGTGCACAGCCAGGTGGCCACAGCAAAGACCCACCCGTCAGCTCCTTCTGGTGTGGGTCTCCCATCACTGAAGCCAGTGGAGGCAGGCCAGGTGGATCATTCATTTGGATTCAAACTGACATTGAAAAGTTGTTGCACAAGTTTCAATTTGTCTTTTTTTTTTTTTCTTACCAGGTGAAAGTGGAGTGGCAGACCCCGGCCCGACCTAATGGAGACATCGTGGGATACACTGTTTATCTAAGGGATCCAGTCCTGCTTAACAACAA
>JAVCKU010000042.1:13643711-13654719 GCA_032273985.1 Hypsolebias coamazonicus | reverse complement strand
GTCTCTCTTGTAAATGAGTCCTCGAGGCTCAATGAGATTAACCTGCCTAAATAAAGGTTGAATGAATGAAAAAAATAATCTCACATAAATGGCTTTTTTAAATGTTTTAATCATGTAAAAGCTGTGTCAAAGGTAGCAGAAAAACTAGTTTGTAATCTTGTTGTGTGGCCAAAAGATTCTGAAAAAATGCATTGTTTTATAAGAATTCATTTATTGTTAGTGGGGGAAAAATCGTTTGACTTTCAGCTTATTCTCTCAGTGACTGTTATTCTGTATCACGCTGCCCAGTCAAACGTTGCACATAAACTAGAAAACTGTTGAAATGCTTATTATTGAAAGACGATGAAAATGTCTGTATGCATGATGTTCATTTTTGTGCAGTACTCAAAACTGTGTCATGTGCTCATGCACCACTGCTTCCATTTACTGGTGGAGCATCTCCTCCATCTGTGAATCTAGAACACAGCAATTGAGTAACGATCAAAATACACTTACAACCTATGAATTCACTCCAGCATGCGCACAACGCATATTTATTGATGCATGAATATTTGCACAAATACACTGACACACTCTGTAAGCAAATTCAGAAGCTTTTATGGTAACTGATCAATGGAAGTGCAGTGTTTTTTGTCACTTGTACGCATAAATCACATCTACCCAAACGCCAGAGCCCAGATTCACTATCGTTGTGCTGTTTGTGTTATCTGCTTTATCTTTACTAGCTAATCTTCATTAGTTCCCCTTAGCTGTTCCGTCTCAGCATCATATACACAAAGCAAATTGTGCTAATTATATGTGCTAATTAGACATCGATCAAATTCAGCAGGTGCGAGTACACTTGTAGCATCAGAACACAGAAGATATGTTGTCTACCCTGCACAAACTGAGTATGACAGTCTATCATCAGCATCAGAAGTGACCGAGAGGGAGAAATGTTTTCTCACGGTGAGCTGCAGATTTTAACAGATGAAGTACAGAAACATCTGATTGGGTCCAAGAAGAATCATGTTCAGGAATACATTTCTAAATTTATATGGAATTTTTGTCTTTGTTGATCATTATGCATCTTTATTTTGACTTAAGTTGAAAATAAGATCCTTCTGGACCTCAGTGCATGTTGTGCACACTTCCCATGTGCAGAGGGTCAGACTACTGCCCCCTTGACCTCAGAGCTGCAGACTGAAGGAGTTGCACAGAGAACACGCAGGGTGGGGTGGATCTGCAACAAATGTCCCAGAAAATAATTAGAATCTGTTCAGTTTGATCTTTGTGTATGAAGCACCATTTGTTGAATTGCTCTGGTATGAGAAGGTTTGACATTCTGCAACAACAGGATTTTATATGCTTTTTTAGTTATTTTTTTATTATTATTATTTTGTTTGTGTGTTTGTTTGTTTTTCATTGAAAGAAAGAAGTTAAGACTTTTCCTGACATGCATGCACTGTTTTAGTGAAGGCAGCAGATTGCTAAACTACTTCACATTTTTCATCAGTGACATAAACAGCACCCAGGAGAAAATAAATATATAAAAATAATTATTTGACACAAAATGTATTTTCAACAGTCCTGGTCTTTGAGAATCGGACGCTTTTTGCCAAATTTGCTTTATTTATTTATTTAGTTTAACAAATTTGCTCTTGCAAAAGCCGTGCAAATCAAAAACACCAAAAGAACGTCCTCTCTGTACAACACAAAGGAGGTTTCAACAGTAATGGTCATCCTTTTAGATTGAATTCATTATTGCTCAGTTTAATGCGCATCATAAAGTTGTCACCAGCGCAAAGTCTCTGCTAAATGTATATAAATCACACTTTTCCAATTATCTTGTGTATTTCAACCAAAGCTATAAAGATCATAAGTCTTATTTTTAGATTTTATTTACCGCTAAAGGGAGCTGTATAAAATGTATTTGTTGCAATATGCACAGAGTGGTACGTGACCAATGCTTTTGATTTATACCTTTGAGCTTCTGTTGTTGAAATTATAATCCAGATTTTTTTTTTCTTGTTCTTTTCTTTCCAAAGCCTTTTCATCCGATGGTAAACCTCGTGTGCAGTGCTGACTTGAGGATGTTCCTATGTGCGCTGTATGCTCCAGTGTGCACAGAGTATGGTCGTATGTCCATGCCATGTCGATCCATCTGCCAGAGAGCCAAGGATGAGTGCCATAAACTCATGGAGATATTTGGAGTAGCTTGGCCAGATGATATGGAGTGCAGCAGGTATGAATGTAAAATTTGATTATCAGTTTTAAAATGTCTTGTAATTTGGCTACTGGTGGTAGCTTTTCCAGTGTCAACATT
The DNA here is from genome assembly GCA_032273985.1 of Hypsolebias coamazonicus. Classification (NCBI taxonomy): domain Eukaryota; kingdom Metazoa; phylum Chordata; class Actinopteri; order Cyprinodontiformes; family Rivulidae; genus Hypsolebias; species Hypsolebias coamazonicus. Next base: position 13,652,414 of record JAVCKU010000042.1, on the reverse strand, counting down.
CAACAGCAGACACAGTTCAACAGGAAAACAATCGACTCAGTTTGAATGACTTAAGTAGAGATCAGAGAAAGTCAATCACATCAGGATTTTTTGTTAGGGATTTATACATCAACTGATGATTTGCTGTTGGGAATCAATGTCTGAGGAGTCTGAATGTATATCTCATTTTCTCTGCGTCTGTCAGACCCTGTTGAGATTTGTTGTTGTTTGTCCTAATTTTGGAGCAGTCTATTAGAGATCAGTCTGATTGGCTGTCCAGTAAATTGTTACACAAAAAAAGAAAAATCCATCCATTCTCTTCCGCTTATCAAGGGTCGGGTCACGGGGTGTAGCAGCCTAAGTAGGGAGGCCCAGACTTCCCTCTCCCCAGTCACTTTGGCCAGCTCCTCCGGGGGAATCCCAAGGTGCTCCGAGGCCAGCTGAGAAACATAGTCCCTCCAGCGTGTCCTGGGTCTTCCTCTGGGTCTCCTCCCGGTGGGACATGCCCGAAACACCTCACCAGGGAGGCGTCCAGGAGGCATCCTAACCAGATGCCCGAGCCACCTCAACTGGCTCCTCTCAATGTGGAGAAGCAGCGGCTCTACTCTGAGTCCCTCCTGGGTGACTGAGCTTGTCACCCTATCTCTAAGGGAGAGCCCAGACACCTACGGGGAAAACTCATTTCAGGGTAGTCATTGGGTACCGCTTCACCCAAGACCCCCGGGGAACAGGGAGGAACCTCTGATTGGACTCGGTCTGTCCAAACCCGGCCTCCTGCGCTCTGGAGCTCTGACACTTCCAGAGAGTCCACCCAGCGTTCCCAGCTCGTGTACAACTGCAGCATGCTCTGCTCGGACCCGCTCCATCCAAACCCGGCCTCCTCCTCTCTGGAGCTCTGACACTTCCAGGATGTGTACCCAGCGTTCCCAGCTCATGTGTCCGACCACAGCATCATCTGCTCGGACTCGCTCCATCCATCCATTGCTTCTTTTTTTGTCCATTGCACTTTGCTTTCGTCAAGTTGATCAAGTGGTTTTTGTAATATATTGGTGTTGTTTTCCCCAAACGCTCACTACTGTCAAAGCTTTTTGTTAGTACCGTATTAGTTTATTGTATGAGTCTTTGAAGCCTTCTCTCTTCTCACCAAATGTATTTTCCAAGTTTTAGTTCCTACATTTGTCTGTCAAGTAAAAATGAGAGCTCTTCTTTGTGCTTGATCCTCTCCATTATTGACTTAAAAATCCAGGCATGTCTGCTTTGTTACACATCCCTAATCCATGTCTAAACTTGCCATACTCGGTGTCTAAGATGTAAGCTTTGTGGTTTTCTGCAGCTGTGGATGGCTTTTGCAACACCGTCAACCATGAAGAAAAGCTCTAAAAGGCATACATTCGAATACAACTACATTATGTAGGTGACCACAAAAAAAAAAAAAACTTCCAAAATTAAGGTTTTACCGTATATATATATTTTACATAAGGCAAAAACTGAGATAGAAGTGGTTACATGAAAGAATGAAAAAAATTGGTGTTCCAAGACTGCTATGATCCCAAAATACAATAAAACTGGTTATGAATGGATAAACCAGGTTAACATTTTTTTAATCGTGTTTTTTTTTCTCCAAAGCCTCTTGACCTTAGCTTAGCCCCATTTAAAATATGGATTCTAAAGTTAAGGGTCTGCTAGGCCTGTATTTTATTTACTGGGCAGCTGTGACTGAGTGGTTAGAGTGTTGTCCTCCATTGCGAGAGTTAGGGGTTCGATTCCACCAGCCGAAGTGTCCCTGGGTAAGACACTGAACTCATCATTGCCTCCGATGTGTGTCCCATCGGTGTATGAATGTGATAAAGCACTAATTAATCTCTACAGATCCAGATTAGCTTTGTAGAGCTGTTGTAGAGTGCTGTATGGGTAAATGAGGGCAAAGATTGTAGTGCAAAGAGCTTTGAGTATCTTGATAAGAAGGTGCTATTTAAGTACAGTCCATTTACTATTTACCGTTAATTTAAGTTTTTAATGTTAACTTTTTTTTTATAATTTAAGCAAATTTTGTACAAAGATTTACCCCCCAAACAAAAGAATTGGTCAAAAGAAATCATTGACAGATTTTCCATGAAATTAATGTCCATCATGGGCTGTCACTTTACAACAGAAACTATATACAGTTGGTAGTAAATGTTGCTGTATTTTTGAGTATACAGTATTACATTTATAAGCATACACTACTATACTTTTACAGACGCATGAATATTTTACAAATTCTTGTCCAATTCTCTGCTGTAATCATTTTTTTGACATACAGCCACCTTTATTGGCAAGCTCTATACTCTTAGCTCTTTGCCATATTTTTATATTTCTTTTTTTTTTTTTTGTTAAACCTTGTGATATTCAAATAAGTAATCTCTTATGTTTGACAAAGTAAAGCAAAGTTTTAGAAATATTCCTATCAGACTGAGCTGCAAGGCCTGACTTGCGTATTGTTTTCTAGGTTCCCAGATTGCGATGAAGCCTATCCTCGCCCAGAGGACCTGCTAACGGGCTCTGAACTCTATCCTCATCCAGGGGACTCGCTAACAGGTTCAGAACCCACTGACCAGTCGTCCATGACTGTCCAGAGGGATTATGGTTTCTGGTGCCCCAGAGAGCTCAAGGTTGACCCAGACCTGGGTTACACCTTTATGGGGAGGAAGGACTGTTCTGCTCCCTGCCCCTCCATGTTCTTCAACCAGCAGGAGCTGACCTTCACTCGATACTTCATCGGAGTCATCGCCATCGTGTGTCTCTCTGCAACGCTCTTCACATTCCTGACTTTCCTCATTGATGTTACGAGGTCTGAACGACTGAAAATTGTCTGGTTTCTAACATTAACTTTCTGAGTATATCTTGTCAGATCACTTTCAATATAATGTGAACTTCAAAATTGAATTTCAGTGATAATGAATATGACATTGCAAACACACAATTGATATTCTTTGTACAAAGGTTTCGATATCCTGAGCGGCCGATCATCTTCTACGCGGTGTGTTACGTCATGGTGTCTCTGGGCTTCTTCCTTGGTTTCCTTCTGGAGGACAGAGTGGCATGCAATGCAGTGAGCCCTGCGCAGTTCAGAGCTTCTACCATCACACAGGGCTCTCACAACAAGGTGAGACTTTAAAACATTTCCATAAACTAATTACTGCTTTAACATCACACACTTTCGTTTTTCTGATCCTCAAAGACATATTTTATTGACTCCTGTCACATGGTAGATTAAACAGTTATTCTTCTCATTGTTCTCAGGCGTGCACGCTTTTCTTCATGGTGCTGTATTTCTTTACCATGGCTGGCAGCGTGTGGTGGGTCATACTGACAATCACTTGGTTCCTGGCCGCTGTGCCTAAATGGGGCAGCGAGGCCATTGAGAAGAAAGCCCTCCTCTTCCATGCTGTTGCCTGGGGCCTCCCAGGGGCCCTGACTGTCACCCTGTTGGCCTTGAATAAAATAGAAGGAGACGGGATCAGTGGAGTGTGTTTCATAGGCCTGTATGACATTGATGCCCTGCGGTGGTTTGTTCTGGCACCACTCTGCCTCAATGTGGCGGTGAGTAAAGCTATAAGAAAAGAGCTGAAAGAAGTGATGAGGGGGAGGGTATGATAGAGGGATTAGTGAATAGATTGAGTGGATGATATTTTACAAGTGTGGACTGTAAGAAACAATGTCCTTCAATAATTCTTGATTTCTCTAGGTTGGCGTCTCCCTGCTTTTAGTGGGAATTATTGCTCTAAATCAAGTACGCATGGAGATTCCTCTGGAGAAGGAAAACCAGGCCAAACTGGTCAAGTTCATGATTCGAATGGGAGTATTCTCTGTGCTCTACCTCGTCCCGTTGACCACTGTGATTGGTTGTTACATCTACGAACACACCTACAGGAAGATCTGGGAAACAACATGGATGGAAGAGAACTGCAGGCGTTTCCACATCCCTTGTCCATACAAGGTAAAGTAAAACAACGATGGTTTTACGCTTTCACAAACGGTCGTTATCTGAAATTTAACTGTAGTGATTAAACAAATACATCACCAGTTTTTATTAAAGTATAGTACATACAAGTACGGTGGCCCTAAGGTGTACAGGAAGGTGTTTTTTTTTTACTCTATTAACTTTATTTTTATATTTATTTATTATGATTATAATTTTTATTTATTAACTTTATTTTTCAAATGCGATTCCATTTTTTTCCCTAATGTAATTCTGATTTTTCTAATGTGATTCTGTTTTTGTAATTTGATTCAGGCCACTTCCGCTTTGGCTTAATCAATTCAGTTTTTTCTAATGTGATTGTTTTTTCAAATGTTGTGATTTTTTTTTTTTTTTTTTCTCCAAATGAAATTCCATTTATTCAACTGTTGTTCATTTACACCTTAGGGCTACCCTATTCTGTAATTCTGTAATTCTGCATTCTGTAATTATTGGGTCTAACCATATGCCTAACATGTTTTCTTTTTATTACAACAAACGTGCATTAGTTGAAAATAATAGTTGAAAATAATCCTCAGAAGCATCTAGACATTTCAGCTGAACATACAAAAGAAATTAGACAAATTCTTGACAAGATGCCGACCGTATTTAAATCACAGATAAGTGTTATTCAAATGGTAACAAAACATACCACCAAAGTTAGCTGGTGCGAGGCGCTCAGGCAACAACTCTTTGTAAAAAGATGAGGTATAAGATAAAGGAGGAAGGTGTTTGTTTTTAACGTGTTGAGTCTCGCTGATGTGCAGCAGACCATCATTTTTAGTTGTTAGTGTGTATAAACGTGTCACTGACGGGATCTGAAAACACGACTGATGCTGTGAAAAATACAACTATTCAGATGATAAACAGAGCAGAAAGATCCCCTGAAGCATGAAAAGATAAACTCACCAGTGTTTTCATTTTCATTCAACTATAGGTAAAAGTTAAAATAAAAATAAAAAACCTTTTGATAATAATGCACACATGTATTACTACGGTAATTATCAAGACTAAAAAAAGACGAAAACCCAGATTGGTTAACAGATCCATTAATGATTAAGGTGTGTGTGTGTGTTCCCTGGTTGATGCATGTGTGTGGCTGAGTGAGGAGATATTTGTGAAGGAAACCAGAGAGCGGTGTGCTTCATTACTTCGCCTAATGCAGCTCTCCAGCCTGACTCCACAAAATCTAGTCTTTATTTTGCTCTGGACTTCTTTGTCTCCTTGTCTTTCACCCTTTCACACACTTGCATCTTTCCGTCTCCCCCGTCTTCCCCTCTCCTCCCTTTCTCAGTTGGTGTCTCTTTCTCAGGGCTTGCTAAGTCATGCTCTGCTGCCCGTCTTCTATGAGGGCTTTGTAGCAGTTATGAAGAGCAGTGGGAGTGTTTTTATATAGTCTGGCTCTAAATAATAATAACCCAAATAATGGGAACCACTCCATCTGGCAAAACGATGAGTTTAAAAAAAACATTCACAAATAAATAATTTATGTGTTTGTGATGCATCAGAATTGTAGCCAACTGCTGGCTGTCTTGTGACAGGCGGGATGAGTGTGCAGGCAGGTGCAACCACTCGTGTTACTTGTCAGCGAATGTGTTCATGTCTCTATCTATGAGTGACCTCACGAGGGTCGATCCCCATTACGTGCCATTTAGTTTTGGAATTTTATTATTGCCATGTGTCATTTAATCTTTAACCTTTAGTGGGTAGGTTTGTGCTCGTTGTGTGCACGTGTGTGGCAGAGGATACAGTTGTGTTTTTAGAAAACTAGAGATCTTGTGTTCCAGTTAAAGAGTCATTTAACAAAGACTCAGGACATTAATTTCATCTTGAGTTATAGTCTTAAAATAGAGCTATTACTATTTATTTGTTTGTATAACGTCACTCTAAAAAAAAAAATCATGAACTATAAATTATGCATATCAATAAATCAGAAGTGTGTTGAATGTTTCCGAGTTCATGATTCTGCTTTTTTTTTTTTATTATTTTTTCTAAAACTTTAAAGGATATTTAGGCATGTGGATTCGATAATCTATCAATTTTCCACATCTATTTTTCATTACAAAGAATTGCTGTGAACTGCTGCCCCCTAGTGGGAGACATGGTAAAGTTCAGCTGCTGTGTTCTTCTAGGATTCCTCATTGTTTTTAATATGAAATAGCTGACAAGCTGGTTTAAATCAGTTTTGCTGGGTTTGTTAAAAAAAGGTGAATATTTATATATATTTTTCTCCCTCTTAGGTTAAGCAGAGCGGTAAACCAGCTATGGTTTTGTTCCTAATTAAATACCTGATGATGTTGGTGGTGGGGATTCCCTCTGTTTTCTGGGTGGGTAGTAAGAAGACCTGCTTTGAATGGGCCAGCTTCCTACATGGACGCAGACGCAAAAAGTAAGTTGACCATGAGCGCACCCTTAATGTCAGTTTTTTTTATTCACATAAACCACCAACAGCTTCCACCAAAGATCTTCCTCTCTGTTCATGTTTTTCCCACATCAGTTAACATCCTTGCAAAAAAAAAAAAAACTTGTCTTGAATCTCTCAAGACAGTTTCTTCTAACCTGATTCAAATCTTCACACTAAAGTTTATCTTTGAAAACATTTGTAAAACCAGTATTTCATAATTACGTATGTATTACTGGATTTCACATGTAGTTAGAACAAATTTACTAAACTAAAACATTTTGTGTTCTTTAGCTGACATTTTAAGTCTGAACAGACTAGAACATTAAAGCCTGATCACAGAGTACATACACTTTGAGTTGGTGGTAACGGCACAAACAAACAAAACTTTTTTCTAAAATATAGAACTTTTTCATATAACTGTTAAAACATGAATATTTTGTGCACTTTTGTCCTCAACATCACATTAAACTTCTCATGTACCTTTTTTTTGTCGTCACAAACTCGTATTTGTTTTTTTACCTTGCATCATTATCGTCTTTCCACTTCTCTTTTAAACTTTCATTCTGCTCCATCTGGGTCATCTTATTGTTACCATTTTACTTCTGTCTTTTCTTTAACCTCATTCACTCTTTTTTCCTGCAGCAGTGGTGTGAATGAGTCCCGACAGGTGCTGCAAGAGCAACCAGACTTTGCCCAGTCTCTGCTGCGTGAACCAAACACCCCCGTCATTAGGAAATCCAGAGGGACTTCCACTCAGGTATGACTGCAGTTCTCCACAGGTAGTCACTTTCAGGTTCGTATACAAACATGAGGATAAACTGTAGCAGTTTGTACAGTGAAAATCAACAGTTCCAGTAGCTTTTAAAAGAAAACATGGCACAGAGCGCTAAGGCTTAATAGTTATTAGTTCTTAAACTATAGCGAGACGTGACCATTTAGGTTGGAATACGTTTTTTCTGATGCTTAGCTCTTTCACTTCTCATCCCTCTGTAGGGCACCTCCACACATGCCTCCTCCACTCATTTGGCAGCTCTAGATGACCTTGACGATCCACTAAAAGGCCACCTTGGACACGCAGCATCAACCAGAAGCAAACCCAGCAGCGTCCACAGCAAGGCTAGCTACCACGGCAGTCTGCGGCGCACCCGAGATGACAGGTAGAACAGCGAATTCCCACCATTGTTCCCCCCCCCCACCCCTTGTTTCTCCTCATTCTTATTTCTGTCACCGTCTCTCAGAAGCGAGTCGATAGCTTACCGAGGTGCACAGGAGCACAGTTTCCATGGCAGCATGTCTCGTCTTGACCACCCGCTCTCCACTCACAGCAGCCTGCATCAGATAGACAGCCACTCGAGGCGCAGCAGCCAGCGGGACATTTCTGAGGCGCCACATACGCTCATCACCCACGGAGCCTCAGCAAGTGAGAGCCGAGCTGCTGAAAATGATGGAACCAGCGCCTGAGGGGTCCCCACGTTCACAGAAAAACGCTGGAATCAAGCGGCTGAAAATTGATCCTCGGCAGAAACGACAGTGTTCAGTGCTGAATTTTCCAAAAAGAATGTTCCAGTGAGTGTTGTGATTTTCCATGCTGGGTTTTTCTGACCTGTTCATGTTAACAGGCCAGTCAGTGAATCTGACCACAAGCTCTTCTAGATTAAGTCGGTCACTGTGAGTTGGACTTCTGATTACTTCATTCAGCTAAAAAGAAGTAACCCACCTCCTCAGACTGAGGTACTATTCAGGGAAAGTGTTGGGAAACTAGAACTTACACTGGACAGAAACAAGAAACTGCCTAAAGTCGTCAATGCACTTCACTTTAATCAGTTTCTGTCAGGTGCTCTGCATCATGTGCATGGATCTGTATTCTGAACTCATCACCAATTTTATGGTGCTAATCCAAGTCCTCATCTGTAATATGCTGTAGATTTCTAAACACTGCCAAGTATTGCTTTGGTAACAATCTTAAATACTTTTCACTTTCATGGCACATGTCCCATGAAAGTTGTTTGTTCTGGACTGCAGCTCTTGATGTCTGTCTTTGCGTGGCTCCGTCCACATATATGGACCTAACGTGAAATTGTGGACCTCTGTTTAGTAAAATATTTTTTATACTGTGAAAGCTATCAGCTGCTTAAAACATGTGCACGTGAGAGAGAACTATAAATATCAGCTGTTGATAGGATTTAAACTTTATTTTTCTTGAAAGCGTCAAAAGAAAAGTGGAAAGATAAAACTATACAACTTAATCTGATAACTCTCAATCTGGTCATCTGGACAGTTTCTTTTTAGTAGAAACGTTTCACCCTCACTCCAGAGGGCT
>JAVCKU010000042.1:13623038-13634959 GCA_032273985.1 Hypsolebias coamazonicus | reverse complement strand
AATCATCTACTTTATTCAAAGTTTTCTGGAGGAGGACCCCCAGACCCCCACTCCGGATACTATGTGTGTTCCGGCATTGATCGTTTTACAAATTAAACCATGTTACTTATGATTATTGCTGTTATGATTCTGTTCAGTTTCATGTTAAGAGTTTTCTGTAATGATTTGAAGAAGTGTTGATACATTTATTATGTTCATTATGTGAATAGGTAAAGTTTTAAAGTGGTTTTTGACACTGTTGATTTTCTCAAAACAGTCAATTTTTGGAAATTGAAATAAAAAAATGTTAATTAAGTGGGTCTTGAATGAAAAATATGTATATAAAAAATGTATAACACTATTAAAGAACAGTCAAGTATTTATGTTACACGAATATTTCCATTGCATTAAAGAGATAAATTGAAGAAAATTATTTAATAAACATGAGGGTCATGAGGGGGTCCCTGAGCCCAAAAAGGTTGAGAACCCCTCTTTTAGAAGACTTGGATTGAGATAGTAGAAATTAATTAGGCAAGATTTCCAAACCTGCAAAGAAATGTGTTGTTGTGACACAAAGGTACACAATTCTCAACACAAACCCCATAAAAACTCAAAGATGAAGATCAGGAGCAGAATGAATTACATATACTGAGAGAGGACAGACTTGATGCAGATCAGATATGACAATAAAAAAACAGGAATAAAACTTTCCTTTAAAAACCACAAAAACTAAATATCAGCCTGAACACAAAACAGACCGTGACAAAAAAACTCAAATACATGAGGAACTCTTAAAAGGAAACAATTATTTTAGTCCACTGTTCCGCTGAATCATGTTTGATTGTCGTTCTAAAGGTTCAACTTCGGCTCTAACTGATGTGTGTTAATAATGTGTACCTGTTTGAGCTGCAGGATTATGAGCATGTGTGATCGGCTGCTGTTGGCGTTCACGTGAGTAGCAGCTGTGCTTCTAGTCCTAGTTCCTTGTTCCATCAGCTGCTCCACCTGCACAAACATTTCCATCCTCTTTACCTCAGTAACATATGGTTGTTTCCATTAAAACAAAAGCATCAGTCTTTAGTGTTATGGTTCATTTGGGCTTTAGTTTTCATCATTGTTCTACTGAGAATCTTCCACTGAAGTTGTTTCACCTGGAGAATCCCCCAGTGGGCCCCCACATACCGGTATGTATTTACAAGTTACAAAAACACACATATAATAAAACTTTAACTTCATGTAGGCTCACTGAGATTAATCTGCCTAAATAAAGGTTGAATGAAAAGAAACAGATTATTGTGTATGTGTGTAAAGAACACAGACAGCTTTACTTTAGTGAGAAAACACAGAGTTGTAAAGTTATGAGCATTTAAGAGACCACAATGCTAAAATTCTAACACAGCTAGCAACATTACTAGTGTAATGCCAATTAAACAAATTTATTTAGTAAGATTTAAACATTCAATTATCGCTTGCTTTCATGAAAATTTTCCAGTAATTTAATTGTCTGTTAGCAAAAAATCTTCTGAATCTGTGAACGGGACTTAACAAAACTCTTTGAAAGGAATCATTAAATGACTAACTTTTAGAGTCAGTTTGATTTAAAATGACCACTACAGCTAAAAGACCTTAGAAAACACATAATAATGTCTGTTTAATAGATACTGAGCTCAAATATAATGTAGCAGTAGCTGAGAGTCATCCTCAACGTTTACTCCGAGCACCAACAGACTTGATGTGATTTTTGTTTAAAACTTTTATTTGTGAGGCAGTGGGGGATATGTTTCCGTCAAGGAATGCTAGTTTTGTTTAATAAGTTAAAATGTATACAATAAAATGACTGTAAAATGGAGTGTAGCCATTTTTGTAGTTTTTTTTTTTAATTATTTGAAATTAACCATCTCCTAGAAACTTAAACTCTGAAAGCAAAAGTAAATATCCACTTAACAAATTGCCCTGGATTATCAGTATTTCTACTCTCCATGTAAACTCTCAGCCTTAGCACTGCCCCCACAGGGCTGTGTATTAAGCCCCCTACTTTTCACCCTTTACACCAGTATTCACTTCAGCAAATATGATTGTGTTAGTGATGACACCACCAGAGTGGGCTCATGTCTGAGCAGGGAAATAGTCCAGGATAAGGTGGAGCAGCTGTCTTTTGAGGTACATTTTGTAATAAAAAATTTTTTTTAATAAAAATCTCATTTATCAATAATATTTAACTTTACATTATTTCCCTTTAACTGTACCTGTGGTGCACTCTCACAAGGGATTGTACGAAGACCCTCTACATAGAAGCCCCTTTGCTGCTCCTCTCTGACTCTGAGTCCACCTGGAGTGCGAGAGCCCCGAGACAGCAGGTCAACAACCTGGACACGGAGCAGACAAAAAAGAAAACACGGTTCTACATGTAGTAAGATAATCAGAAATTTACTTAATTTTCTTACATGAAGCACAATTGAAACATATGTTACCTGTTCGTTATAGATTTCCAACATACTGAAAAAGACCTGTGGATGTATCAAGAACATATTTTAAAAATGTATCCTCAGTGCTCGTAACACCTAAATGCGAAACGACCCTGACAACATAAGAGCATAATTATTTACAATTTCCCAGAAAAACATCAAAACTGACACCTGGATTTCTACCTATGAAAACAAGAGTGCAGTTATGTCGCCTTACTGTTTTACCTGACACTGCCTGTTTTCTTGGTTTTCTCTGATCGTGTGAAACAGTCGCTCGCAGAGTTTAGGAACCAGGCCTTTGTTCGGCCCGTAGCCCATCATGGAGTAACTCTTCCCTGAGCCAGTCTGTCCGTAAGCCAACAGTGTAGCGTTGTAACCCTGCACATGTCATTTCAGGCCCTCCATCATTCAGTCGGTTTGGATATGGTGACACATTGTGATTTAGACTTTAAAAATAAATAAATAAATAAAGTCACGGTGGTTCCAACCTGCAGTGCATTCTCCAGTATTCCTTCTCCCAGGTCCTGGAACACACTGTTCTGAAGAGGAAATCACATCTTCTCACCTTTAGAACAAACTTTTACACCTTGTTTCAAGTATTATTAAACCATTATATATTTATCTTTAACACTATGAAGTCTACTTTACAATGTGAAAGTTTAAAAAAGTTGTCTTTGAGCTGACCTGGTCAGCGTATCGTCCCCCCGGCTCTTCAGGAACATAGAGACCCTTGTAGTCTCTTGTGAAGCCGCTGTGGGACCAGTAAGCATAATCGAAACAGAACGCACGTCGGTTCTGGGACTCACGTGGGTCCTGGATGGTGATGGAGGTCGACACCATAGAGATGATGCAGCTGCTGCCTGCGTCCTGCTCTCTCTGACAAGAAGAATCAAGGAAATAAACAGATGAGAGCAAGAAAACAGATTGTTGTAGGATTTGAGTTTTCACATTTGCAAAACTACAAGGATTGGACTGAAAGTCCATCTGTCCATCCATCCATCAATCCATCCATCCTCTTCTAATTGTTCTGAAGTCGGGTCTCAGGGTAGCAGCTTGAGCAGGGAGGCCCAGACATCTCTGTCCACACCTCTTCCAGCTCTTCTGGGAGGATTCCAAGGTGTTCCCAATCCCAGGACACTAACTCCAGCGTGTCCTGGATCTTCCCTGGGGTCTCCCACCAGTCAAACAGGCCCAAAGCTCCTCCCTAGGAAGGCGCCCAGGGAGCATCCTTACCAGATGCCCGAACCACCTCAGCTCCTCTCGATGTGGAGGAGCAGCAGTTCTACTCCGAGTCTCTTCTGGATAGCTGAACTTCTCACCCTATTTCTAAGGGAGAGTTCAGCTACCCTCCGGAGGAAACTCGTTTCAACCGCCTGTATCCACGATCTCGTACTTTTGGTCACTACCCAGAGCTCGTGACCATATGTGAGGGTAGGAACGTAGACTGACTGGTAAACAGAGAGCTTAGCTCAGCTCCCCCTTCACCACAATGGACCAGTACAGTACTACAGTCTGCAATACTGCAGACACCAACCCGTCTGTCAATCTCACGCTCCATTCTTCCATCATTTGTGAACAAACCTCTGAGATACTTGAACTCCTCCACTCCAGGCAGAACCTCACCCTCGACCTGAACAGAGCAATCCACCCTTTTCCAGTTGAGGATCATGACCCTAAGCCAGCAGTAGCGTTGTAACCCTCCATGTCATTTCAGGACCAAAAAGCTGGAAAAACTTTAGTTTTTCTTTTGTTTTTAGTAGGAATAACCTTACAGGTAAACTGAAGAATAACCATCTGCCCCATAAGAATTTAGTTATTTAATGGCTCTCTGAAAATGAAAACATAATTTTTAATTTGAAAAAATCTTCAGGACATTTTGGGTCATCTCATCAAAAAAATTCTCTTTTTATGAGTGAACATGTGGATTTTGTTTGAAAGAAATTAGAACAGATGATGTCTCTTGTTTAGGTATATGGAACTTGGCCTTTATTTTATCTCCCGCTGCCATCGTGTGTTCGTTTGTTAGCAAAATATCTCATGAACCAGAGGACAAAACTCTCTGAAAGCTGTTATAACGGATACTTTCTGAGACAACCTGTATGCAAACTCAAAATGACATCAACTGAGTAGATTTCACATTGAGGCAAATTCTGGTGTGGCAGTAGCTGATCATCCCTAACTCATAATCTGAGGGCTAATTATACAAGATCTTAGAAACTTTGGCTTGTAAGACAGCAGAAGATGTGCTGGGAAAATCAAATACAAAATAAAAATAAATAAAATGTCGTTAGACTCATTTAGTTTTACCTTTTGTGTTCTTGTTTTGCTACTTCGTCTGCACCTCACGCCTGATCGTCACACCTGCTCTGCATCATCTAATCCTGCACATTCTGTTAAGGTGTTTTTAATTCAGATTCAGAAGTTTTAATGCTTCACAAGTCCCATCTACATCTTACACTCCTGACTTCATTTAATTTTAGAACTGGAACCCTTGTTTCACTAAAGACGAGAAGAAACAGAAACGTCAGCTCACTGACCTTGTTGAATGGTCGCACTCTGACCGCCACTTTCACACAGTCTTTGTTGTGGACCTCAGAGACTTTAGCCCTCATGGTTGTAGCTGGCAGGCACAAGGACATGAGTCAGACTGATGGGATCAGCTCCATCTCACAGACCACCACCGTGCTGTGAGGGTCAGGTTACACAGCAAGATGGACACAGGTGTGCACACCTACCTGGAAATGTTTAATCCTACTTTTCAGTTGAAAAGTTGCTGTTCAGATGTCCTCAATGTATAAAGTGCCAAGTATAAATTTAGTTCAAAATTGATGATAAAAGTGAATTATCAGCATTTAAAGTACATTTACTTGCTTGTTTTTCCCTTCTTTGTTGGAGGGAAGGAGAGCAGATGAGGCAGGTTTCACTTTCGCCTCATCGAGATCTATAAATTATAAAAGAGACACAGAACTCCAGCAGTGACTCTTACACACTTGTTTGCAGAGTGGCTTTTTCTGAAATCAAACGTTTCAGGCTGGAAGACCCTAAAATATTCACAGGGCTATTCTTTCCACAGAAAACACTAAGAAGTGAGACAATCACTCAAAGAAGCAGAGGTTTAAAAGGTTTGTCATATTTATCAAAGAGCAGTCATAAAAATAAGACATTCTGCGTACATTCATCAAAAAGTCACCAGATGTTTGTCAGAAATTCAATTAAACACTCCTTTTAACACGTCCCAAATTAAGATTCACATAAACATAGTCCCTTTCCAGTTCTATGATGAACCCCCATATGAGGACCACAAAAGAAAATTTCACACAAAATCCTTCAAATCAAATTAAATTTAAAGATTATGGCAAAGGCAATCCAGTAAGATGGTTAAAAGCACTCAACAGACAATTTAAAATAAACATCATTCTTGCAAATGAATTTATTAACTTTATTTGGAACATAGCAAAGAACTACATACAAATCTAGTAGAAATACATCTCCACTAGTCGGCTGCTTGCTTCTTCCTCACAGAAAAAAACAGCCGGCCTTGAAATTTTAAAAGTAATCAACAACATCAAGAACAATCTTAAAGAAAACCTCAGCATGAGGTAAGTTCAGCTCAATCTTTGATGGGTGCCACAAAAAAAAAAAAAAAACTTTATTTAAAATTTTTTAAATTGTTTCTTTTGCCATTCTGTGGCCAGATTATGTGTGATAAAGCATCCTACAGAAAATGGTCACAAATACAAGGTCAAGTAAAATCAATTGAGGGAATTGTAAATTCTAAAAATAAAACCTTCTGCTTTACGCTGCAGTTCTCGTATTTAGTTCCAAAAATATATTATCCTGCCACCTACACGGCTTCTAATTTAAGTTCAACAGGAACATTGAAATATAAATTGCAGCGCTGTGAGGGATCTGAAGAAACAAAACCATCATCAGTTCAGATATCAGTTTTATTTGACAAATTTACTGATCTGGTTCAAATCTTCCCCTTCAGGTGGCTGAAGTTCACTCGTTCTAACCGCCACCAACGTCCTTACAGTTTTTTTCTCCGGGTGACGGGTTTTCTAAAAACCGTGTCCAGGACGCGTTTGTGTCGAACGTTCCTGCTGGTGGTTGGGGCCTCTCCTTCCATAATTCTCTTCAGAGCTCGTGGGAGCGGACCAACTGGACTGGGCAGAGGAGAGATCAGGTTCGCCTCTGCCACAGGAAGTGGCGCCGAAACAACTTTGGATCTGAAGATTAAGAGGAAAAAATCCTGAGCATCTGGCTTTAGGCAAAGGGCAGCGCTTCTCATGAGGCTGCAGCCTCAGACATCCCCGTCTACCCATGTTTGTTTTCTCTTTGGACGGCTGTCTGAAATGTAATCTCATTGTGCGTCTGTGCCATGACAACAGTGCGTTGTTTTACACAGAAGACTTACTTGGTTGGTCGTTTGCGTGTATTTCTGGTTTTGGAAACGCCCGTCGCTTTCTCCATTTCTGTGTAATCCTCTTCTGAAGGTATTTTATCCTGAAAGAAGATAAATATGATTTGATCTTATCTCCTTTGAAGGAAACACTATTCTTTATTTAATTCTTCAGGAAAAAACAATGAACCATATGACAAAGTGCTACACATACAGTACATAGATGTTAAGCGTTTAATTTCTGCAGTCATCTTTACGTGAATAAAATTTACTACAGGGTTATTTTACAAATAGAAAATCTCACCTGAGGGTCGACACCTTTCACTCTCGTTCTGCTGCGGGTGACAAGTGCCACCGACCCCTCACTGGGACCAGGAGACACGACTCTGCTCGCTGAGACGCGGGGACAACAAGTTATTGACGCCAGCAGAGACACACGGAAGAGAAACAACGCTCATTAATGATCAGTTCACCTCTTGTTTGTCGTCGTCGTGAGGGCGAGTAGATGTATGAATGCTCGTCTAGATTAAATTCGGCTTCATCGAGATCAGGAACAGGAGGCTGAGATGAAACGTGCTGCACTGATAATTTTGTACTCGTACGCCTGGTTCTCGACATCTTTGTTGCAACACCACCTGCATTCAAAAGAAAACAGACACAATTTATACAGTATATACCAGTATATGTTCAATTCAATTTAGTTTATTAATATAGCGCCATGTCACAACAATCGTCATCTCAGGGCACTGAACAGAAATATTCGTATACATAAAAAGCCAATTAGTAAAGTTATGTGTGCGCAAAATGTTGAAAATTAACTCGGGAAAATTAGACATTGCTTTTGAATCGTGGTCCAGCATGAATATTTAAAAAAAAAATAAATAAATAAATAAATAAATAAAACTAACTTAAAAAACAGTTTACCCCCCCCAAAAGTAAATAAAATAAAATATAAAAGACATTACCTTTGGAAAAAACAAACAAACAAAAAACAACACAAAATATATTAATCTGGCCAATGGAATTTGTTCATGTCTAAAAATCATCCATATCTTAAAATATATATAAAGTTTTTTTTTTTTTTTAGTTGAGCTTTTTCATACCCTCTTGTTTCTCTTTCTCATCCTGGAGCCTCTTGATGAGGGCGTCTGCAACCGGAGTTTCAGAATCCACCTCCAACGGTGAGTCCAGCAGGGGGAGATCTTCTACAGGGTGGTCCCAAAGTTTGCTTCTGGTTGTGCGACGGGAACTTTCCTGACCAGCGTTTTTGTGACGTTCAGGCTCGGAGAGGTTTTCGATTTCTTTGATTTTTTCTGGGGTAGTTTGTTTCGTCTTCCTGTTGCTCTGAGGAAATGACACAGGAACTATTTTCACCTAGAGATAGCAAATATATGGAATAAAGTGTGAGGCATGAATGACAGTCAGGGAGGAGACGCATAGATGGAAACCTTCATTTTTATGTCTCAACACACATACAACAAAAAATGGTTAAATCATGTCATCTGAAGCCAGATAACATGATTTAACCATTTTTGTTATCTACCTGGAAGACTGCTCTTACAAAACACATACAATTTAAAAACTATGACGATGATCCTGAACAAGATGATCAATAAACATTATATAACTGATGTTAAACATTCTGGTTTCTGTTTTTCCAGGTTGAAAACTAGTATTGTGAAAATACTGAATCCTTACTTGTGGAGATAGATTCAGAGTTTTCCATCTGGATTGTCGAGAGGCTCTCACAGATCTTGAAGGTTGCTCCTTTTCATCCTCTTCCTTCTCCTTCATGGAAGAAAGCGCCTCTGACTTAGTCTTTCTGAAGGTGCGTTTCACAGGATGGACAACGGGTTCCTCGGGTTCGTTCTCCTCTGTGAGCGTTTGAAGCGGCGTCGACTCCACTTCACCGCTATTGCCCGTCCTTCGGCTTGATCTCCTGGGAGTGTTTACCTGAGTAATCCTGTGTTTAGCAGGGGTTGGAGTCTTGGAGCTTGTTCTTTGAGCAACCTTTTTATTCTTGACCTTATCCTGTTGGTCCATCTCTTCTTCAGTTTCAACTTCTGGGGCTGCAGACGTCTCCTTGCTGCCATCTTGAAGCCTCTCGCTTGTTCGCGTCGACGTGGCTCTCAGTGAACGTTTAACTGGAGGAAAGGTCTTGGAGGTTGAAGCTACCGAGGTATCGTTCGTTGCATCACCCTCACCTTCAGGTGGATCTGGCTGAGTGATGCGGGTACTTCTTCGAGGTGTTCTGGTTTGGATTTTTTCTTTAACCCGTTCACCTTTTCTTGAGGTTCGACTGGGTGAGACAGGAACCAGACCGGTTGATTTTGCATCCTCTTCTGGTTCTTCTGCTGCCTCAGGTGATGTAGAGATGAACGTAACAGTCCTTCTCGTCATCATCCGTGCTGGAGTAGAAGGTGGTTTCTTTTTCTGAGAGGTGGGGGTCTGTGGGACTGGCTGTTCGTCTGTATGGCTTTCCGATGTCAAAACTTGCTCCACAGGTTTCTCTTCAGCATTTTTCTTCTTCGGTCTTCCCCTTGGTCTTTTTGTTTTCTCCTCTGATTTAGCTTTGGTCTCTGCTGAAGTTTCATGTTCGTGCAACATCCTCTCTATAACTGACTCATGTTCCTCAGACTCTGTGCCGGTGTCAACAGGCCCATTTCCCTGAGGTTTCTGCTCTCCTTCAGCAAACACTGATTTACTCTCCTCTCTGATCTCCTCAACAGACTCTGCCTTGGCCACAGAGTTGTTGTCATTCAGAGCTGCAGGAAGCTCTACAGCTGTAGATGGCACCGAAACTGAAAGAGAAGCAGATTCATGATCTTGAAGCGACACAAACTGTTGACTTTTCTGTTCTCTAGCATCTCCTGCCTCCAGCATTGCTGCAACGTTTTCAGTTTGTAAGTCAGTTTGAAGCGTTTGTGCTCCCGGACCATCAACATTATTTTCATCGAAGTTCTTCATCTCCTCTTGTGAAGGATCCATGTTATCTGTGTCCAAAGTAATAATGTCAGGTTGGTCGTTTTCTCCTAGAGGCTGAGAGGAAGGGTCAGAAGTATGTGCATCGTTTTCGATTGGCAGCATTGCCTCTTTAACCTCATACTCATCCATATTCAGCACGACAGTGACGCTGCTGTAAGAGTCAGACTGTAGTGGATCTGCCACAACAGCTGAATGAAGCTCAGGAAGATCCACCTGAGCAATGTGAGCCAGGCCAGGTTGTCCTTCCACAAGCTCCATGGGCACCAGAAGAGAAGCGGTCGGCTTGAGCTCCATGAATGCCGATCCATGTTCTACATTCTCATCTGAATCCATGACTCCGTCATCTGAACCGAGTCTGACCATCACCACCTCGCCCTCCATGTCGTCCTCCACCATCTGTAAAGAGACAAAGACACAGATTTTGGACCTTAGTTGCTCAAGATATTCAATGTAAATACAAAAGAACTGTACCAAATCCTTATTTATAGAAGTTTGATTTTTTTTTAATTAAAATGTATTCATATCTACAGTTGATTAAATTACATCAGATAGTATGAACTAGTTTTCCTTAATGAGAAAATACTTTTTTTTTTATTTTTATTGTCTTTTACTGTTGAGCTCAACTTTTCATTTAACCAACTGTTAAAGGTCCATCTAGGATCGGGTGTTGTGAATTAGCTTTGGCTATATACATTGTGATGCAGGCAATAGACTGTTCTGATCTATGTTTCTTGTATCTGTCCCTGTCAAATAAACAATAAATAAATAAAATAAGAGTCTACTAGTTAGACGTCCATTGTTACCTTCATCTCCACACCAGCTGTGATGAGGGAGAACTCAGCAGCCTCCTGCTCTGACAGAGCTGACAGGAAGTGTGTGTGTTCCTGCAGTACAAAATCTGAACTGGGTTGGAGGGGAGGCAGCGTCCCATTACCCTGGACCTCCTCAATGATCTCCACCTCGCTACCAGAGTCCTCCTCTTCCTCATCATCTTCCTGATCAGATTCTTCCTCATCATCCTCCTCCTCTTCGTCTTCCTCCTCAGATGCAGAACTAGACAGCTCCCCACTATCATTGACACTCACAACCGCTACAAACACAAACAGAAAAATGACAACGTTTAAGGAAATGTCCACAAACATGAACAGAACTACAGTTTGTGTGTTTGTAATCATCCTCACAGTGGGAGTCGGTACCCGCTGGCTCAGAGGACGTCACAGAAGCTGAAGTTTTAGTGGCAAACACAGTGGGATCTTCAGCAGCGGGCCGGTCCTCCTCTTCATCCTCTTCTAATGACTCACTGGATGAGAGTGAGAATAGTCAGTATTTTTAATGCAACAAAAACAATTCATTACACATCTTTGTAACTAAGATAGACTTTCAGAACTACAATGTCCTGGCAACTCACTGACAAATTAAAAGCGTTTGCCGAATATGAACTTAAGTGTGAAGATGATTTCTGCTCACGTTAACACATCTACAAGACCTGTAAACGTCAGGTAAACTGTGGCTGCAGCTCGAGAGCAAAAAACAGTTTCAGCCGAGTGTCATTTGTTTTGAAAACAGAAAAATGTCCACACCTGCTGAAGGTCTGGTTCAGCGATGCATTGTGGATCGCTGAGCGGCTGAGAGACAGATCATCACCAAACAGGTGCTGCTCGACAAGCTCTGTGAGATCTGAGATCAAACAAAACAACTTGTTACTTCAACAATTTTCACCAACACCACACGTTCATTCAACAATTGTGGCAATAACATATTTTCCACCGTACACATCGCAACGCCCTATAAGTCGCATCAGTCCATATTTGTCTAATAAAGGGGAAAAATCCATGAATATGTTGCTTCGCTGTATACGTCACATCTATTATGCATCACCACTGATGCGCCGCGCTTGTTTCGCATCACCGTTGACAACCCGGAAACGTGAGCCGGTGTTGTGCCAAAAATCAATGGGTTGCCAAATAGCAGGCGCACACACGGGAGGACTTGGACAAGAATTTAACAAGATAAACACTTAAAAACAATTATTTGTTTGCTCGAAATTATAGTAAAGGTGTGTCTCAGTTGAACTTTTCCTTAATAAATGC
>JAVCKU010000042.1:13608692-13622938 GCA_032273985.1 Hypsolebias coamazonicus | reverse complement strand
AACTCTGCTTCCATCCAGTGGCTGGAAATGGTACTGTTCAATTTTTTTCAGTCAGGATGAAAGAAAACGATCATATCTCAGCCACAAATTGGTTTATAAAAATGGAAAAAAAAAAAAAGCCATAAAAACGTTGCTTCAGTATATAAGTCGCAGGGCATGCAAATTATGCAAAAAATGTGACTTATACAGTGAAAAATACAGTAGTTTCAGTTATTCTAAAGATCTATGAACCTGACCGTACTGTGTAGACAACATCAGTTGTCCATATTAGGAAGTGGTAGTATCATATTAGTTCTTAAAAAAAAAAAAGATTAAAAACCTGTTTCTTGCTCCATATCCATTTTGTTTGAGGTTTCAGCTTCTTCAGCTGGTTCAGGCTCCTCAATATTCAACTCGGAGGATTCGGTGGCCTCCGGCTGGACTTTCAATACTTCGTTTTTCACTGGAAGCTCTTTAGGTTTGATCTCAGAGTCTGAGCTCTCAGTAACCTGGTTAACATCTGCCAGCATACAAGGTATATCAAAGTACTGGTTAGAGTATGGCAAAGATGTTAAAACCATGTAATTAACATACAAACATGTTGTTTCAAGCTTGCGCTTCTTTCACATCAGAGCAATATCACGAGTTCAAAAACTGACCCACCTTCATGGTGAAATGGATCTTCTTGGTCAACAGTCGCTCCATCTTCTTGTTCATTCTTTGATCCAATATTCTGATCTTGCTCCTTTTTAGAATCCACAGCTTTTTCTTCATTGTTAGCCTCCAGATTAGGACCACTCTCCATCAAATCCTCAGACAAGCTGCTTGTCTTACCAACCTCTTCTTCCTTCTCAGCATCTTCTGAAAGAAGCTGAAGGTGTTGTACAGTGGTTGCATCAGGATTTTCTACTGATTCTTCCATTTCAGTTACAGGTTTGATGTTCACCGTCACCACATCGTCGTCGTCATGTGGACCTGTGGGTCCATGCATTCCTCGGTGATCTACTGAGAGGGGGGCATCATAATACTCTAGAGTTGTGTCTGTTGACCGAACAGATGCCTGGCTGGTGTCAAAGCTCAGACTAACACGAGGCTGTTTTCCATCTGATGGACTTGCTTCTTCAGTCACTTCGTTGGTGAAGGATGACTCACTCTCAGCGCATCCACGCTGTGTTGAGGAAACTCCACCTTCTGGAGGCAAGAACTTTCCCTGAGGAAGCTGCTCTTCCTCATATGGTTGTGAAGACAAAGTCTTACATGCAACTTTGAATGTTGTGGAGCCTCTGTTCAGCTGGCTAATCTCACTATCTGCTGCCATCTTTAAAAAAAGAGAGCATACTCAGTTATGAAGATAAAAATCAAACTCACAATAAATGAAACTAAATAATCCCCCAGTGTGCTGGGTCTTACCCCGTTAGTCCATCGCACAGCCTTTTCTGTTTCAGTGGCCTCTGCGTCTTCAATAAAGGTAATCCTGCTCTCCTTGCTGCGAAGTGGGGGGGTGACGGAGCGTCCCGGAGAAGCAGAAGGCGTAGCAACAGGTGTGGGTCTCAGGCTGCTGCGAAGGATGGACTGAGGAGTAAAAGTTGAAAAGACGGGACCAGAAGCAGCCAAGGCTCGAGCTCGCTGAGGGGAAACAAGCCCATAAAAATATAACAATGTACCACAACGTTTCCTGTAGATTAAACATTTATATTTTGTTTAAATATTTGGAGAAATGTTTTAAGAAGTTTATTTTGTGTACTCACTTTGACAACCTGCGGTGTCTGTAGCAAAGTGAGTTCAGGCGCTTTTCTGATGCTTTTTGGAGAAACCCAAGAGCTAGGAGGCCTGGGGGGGCTGAGAAGAGGACGAGGAGTGTGACAGGAGGGATGGACCACCAAATCCATCAGCCTGAGTCACAAGAAAACAGAAGAGAAAGGCTAAGTGTCCATATAATTTTCATAATCACAAATGGAAATCCAGATTAAAGAACTCAAATAACTAACTTGTGGGATGAAACAAAAAGAGGGTTTTTCTAGGATTACAGCGACGCTACACTTTCACTAAAGATCTTCTCAGAGTACCTTGATTTTCGTTTGGACGCCATGCTGATCGGAGTTCCAAGGAAGGGATCAGGTAAAGCCTGGTTGGGGTTCTCAGGACTGGAGGTCTGGACATCAGCTGCCCTTGTACTGGGAAAAGTAGAAAAAAAAAGAAGATGTACAGCAATACTTGGAAATATATTAATCTCAAGGTGCAGATGGGAGTATTGTATTCTCACGTCTTGGATGGAGAAGAATGTGGTGTAGCTTCTTTCCCCAACCACACCTCCTCAATCTTGGTCAGGACATTGTTGATGAATCCAGCCCTGGACATCACCTTCTCGTTGGCGGGGCGCTTTGTGATGGTCGACAGTGGCTGGGGCCGAGAAACTAAACACAGTGGACAGAGTAATTTTTAATTTAAGTCTTGAAGACCTTTGAAGAAACTTAAAACAGGTTCAGCTGAAATAAACTGAGCAAATCATGTTATGTGGCTCCTTACCCTCTCTGTGGACGGTGTGGGGATACTGGTAGGGCTTGGCTCTCTCCATTGCCAGTTTTCTCTGCACTCTGGGCAAAACTTTCCCATACAGATCTAATATAGAGTTTCTGGTGTTGAATCGTTCTTTAAGCTTCGGGTCTCGTTCAGTCTAAGAAGAAAAAAATAACTTAGTTCTAAAATGAAAAATCTCTGCATACGTTTATGGTGGAATGTGTATTTAAAGAATACATGACAAAACTGAAGCCAATTTATTTGTACATCTGACTTCGAATTTAAAAATATTCCTAAACATCCTGACAGATTCTGCCCTCCCGTTATGAGCAGAATTTGAGTTTGTCTTAATACGTACCACCAAGTTAATTTTGAGGTTCTGGTTGAGCTGCAGCGCGGGAATGTAGTTGGCTTGTTGAAGGTAGTGAACCATTAGAAGTTCTCGATTTTGGAGACCTCCTGTACTTTGAAGAAACTTCTCTAAACAGTCCTGAAATCCAACAAAATCCAAAGTTAGAACATCAACAAAGACCTATAACAAGTTTAAAAAACAAAAACAATAAAAGTTTGAGGCAACCATAAAGGTTTAACAGTTTTTGACCTTCCTGTTTACCTGTTCATTGAGGCGCAGGGGGAGTTTGAGCAACTCTTTGATGAGGTCCAGCTCCTGGCAGCTCTCATACAAGAAGCCCAGCAGCTCCACAATATTAAAATGATTAGAGTGCTGCCGAAGTAAGCACCACGCCTCAGTAAGACACCTAGAAGAGCACATTTAGTTTAGTCAAAATAAAATGCAATTGCTGTTTTTACAGAGAAATCTCAACCGTTGAACTCACCTGTTGTGTAGCAGCACAGATAGACAAAGCTTGGCCTGGGAGGTGGAGGTAACTGGGGGCTTTGTAACATGAAAGTACTGAAGTGCCACCGACTGTTGACCCTGGCACATCAGAGCCTGCAGGACACGCTCGTGCTGCCACTCGAAATAAAACTGAGAAGCAGCCGGATGCAAGAGCAGCTCAAATGAACTCTGATGAGGACACACAGACGCAGGTAAGAGTATTTTAATAAATGATGTGGGTTCAACAATCATAGATCAGCATTAATTGTATTCATGAAGTGACTGGCTTCATGGATTTGGATAAATAGAAAGCTAATCAAATTAACAGAATGTCCAAGATTTCTAATTAAAGATGTTCTCAGAAAAGCCATCACAAGAAGCAGGAGATCATGATTGGACAGAAGTTTGTGTAATTAACTTCACTAAATCTATAAGAGGAAAAATAAGCTCAATGTAACAAAAAGAGACGCTAAAGTAAAAGGTCTGTCGTTTTGTTGTCACTAAATATATTAAGCTGGAGTTTACCGGTTCTAGAAGACAAGTGAATGATAGACCTAAGTGTTGCGTCAGTTTTCACCTGATGCTCATGATGATCCAGCAGCCAGAGACCTTGCACTAATTTCACTAATCCTGTTGGGATGGCAAAAGCTGTGGGAAAAGACTCCACCGATGCACCGTCTTTATTAGGGAAGGAGTAGATGACATCCAGCAACAGGTAAATCACCTGGAACCATACATCAAGGATCCAATAAAAGTTGTATTAATTACTTTAAGTTAAAATAAAAATTCTGAGTCTGCAAACAAGCAGTTTGAGTCAAAGGATACGATTGCATGTTTGGTAGCTTCATCAATATTGTCCAGTAGATAGATGTCAAGCAAAGCCTGCGGAGTGCAGATGTAGAATTGAAATCCTTCTTTGTGAAACAGCACATAAAATAAACACAACGTATTAAAATGGAATACATTTACATTACATGATGTTCTTACATGTAGTGTAGGTGGTGGGTATTGCCCTGTTCCACCCTCGTCCCTTTTCCAAAGGTTTGTCAAGCGTTCACCACAATGACCAACCAAGCTGTCAATCATAAGGCAGTCTGCACACCACTTGCTTCTGAAAAAAATGACAGGAAAACATCATGAGATGAACTTCAACAGACATATAAAAGCACAAAAAAAAAATAATAAAAACCACGACAAAAACCTAAGAAGTGTTCGTACTTTTAATATCTTGAATGATCACAACTCAACAAGTACCTGTGATTAAATTCTCCACTTACTTGGCCAACCTGGTCAGCTCTTCTCTGCGTATGGTGTAATAATTGCTGATGACCGAGTGAACGTAGAAAAGCCTGGAAATCTGGAGAGCATCTTCATCTGGTGGATCATTGAGAGCGAGAGGAAAACAGAATCAAACTGAGTACTGAGATGATGAAAAAATTAATACCACCTGCAAAATCACAAGACTTTAAACTCTTTTTTCCATTAAGTTTTGTTTTTGATGTCAGTAAAGCATAACGTGTCGAGTTAGCTATAATATTAAATCAATTTCTTTTCAATTGTTTCTTCACAAACTTAATTATTAGTATTATTATATTATTAATATTTTACAAAATATTTCCTTTACTTTTTTTTTTAATCATGGACTGTCTGCACAAACACTTTACCTGACCCCTCTGGGAGTAAGCCCGTATGGCAGAACCAGAGAACCACCTGGGCGTACGTGGAAATGAGACTGGACACCATGTTCTTGTTCATCAGACCTGCCAGACCTACAAACCAAAAACAAATCAAACTGATCAGTTATACCTGAAAACCTTTAAACTACAAGAGAACAAATTAAGACATGTCATTTGGTTTATTTATGTAGTTGTAAGGAACTAATTTATTTTCCCCAACATTAAAATTTAGAAACTACATGGATGCATTAATTTTAATCGAATCAGTCCAACATAATGCTACTTTTGCACCTGTGTGGACATAGTACGGCACCTTTTTGTGTGAGCTCCTGAGCTTCGCTGAGCAGACAGTGGAAGATGGCGCTGAGGTTACTGAGGAGCCTCTGACTGTGCTGCAGCAGCTGCAGCGTCTGAGGATCTGTGAAGTTACAGGAGCTGTCAAACAGCGGAGCACCTGGAGATCAAACACACAGAGAAACGTGCTAATCATCAAGATTCACTGGTGAAAATTCATTAATATTACCAAGATACTGACAGAGCTCATACATGTACAGTTTACAATTAGAAAAGTACTAATAGTCATGGGTCAGGGATTATCACAAAACAGGTTAAACAAACGTATTTGATCTAATTTAAATAAGATCTGTTCACAGGATGCAGAAAGAGGAGGTCTGAATAGATGCTTAATTACAGAAAAATATTGAAATATATAAACATTTACTGAAATTCCAATAAAAATTGCTATTTGGTGATAAAAATAAACTTTGTGATGCTTTAAATTTTTATTTAAACTAAGAAAAATGAGAAATATCATAGCTTTGGGCTCCAGCACAATCAAACAAACTAAACTAAATAAATAAATAAACATACAGATGCCATCTAGTTCCTCCTTAGTCTGGACTACTTTGTTCCAAGCCCAATCCAGGATGTATCGCAGGTTCAGCGCAGAACCTGGTTGTTCTGTTGAAGACAAACAGGAAGAGTTGACAACAATGTGATTTTGGAATAAAAACAGTGAAGCTACAGATTTAAAAGTTTTGAATTAGATGTTTTTCACCACATAAATTTGAACAAATGAGCAATAAGTTTGTTTAGTAATTTAACTAAAAATGAGTTATTATGAGTTTGGTCCATTTTTACCTTCTGCAGTCCACTGTTTGATACAACCAGTGATCAAACCCAAAGAACTGGTCTCAACAGCTGTTGACAAGATGGCGTCAAGCTGCTCCTCCTAAAGTCCAAGAAAACATTGCATTAAAAATTTAAAAACAATAAATAAATAAAATAAATGCTATGCCTTATGACAAATTGCCTTTTTAGCAGTGAAGCTACATTTTCTAAATTATTTAAAAACACCCTCAAACTACAGTAGTGGCAAAAAACAAACAAAAGATTTTAGATAATTTGTTATGAGCTTCAATAGGATCCTAGAAGTTTAATAAGGCAGACTGCAAAGGATTTAAATAAAAGTAGGTTGTTTTTAAAAAACATCATAGAAACAGTTTCTAATTTTTGAACACTTCTGTATTGATGAAAACATTTTTAATGAAACTGAATTTACATTTTTTTTCCCAATAATTTAGCTTAAAACTTTTAGAAAGGCAATCAGTGAGTCAGAGAAAGTGAAGTATAATTGAAGTCAATGGACTGTATTTGTATAACGTTTTTCTGTCTAATCAAAATACTCAAAGCACTTTACAATCTGTGTCCTCATTTACACAGCACTATACTAGATCTATAAAAAGAATAATCAGTGCTTTTATCACATTCATACACCAATGGGACACACATAGGAGCCAGTGAGGGGTTCAGTGTCTTGCCCAGGGACACTTGGGCATGTGGCTGCTGGTGGAATCAAACCCCAAACTCATGCATTGGAGGACGACCGCTCTAACCACTCAGCCACAGCTGCCCAGCGTGTGCAGTACCTGAGAGAGGCTGGACGCCTGAGTGTCACTAAGGCGGGAGGAGAGGAGGCCAGACATGAGGCAGTGGGAGTAGCTAGTGGAGATGATGTCACTGGAACAAGGAGCTGCTTTCTTCAAAAACCTCAAGGTCTGGTTGTAACGACAAAGATAAAATCCTTCTAAGTAAATGTACTTAAACGGCTTCAAGATTCAGTCTGAATAACGGGACTGAATTGGTAAACAACATTTTTGCATGTTAATTTGTAATTCGATAATTGTGAGTTATTTCTTATTCTGTTATTGTTGATGATTTTTCTTGTTTGAACTTAATGTTTGTAAAAGGGGGGCAGATATAATAAGAATATTCTTCATTCTGCCACCCTTCATTTTATTTCTTTTGGTATTGTACAATCACATTTGGGGTTTTCATTATTTTCCTTCTTTTTTTTTTTGCGTGATTGTATTTTAGAATGAATAAATTTAAATAAAAAAAAAAAGAATAAAGTCTGTGTTGCTTTAATCTTTCTGTGCAAAAATAGACTATAGAGGGGACAGGGTGCCTGGCTGTCATTGAAAACACACGCTTGATAGCAATCATTAGCATCTTCACCTTCCTGGTAAGAAAACCATGCTTCCAGTAAAAGTCTCTGGAGGATTATGTGTGCTAATTATTTACTGAAGCAACAAAATAGACTATCAAATGAGACCCTTTATAAAGTCTAACTGAGAGGGGTGTGTGCCCTGACACTGTAACCTGGGTAACATGCAAATACAGCCAGAGGTGGGGAGGGTAGAATGAAAAGACAGGAAACCTGATGTGTATAATAGGAGTGTAGGTTCACTGGTGAGTCAGGAAAGGTGGAGCCACTGGGGGGGCACGGGGGTATTAGATTTCAGATGCATATGAATGACCAACTGCTGGCTTTGCTCTAGCTTTAGGGGGGAAATTGCAGAGACTATCCTTCAGCAGCAGTTTACAATCTGGATAACGGACTGTCTTAATCCTGGAGTGGGGAGGCAGGGGGTCATGAATGTCTGTTGTTTGTGTCATTAAAGTGAAAAAGTCCAGAAAGAGCAAGGCAACTTCAACAGCTCCACTAAAAACTACAAGTAGAGCAGCGAGTCATACATAGTGTAATAATTAAAAAAGAAAACACTGGTGAAAATTATTATTCTTGGAATGATGCGGAGTAAAATTATCTTCTTATTAATGGCTCAAGAAAAAAACAATCCTTAAAATAAAACATAAAATGTCAACTTTCAGAATAGAAGCACACAACCCCAGAGGGGGAGGGGCAGTGCTTAAATCTGTGTTTTAGGGCAGAAAGCCAAGCAGACTTTCTTCAGCAGACACACTCATGCAAAAAGAAAGTACTGAGCTCAGATAACACACCAATAACCCCCACCCCCGTGTAAAACACCACCAAGTGAACAACAAGTTACAGAATGATCTATCTCTGAGGCAAAAAAAATGCATGAAATTCAACTAAAATAACAACAGCATAACATTATTGCAACATATCTTAATAGAAAATAATTCACAGTGTTGTGGTTTTATACAAGCTTAGTAGAATTAAGCTCCTGTAGCAAAGACCACAACATGCTTGTTCATTTATTATATGTCCTCTATGTGATCGTCTTTACCTGCTGATGTTATCTGTGCTTTCAAAGCACAGACTATCATACAAATAACCATTCAATAGTAAATTATTTGTAGTTTGTGAAATAACATTTGCATGAACTGTTTGACATGAACTGTTTGAGGATGGCTAGTTTTCAAACCACCAGCAGTCCTACTTACCCTTATCAACATGGACTCATTTAAATTGTCAATCCAGTCAGAACTAGAGAAACTGCATTTCCTGTGAAAATGCAATGAATGCTTAGTACTGAAGAACTTGCTGGAAAATAGCTGAAATTAGCTAAAAACATGCTAAAATGTAGCTAAAATTGAAGAACAAGCCTAAGTTAGCAGAAGAAAACAGAAAGAACACATATTTGCCAAATTTGGTGTAAATAAGCAGAAATGAGCACAAAATTATTAAATTTATTATAAATATAAAAAATAAAATAGCACCAAAAAATGCTAAAAATAGCTGAAAAGGCAAAATGTAGCTTAAACTACCAGAAGGAAGTGGAGAGAGCACAATTGTGTCCAATTAGGCTAAAAGAAGCAGAAATTAGCACAAAAAAGTGGAAATTAACTGAAAAGGCAGAAATAAGTAAATAAAAAATATAAATAAATAAATAAATAAATAAATAAATAAATAAATAAATAAATAAATAAATAAATAAAAACCAGCAGCTGAATCATAGCTAAAAAGCAGAAAGAAGCTTAAGTTACCAGAATTAATTGGAGAGAGCACATGTTTCCTGAATTAGGCTGAAAAAGTTTAAATGAGTGCAAAAAATGTGGAATTAGATGAAAAGGCTCAGATTAGCATAAAACAGCTAAACTGAAGCTGAAATGGCAGAACAAGCTGAACTTAGTACAAGTAAAAAAAAAATTAGAATAAGCACAAAATGTTGTAGTTAGAAAACAAAAAACAAAAAGAAGCACATAACAGTTGAAAAAAAAAAAAAAAAAAACAAGCACATAACAGTTTAAAAAAAAAAAAAAAAACAGCTGAAATTTCCAGAAAGTAGCTGCATTTATTTATATTTTTGCAGAAGGAAGCATGAAAGAAGCTGAACCAGAACAAAATATGAAAGGAGCAGTAAAAGGTTGTAAACAGATGTAAAGACTTGAAGGATGATGTAACATGAGCTCAATTCATTTTCTATGACGAAAAAAACAGCAAAAATTTTCAAAAAAGCTAAAGTTGCACCAGCACCAAAAGTCATAGCACCCTTCTCCCGAATGAGCTAAACATTTTGATTTATGATTTTTTTTTTTTTTTAAACTGTAGCACAAAAAATGCAGAAAAATAAAGATGCCGAAAAAGGTATGGAATATTTTTAATAATAAATATTAACAGGGTTACAATAAATTCTTATTTCCCAAACTTGGGCCATTCAAAGACTTTTCTTCAACAAGTAGGATAAATTGTTCACAACATTACAGAAAACGCCAGTTCAGACAATTCAAACTATTAATTCAAGTTAAAAATTTACTGACCATAAACAGGCAAACTAGGTCATGTGAATAAATGGAAATACAGTATATGTAAGTACAGTAATGTATTTTATTCATTTATTTATTTAATAAAATGCCCCATTTATTTCCTTTTGGTGCCAAGCACATGCTGGAGCTCCAATCAGGAAAACGCCCCAAAGCCAATCCATTTAAAATGAAACCGAGTTGGGTTTGAAAGGAGAGGCAGGTGTGCAGCTGAGTCTCTGGCCTCTCACCAGATAATGTGCATGAGTGATGTGCGACCTCCAGCAGCTCCTGACAAAAAAAAAGTGACCTTCTCCCGATGAGATCTAACCACGTGTCAGAACTGATTCCGCGAGGAGTGACTGAACTGTTTGTTTTTGTGTCGACAAGACAATAACCCTGGCAACTTAAGCTGCTCACAACAGCCCGCTGTGTCTTTTTGTTGCGCAGCAGCTCCTCTAAAGTCTTTTCAGCTTCCTGTTGGCTTTTGTGAAATAATGAAAAACTGTGATGAAGTTGTAAATGGGAGATTTGGCAGGGGCAGAGCCGTGGAGGTTACTTCCCCAGCTCCTCGCTCGCCATCCATTACCTCGCTTCTTTTATATCCAAGTGAGGTTAAATCTAAGTTTAACTCTGTTTTGCATGTGAAACACGTGTATACATTAAAAGCCTTAATAAAATCCCTTAATGGAATCCAACATAGTTCAGTCAGGTCATCTGGACGGTTTCTTTTTTTTTTTTTGTTGTTGAAATGTTTCATCCTTCATCCATAGGACTTCATCAGTCCAAGGAGCCACAAACAAACAGTCCCACAAGGAGAACACACACAAAGTTGGCCAACCAGTTTTCTGGTGATAAGATGGTTTCTGGGGCCCGCCCTCTTCCCTGTGGACTCCTCTGAGGCAGCCGTAGCTAAAGTGGTTCAAAACTGTGGAACGCCAAAATGCTCAAAAAATAAATAAATAAATAAAACATTATGAAACGAGTATCTAAGCTCATTATTATGATTTTATTTTTATGATTTTATTTCATAATTTAGTTTTTCATTTTTCAGCAGAATGACGTCAGCTGTCAATCAACGTCAGTGGGTTGGACCTGCACGCCCATTGGCTGATCCTTCACATCCATTAGTTTTCCTGCTCACTGCTACAGCTAGCATAGCAGCTAGCAGCGACTTGCTAGGTCAACAGTCATGATGGCAGCGTTGCATGAACTTCTTGCAGCTCAGTTAACTTTAGCAGATCAAACTGAGAGGATTACGTTCTCAGAAGATACATGTGTCGTGACAAGAAGTGATTGGCTGCCGAAAATTGATAGGCGCCATGGGAGCGCGCACGGGAGGACTCCATGTTTTAGTTCATTGAATAGCTGTACCACAGGCAGGTATTCAGGAAAACTCATGGATGTGAAGGATCAGCCAGTGGGCGTGAAGGTCCAACCCACTGACGTTGATTGACAGCTGAAGTCGTTCTGCTGAAAAATACCATTATGAACTAAATAAACTACAGTATCATGAAAAACACTATTATGAACTAAAAGAATAAAAATAAAAACAATTATTTCATAATGTTTTATTATTTATTTAATTTTGAGCATTTTGGTGTTCCATACAAAAACATCAAAGTTCAACGATTATTGAGCATGACTTTGGCGTTTTGAACCACTTTTGCGATGGCTGCCTCAGAGGAGTCAATGGGGGAGAGGGCGGGCCACAGAAACCATCTTATCATCAGTAAACTGGTTGGTCCACTATGTGAGTGTGCTGCTTTGTGGGACTGAGTTTGTTTGTGGCTCCTCGGACTGATGAAGTCTTTGAATGAAGGCTGAAACGTGTCCGAACAAAAAGTAAGAAACTGTCCAGATGACTTCAAAAAAGTTCAAGACAAAAATAACTGGACTTTATTTGTAACAGAAGATGTTTCGCTTCTCAACCGAGAAGCTTTCTCAGTTCAAAGAGCGGAGCGTGTGGGGTTCAGGTTATAAAGCTGAGAAAAGACGCACACATACATGTGCAGATTGACCTGTCACACTTACAGCAGGGGGTTGTTAGGTATTTGTTAATCCTCTCTGGTCCCATCTGATACGTGTGAAACTGGTTGGGTATCAGTCCTAAAGCTGCATTATACGTTTTAGAAAGGTGAAATCTGAGGCCTCCTCCTCTGTTTGGAGATGGTTTCTCTCTTTTTGCATAGATGGCTTCCTTCACTTCCCTCTCAAACTATCTGTCTTCTCAGTCAAAAAATGTGCACAGTTTGGTCCTCAAATGAGTGTCCCTTATCCGTGAGGTGGAGGTGAACAGCTGTCTTGTCCTGAGGAGGTGGCTCTCCTGTTTAGAGACATGTGACTGTTTGGTTTCTCCAATACAGATCTGGACATTCCCCATTGCACTGAACTGCAGACACCACACCACTCTGTTTGTGTATGGGTGTTTTGTCCTTAGGTGGACCAGCCTCTGTCTGAGAGTCCTGTTGGGTTTGGAATGTCCAGATGACCTGATTGAACTATGTTGGATATTTTACCTGGATTACTGAGCATGAACTTTGACATTAATGGAATCCATTTTGCTCGTCACCGTTCATGACAGTTTTAATTCAAGATGGGCACCACATGTTGCAACGTGTGTAAATGCTCTTATTGTCTTGGGTTGATTCCAATCTGATTCAGCTGTAGATGTACATCCAGTGAAAATCTATCCATTGATTCATGGCATATTTTGCTAACAGTACAGACAACTAAACATAGGAAAAAAAAACACATTCTATTTTTCTCTAGAAGAGAGCTATACTCACATATTTCTGTTTGTTTCTCATCCCCTCCCTGTGTATGTTTGCCACTGTGCTTAAAACACAAAAAGGGAATGGAGGCCTTTGCCACCCCCACCTCTCATAAATGTGCAGGGATAGTAAATATCAGTGCAGCAGATGGGCCTGATGCTCCCTCCCATACAGAGCAAATGGCTAGCCATCAACAGCAGCAGGAGTCGCCCCGGGCCAAGACTGGAACGTAGGACACGGGGCCTGGACCGCTGCTCAGGCAGACCGTTTTAAAGGCACGTTCTCCTCATCAGTAAACTGCTCCCTGTTAGGAATGAGTGCATGTAAGGTCTCTGCGTTTGAGATTTTATGGTTCAAACATAAGAAAACCTGTGCTTTTTTCATCTGGAGTCACAAAATCATTAAAGGCCTAGAATGTCCACCTTTCATGCCTTTGTTTCAAACTAAGATCATCTTATTCTGATAAATTATCCCCCTTTAAATATAACATCATGTGCAGTCACACACAGCATCTTATGTGATTTTACATTGTTTACTGGTGCCTGGGGTATGAGTTGTGAGCGACTTATTCCACCAAATTTCAGCTCAATATCTATGATTGGCTGACGTATTGCCAATTTAGTGTTGGCAGAAATACATTAGCTCTGGCAGCCATCTTGAATTGACACCAAAAGTTAATCAGTTGAAAATATATAGCCAGTAATGTCATTAACCTGCTTAAATAAAGGATGAATGAATTAAAATACGTCTGGGGGTTCACGAAATATTTTGCTAACAAACAATCAGGGTTAACTCCAATATTTGGATGCATCAAGCTTGTAAGCAAGAATCTGGTAAATGTAGCCCTTGAAATATGTGTTGAAAGATTCTCAGCTACAACTGTGTCAAATCTTAGCACAATATTTTTTAAAACTGACCATTTTATTGCCTATTTTGTATTTTATGAGGTCAGTTGGCTGTAGTGGTCCTATTGAATTGGATTGACACCTAATTTAAACACTTTTAAATACATAACCAGTATTTACTTTCTTATAGTTTTATTAAAATCTGTCAGGTGGTTCATGAGATATTTTGCTAACAGACAAACAGGTTTAGCTCCAATATTTATAGTCAAGATTTTAAGCAAGGATCTATTGAATGTGCAGCACTTGGGAGTACACTTTGTAAGTGACTCTCAGCTACAACTGCTTCAAATCTTAGCACAATACAGGTAGTCCTCGAGTTACGACGCCCCCGACTTACGGCATTTCGGACTTACGAATGGCACCCGGTGACGTCATCACACCTCCATTGAGCAGTATTTTCAGTATTTTCTGTGTTTTTTGAGGGTACTGTGTTAGCTAACTGCTTGAAAATACGTTTTTAAGGTACAGAATGTACGCTGGTGTTGTGTTACGTTGAAAAAAACGTGTTTAAAACGCCGTTTACGTGCGCGGTCCGACTTACGGCAAAAAA
>JAVCKU010000042.1:13500292-13513852 GCA_032273985.1 Hypsolebias coamazonicus | reverse complement strand
CCGGTTTACGTTCAAATCGGGTTACGGTCGGCCCTTAGGAACGGAACTTGAACGGAAAGCGAGGACTACCTGTACTACTATTCCTACTTTGCAGTTTTTCACTTATCGTGGGGCTTCAGGGTACAGATCCCCTGTGATAAACGAGGGACTACTGTACATTCATAGCAAAAACAAGATTTACAGAACATTCAGCGAGAATGTGAAAATAATTTCCTACGCGAAGTGAAATTTTTCAACAAAATGTCAGCAGAAGTAAAAAAAAATCTGCTCGCATTTTTAACATTTTGTGGATTATTTACCTTCGTATTTGTGATTCTTAGTGGGGCTGGAGTAGGAGAAGATGGTGCAGCAGAGGAGAAGGTAGCTGCAGCACAAACGCTGCCTTCTCCCTACAGCAAGATCACAGCTCCCAAAAAACCACACCGCTGCAGCAGTGGCCACGCAAGCGACAACAGGTACAAGCTCGAGTGTAGAGAAATGAAGCTTCGTTCTTCCTAAAGTTGTTTAGTCTCTTTAAATTTATGTATTTTGATTTAATCTTTAACTGTGATTTTTTTGTGACCCAAACAGCAGCGTACTGAGCGGCGAGCTGCCCCCAGCCATGGGGAAAACAGCCTTGTTTTACCACAGTGGAGGCAGCAGCGGCTACGAGAGCATGCTCAGAGACAGCAGCGAGAACACTGGAAGCACCTCCTCTGCCCAAGACTCCCTCAGCGAGCACAGCTCAGCCACCACCTCCTCCCGACGGAGCTCCAAGAGCAGCAAGAAGAGCAAGAGCAACACAGGTCGAATATGTTTGATCATACTTTGACATCATAACTGAAAATATCTTGACGAGGGTGTCAACTTTCTTTTATATAACAAAGTACATTTGTACATTTTTTAAATTCGGTACACCTATAGCGTTCTTAAATTTAGATTTTTCTGAATCAACAAAATAAAATTCATGATTACCCTGCGGCAGCAAGAGCTTAAACTCAATAAACTCACAACAGAGCTAATTATGTAGTTTTCATTCATTCATTCAACCTTTATTTATACAGGTTAATCCCATTGAGCCTCGGGGACTCATTTACAAGCGAGACCTGTTAGTTAGTTATTTATTAGTTATGTATTTATGTATGCTTAAGTAATATTTAATTAGAAGGATGCTTCATAATGTGGAAGTGGTGTTACATGGAATTATTTTTGAGTAGTTGATATTTTACCTGCAGTAGACGGCAATAAAAAAAAACAATTTCAGTTTGAAAAAACAGAAGAAATAATTTTCATTGACGAGTTAACATTTACTCTGAAGAGGGCCCATTCAAGGGCAAATTTTTACCATCTAAAACAACCAACACCTGAACAAAATTTGGCTATTTAAGAAAATGTGGATTTTTGATAGTTAACACAGACTTGATACATTTAACATGTTCCATTTTGCAACGTTTTGCAGACTGCGTTTCAACATGAACGGCCTTCGTTATAGAAAATCACAAATATTTATAGAAATAACCATCTAAGTTAAAATGTACAGTAAATCATTCACTTTACCCTCTAACAAAGGTTGTTAAAGTTGTTGTTGAAAGACATTTGCTCTTAAATGGACCCATATTCTAAGTTTCAACTAGCTTGGCTCATTCACGAGAATTTACTGTTATCCCTAAATCTCTAAACACCCATACTTACTGCTGATGGGAGATGATCTACTCACAAGTACTGCATACAACCTCATTAAAAAAAAAAAAAAAAAAACATAACTGCCCATTTAAGAAGAAAATTGATTGCTTTAAGTCAATTTATTTGCAATCCAATATAAATTATTTTTCAGTCAGTTTTAGCAAACAAGCTCACCTGGAAAAGGAAAAGCATGAAAGATGAGTGTCAGTGAGGAAGCTCTGCTGGCATAAAGCTTGATGAGAAAAACGTGGGCAGGCACTAAGTGAAGAAAGCTGCGGCTGCAAGATGTGACAGAAAGGTGACCTTAACCATTCATCTGTGAAATGGTAAAAGTGAATGTGCCATTGTGGACTGTAATGAATATATATTCAACAGAATTCAACACAAAGAACTAATGCACCTGCCAAATTACTTTAATCTAGTTAAGCTTGGATATAACTAGATTGGAAAGAGGCAGCTCTGCCTGCTGTGACTTATTATTGATGTCAATAGCAATTAGCTCATCAGTGTAAATATATAAGTTCTGAATTTTCTTCCATTTAGCATAAAATCTGCATTTACTCTCAATTTGCATCACCCACAACAGATATGAATCAAAGAGATGGCATGCTTTTAAACTGCCACAGTACAAAACAAAGGGTGGTGATGGAGTTGGCTCTGATTTAAGAAATGTGAAGATCCTGAAATAGTTAAAAAGCAATGTCCTACCATGTTGGTAATTACATCTCCAGCTGAGTCCCTCTTTGTGCCTCATTTCCTTTTGATGCGATACACTGGATTGGATTCTGTGATTTTCTGTTTTCATCCCTGTCTCAGACTCCATCTCCTCCCTGCAGATCCTCGGTCTGTCTCTGTCCAGTCATAAGCTGTGTCCTGAGGAAATACAAACGTCTCTGCTCGACCTTTTTTGTGCTGCGCCGAGCCCAAAAGACGGCCGCAGCCTTATTAAAATCACCGTTTTCCACCATTCTCACACACTTTATCTGTCCGTTCTTTTGATAAGTCTCATTCTTGTCGACATGGCTGGTAATTTCCATGAAGAGTGAGCATGGGAACTCACCTTATCAGTGTGTGTTCATCTAGTGTTTAACCTACAGCGCAGATTACAAGCTGACCTGCTGCCAGCTTCATTACTGTTTTTAAAATCTCATTTTAATGTCCGTCACATGCAGAATCTAATTCTCTCACTGGACAGTGCAACTGTTTTCTTATTTTCAATGTGATATGTGTTGTTAATTTATTTATCTCTTTGTTGAATCTTTTTGTCTTCAGACTATATATTCCAATGTTAGATTCCTGAATTGTTTTGTATTTTCCTATAAAAAGGCTCTTATTTCAACAAATAACTTAAACACAGTCATTATCCCTGTCAGGAGTTTAGAGCGATATATCGAACTGATGCTATTGTGTGATTTTTATTTAAATTTTATCGCGTTGGTTGTCAGTTTTGACTGGATGTACAAAAAGACAGAACATACATTCAGCACCAGGCCATGAATGTTGTAGGGTTGTATGTGTGGTGCACATGGTTTGATATTTGGGTTACACACACATACACATATAATTTGTTGCATCAAAAATATTTTTGTGTAACTGAAAAAAAAACTTGCGTGAAACTTATTTTTAGGTCTCCAGCGTCGGCGTCTCATCCCAGCTCTGACCTTGGACTCCTCCTCCTCCTCTTCGTCACCTTCTCAACGCTCTTCTAAACAAGCCATCACATCTTCCTCCTCATCCTCCTCCAGTCCAGGTGCATGCTGGGTAGATGGTCCACTGGGGCCCCCTGCGTCCTCGAACCACCGTGGCGCAGCCACCGCAACAGAAACGTTTGAGATCAAGGTGTATGAGATAGACGATGTGGAGCGACTACAGAAGAGGAGGGATAAAGGAGGAAGCAAGGTAAGAGGAAGAGGAAGAGGAGGGGTGTAAAATGGGCCATCCATGCAAGTGTTGAGAGTTTAAAAGGGTTAGAGAAAAGAGCAGTGCACTGCATGCCAATGAAATTGATCAGATAAATAATAGTTGATGGACACAGGGGAAAAACCAGACGTTCTGTGAACAGAAAACCAGAGGAGGAAGCTGGAGAGAAATGACACTGGAACACAGAATGTGTGATAATATCTTTGAGAACAGAAACTTGTACAAGAATGATTTTCACAGATGGGATACATATTATTAGCAACATCTTCTGCAGGAATAATAAATCCTCTTCATTCTTACTTTTTACCTTTCATTTAAAGATCATTATGAACACTCACAGCTTTGTAATACAAAGTACATTTGTAAAATAATTTGCAAATTGGATGCGTGGATTTATTTTATTTTTTGCTTCCATTGTTAAACATCTGTGTATTAAAGTAGAAAGCTCTGTGAGCATTGGAATGAAGGAAAGAGAACAAAGCAGGGAGTATAGATTTTTCCTGCAGTTGCTTCAAGAAAGCCACTTAACCTCCAGCTGCTCCAGTGAAGCTGCCCTGCGTCCCAAACAAAACCAGACTGTGGTCCCACTGTGAATCGATGAGGGGCGAATGCTGCTGAAAGAGAATCACATGCGCTTCACAACTTGTTCCTCTGGAAGTTTAAAGGTAAACAAAATCCTTTCTGCGTGTCTGCTCTCTGTGTGTCCATCAGGAGGTGGTGTACGTCAATGCCAAGCTTCGTCTGCTGGAGCACCGCCAGCAGCGAATCAGCGAAGTCCGAGCCAAGTACCAGTGTCTGAAGACGGAACTGGAGCAAACCAAACAGCACTTGATGCTGGAGCCGCACAAATGGACCACTGAGTGTAAGCAAAGCACATCAGGGAATGTGTGCAAGTGTGAGCGAAGATTAAAAAAAAACAACTGCTTAGAGCAGTGGTTCCCAACCCTGGTCCCTGAGGAACACCGCCCTGCTTGTTTGCAGTGGTTTGTTTGCTCCAACACACTTGATTTGAATGAAATTAACAGGCTTCTGCTGAAATTAAGGAAGCAATTAAACCACAGAATCAGGTGTGCTGGGAGCAGAGAAACCATTAAAACATGCAGGATGGCGTTCCTCAAGGACCAGGGTTGGGAACCACTGGCCTTCAGAACAAGTTTTAGGCAATCCTTTATTGAAAATGATGTACTTTTGTGTAACTTTTAGGACTTTTATTCATATTTTTCTTGATGCTGCTATAAACTGCATGCAGCATTTTTTTTAAATCAAACCCTGAGTCTGTCTTTGTCCATCCACATCCAGTTGAGCTGCAGCAGCACTACGACATGGACTCAGTGGAGTATCTGGAAGCTCTCGAGACAGTGACAGACAAACTGGAGACCAGAGTCAACTTCTGCAAAGCCCATCTTATGATGATTACCTGCTTTGATGTTTCCTCGAGACGTCGGTAGACGGGTTAAGTGATGGCGAGGTGGAAAAGGACAGGATGGACACACAGCTGGAGCCAATTAGATGCTAATATTTAGATCAATTGCAACAATTACCGTAATCAAACATACTGAGAAAACATTTCTTTACAACAACTGCCCAGAACGATGGGCAATTGGAAATTTGGAGGATAAAAGGGACCTATGGAGGAAGTAACCCCTCAATCACAATCCTACAGATGTGAAACAGAAGGACGGCTGCAGGTATATGGAAACAACAAACAAGCACACAACAGATAAACTCTTAGTTCAACCGGAGACATAGACAGTAAAAAAATCTTATGAGCCACCCAGGTTAAATGAAAATGGTTGCTCAAAAAGAAAGAAAGATGGTTGTACGTCAGGAATTGTGAAAAAAAAGTGATCAGTGAACAAAATTAAAAACAATTAAATATGCCTCAAAGACTCTAAAGAATAAACAGATGAAAGAAGAGGAAACCTGAACAAAAAGAGGTCTTTTTAAAACAAAAGGGGGAACAAATTTCACTTTTAAAAGCGCCCTTTTCAGAGTTTTGACCATAAACGCTGCACGCTCGCCACAGAATGACGCAGAGTTATTGTACTAACTCACCAAGAGGAAAACAGGTTATGATGTAGATAAGTGCCTTGTGAACATTTAGAACAAAACCAAGACCAATCCTCTTTCTCTCTGTTTTTATGTACAGACGATATGTACGGTGCTAGCGTAGTAACACACAGAGTCGGCGTCCTTGGAAGAGTTTCCATTTATCGTCCTTTCCAAACGCGATGTTTTCTTGTGGTTTAGTGTTTCGCAAAATAAGAGATTTCAGTACCCTACCGTTCAGTGTATGATCTTTCATGAGAGCTGCAAAACTACTGCAAAAAAGCAACAAATTTATATATAATCTGTGTTAAATCATGAAGTTTAAAGCTAATTTGTCACGGTGTCTAGAGCTTTCTCCCAGAGCACACTGAATTTCCACCGTTTGGGCCGTCCCTGCAGCT
This sequence comes from Hypsolebias coamazonicus, assembly GCA_032273985.1. Lineage (NCBI taxonomy): Eukaryota > Metazoa > Chordata > Actinopteri > Cyprinodontiformes > Rivulidae > Hypsolebias > Hypsolebias coamazonicus. Next base: position 13,507,820 of record JAVCKU010000042.1, on the reverse strand, counting down.
TATTTCCCCCTGCTACAGACGCCATGACGTTTTCATGTTCACAAAGCAAAGAAATGTAACAAAGGGTCACAGAGGAGTGGACGTGAACACATCCTGCTCCGATCTGTGTAGTTCATCCATCGACAGACTGTCCTTTAATTGTATCTGTGTTGTTCCTGTTCTAAAAGAAACTGAATGATTTGTCAAAATGTGTGTTTTCTAATGATTTTCTGTTTTGTATTTGAGTGCAATGGGACCATAAAGAGACTATGCAGGATAAATAAAATGCAAAGAGACATTTCAAATTAATTTTGGAGCAGGAAACTAATTCAAAGTATGCACAGTACCGTGCAAATTAATTTAAACCTTGCATTGAGAGAGAGCTAATTATTGAGATCAGGATGAATTTTAAAGTAACAATATATTAATAACAGCAGATACATAAGTTAAAACAAGCATAGCTCTGCCTGGTTCCATTCATTTTGAATGGATAGCGACGCTTAAATTTGTTAATATTTCTATCTATGGTGCTTGAAATGTTTATGATCTAAATGTCTGTACAAATATAAATATATGAAAGAGCCCGTTTTCCTCTTAAATACAAAAGAGTACCCTTCATACGCTTCTTCTACATCCTCATCATCATCACTCTGTTAGCAGAACCAACTTTTCCTCTGTTTGTCTTTGCCCTGCATGCAGGAAGCGCTCTGTGAGCTCTTGTTGATCCTCTCTGAATTCTTGAAAAGGAACAAACTTTGACTTCAGGGTAGAAATTATACAAGAGTTGGTTTGTCTAAAGCGCTGTAAATTAGTTTACTGGACCAATGGAAAAATAAAATTGACTGTACTTTCTGTGACAGTAGAAAACAAGAAAGGAAATCATTTTATGTGCTGCAATTATGCAGAAAAAAGCCAGTTTAAACAATGTGTTTTGGACAAACTGGATCCCATAAAGTGTTTTTTATTTATTTATTATTTTTTTAAAGCTCAATGGCAGCCGGCTCTAAACTTCACAAACTAACATACAAGTCATGAATGAAAGTTTATTTATTGCAGCAATTTAGGGTTTTATTTGTCTTCATCTTAAATGACTTAAAACATCACTATGCATTTAAGAACAATAACTGTACATACTTTGCTGTACCCATGTCATATTTAAATATATAATGCCATGCACACATTTGTGCTAATTTTTATTTCATATTTGTGTATTTCTTTGTTGATTTAATTTGCTCCTCTTGTTCATTTTAGGGTCTCCTCAAACATCCACCCTCTGGTTGGTTACAGTCAGGTCCATCTGAGTGTAAACTTTTATTTATTTATTTATTTATTTTTTTGTGCTGCTGTTGATCAAGGGACAGAAACTGAATAAAAATCTGATAAACTGGTAAACATTCAGCTTTAACTCAGCAAATAACAACAACAAAAAAAAACCTCCTTTGGCATCAGTACAGTAATTATTTTTACTAGGGATGCACGATATTATCGGCACAGTATCGGTTTTGGACGACATTGATGTTAAAGTTAAATATCGGACATCGGCCATTCCATCAAAATGACTCACCAAAATAAAATATGCTTTTTTCCTAAGACAACCCAGTGACAACGATGTCTGCAGCGGCAGCACAACATGATGACGTCGCATGAACCTACTTGTTCTCACTGCGGAGAGGAAATTTCAAAATGGCGGCGATGTGGAATTTTTTTTGTTGTTGTTGGTGGTGAGAATGTCGGATTTTGAAGATTTATGGACTATGTTGAGCCTCGCTACATTGTCCAGAGTCAGAGATACTTTTCCGACATCGATAGCACTTGGGTGAGTTTGACCATAAATATTTGGACGTTGTGTTAGCCCCGTTAGCATGATTAGTCATACGGCACAATGGATAGACAAAAACTTTTAACTTAAACAGGCTGTCCTTCATGCACAAGAGTGCAATGGATCCACACTGCAGCTAGGAACCTGGAACAAGCCTCCTCAAGTGAGACAGCATCGCAGGTGACTAATGCTAATGAATAACGTTTAACACTTTTCATTTAATATATGTTAAAGTGCTATGCATATCATATGGCTGTTACTGAATATGTCACCAGCTCTTACAGCTGTTACACAATTTTTGTAGTAAATTAGCCTAAATAAGAGGCTATGTTCTGACAAAGGAAAGTATATAAAATATCGGTATCAGCTATCGGCCAAATAAGTTTTAACATATCGGCCAAAAATCCAGTATCGTGCATCCCTACTTTTTACACAATGTTTGCATTTTTAATGGTTAAAAAAATACCATCGCTTTACTGATGAGCAAGATGTGCACCTGTTTCCCAAAGACTACAAAAATTACGAAGCACAGGTGAAGAAATTTTCCCTCACAAGCTCCAACAAAGTCAAGAATTCTCGAGTTTGCGAACGCATATTGGTCAAAATCTACAATCAAGCAACGTCTCCACGAATGTAAACACGGAGGCTTTACATCCATTTGCAAACCCACAAAGCCCTTTTCATGCTGAGAAATAGAATGTAGCACAAAAACATGTGTACAGTACAAATTAAAAAATAAAAGCGTTTCTGATGAAGCGTCGAGTTAAAGCTGGACGTCTACTCGATGGTCCCAAGGTTTAAATATAAATAAATGAGCCTGACTGTATATGGAAAGCATGAAAACAGGGATCGGTTGTAAGAAACAGACCAGAAACCTTTAATAAAATGTTTGTATCCTTATGAACAGCCTTTTGTAATTAGCAGGTGATGATTTGGAAACGCAGACTCCAGGATGAGCCAAAAGCTTGTACATGTTTAGTGTTAAGATGCTATGTGGGATGTTTCATCCCCGATAAATCACTGCCAAATCTAACGAGGTAGCACTTTATAATTCCAGCAATAACTTAAAGCCATCTGACGTTCTGGTGTCTTGATTTAAAGCTAACATAGGAGTCCACGTGAACTAAATGGTGCGTTTTAAGCCAAATTAGTCACCAAGTTCCAGCTCTAATGTCAAGTTATAGAAGAAAAAAACACTTTAAAGCTTTAAAAACCAATTTATATACAGTATGTGCTGTTCCATGTGTTGGAAAAACTCAATAATTATAACGTGCTAACTATCTGACACATAGCATATTTTAAGTTTTAAGGAATGCTCAGTGCAGTCAAAATCAGACCACATTTACCCAAAACAGATGCCATAATTAATAGACGTTGTCAAATATTTGTTGTACAGCTTGTAATTTTTTTTTTTTTTAAATTAAACACTAAGTACTTTATATTTGCTCAGAAAAAGTTATAAATTGTGGCAAATACCCATGAACAAAACAACAATGCAGTGCAAATAAAAGAATACGCCATGCAATAATTTCGGTTGTTTTTGAATTTTCTTCATTTGTTTTAACGTAAAGTCCTCTGCAGAGCTTCTGCTTTGTGGAATGTGGTCTGACATATTGTGTTGATGGAAAACGATGGAGGGATGTAAATAAAGGAATGTACTGAAAGAGGTTAAAATGTGATTCTTCTCCACTTCGGCAGACGTTGTTGTGCAATCGGTACCAGTTCTGATAAAATAATCACATTCAGTACTTGGACTCAAACAGAGCAGGAATGATTTTTAAATGGTGGTTAAAGGGACACAAAACGCTCATGGATAAGACTCGGTCTGACAGCGTTGTTTATAACATAACACAGGAGGAGCAAAGACAGAATAAGAACACAGGAAATTGTATGAAAAAAGCAAAGTAAGTGAGAAAAATAGAAGCAGACTATTGGATTTGACATGAGTGGAGGAGAAAAATGAAGTTTGGAAATTTATCCTCCAAGCCGTTTTAACATGTAGTCATCCTCCATGATTCCTGTCAGCTGAATTACTAAGCCCAACCTCAGGCAAGTGCTATAATCACAAAATGAAGCTTAGGCTCCTGGGAAAGTTTCACTATTATTCATTTATAAAGCACTGAATAATTAACAAGATGGCAGTACAAAGAATACTGAATGAAATATAATAAGCTACTGTCCATTTGATGGTGTTCAGCAAGAAACATCACCAAAATCAGACTTCATCCTCAAGAGATTTTAAATGTTTTTATTTTCATGTCTAATTTTCAAGATATGTCCATGTTGGAGAGGTCACTGGTGTGATTTTAAAAGAGCTCCACTCACAAAGAAGACTGTTTTATTTTATTAAAAAGGACAAAAATGCTCCGTGGTGTGTAATTAAGTTCAGTTAGCCACAAGAAAGACAAATCGTCTTCATCTTCACCAAGTCTTCCTTAACTGGTTCCAAGAAAACCCGACGAGTTAAAACTATGAGCATGGAGATTATTTTCATATCATCTCCATTTCACTAAAGCCACAGGAGTAAGATAGCATAAAATTAGCTGCTTCGAGGGAATAAATAAATTTTCAAGAAGTTTATGCAGCGCTCACAGTAAAACCTGTCTATATTAAAGAAAACTAATTCTTACACGCAGCAGAAAGTACGAACCTAAACAAAATGTAAACAGTATAAAGCACTTGGATGTTGTGCTAAATCTTAACTTTTAGTGTATGATTTAGAAACATATCCATATCTTTTAATTTGTGATCACTGCTATAACTGAATGACAGATTTGGTTCCTGCTGAAGGTAGGGGAGGTAGAAAAAGATGGAGGAAAATATTTCTACAGGTGGATCTCCCTCAGCTTTTGAAAGAAACAAGAACATTTGCAAGTAAAGTGTTTCTAAACATATTAACATATGGGTCAGTGGACATTTATTTCAGAAACCATTAAAACTGAGAACAAAGTACGTTGTATATATTTCAAAACATAAACTTCACAAAACAAGCAAGAACTCACTGCACCATAGTTAAAAAAAAAAAAAATAAATCCACAACTCATGTGTCTCACACACATTTGGGTTTTCCCTGGACCAGAAATGTCATCATGAGTTTGTAAAAATCTGATTTTTAGGATTAATGTGGTAAGTGTCCAAGAACGTGTGTGGGAAAACTCTCCTTATCACACACACACACAAACACACTCTGGCCTCACACACCATCAGAGAAATACACAAAAAAACAGGGATTAGCAGGGGAAGTGTGTGTGATGGATATGCACACAGGATGATGGATGTTTTGAAAACTTGGCTTTACTAAAACAGCACACACACACACACACACACGCACGCACGCACACACACACACACAAAGCCATGAGCCTGAGATCATGATGAAACCCACAGATTATTCTGGAGACAGGGGCCCACAGGGGGCCTCACTCCTGGATCTCCCAGACAGAATAAGGGAATAACAGGTTACAGATCAAACCCAAACAGAAGTACTATCACAGCCCCAACGTCAGCGTGTCCAAACAAGCTGTCAGCAGCACTTAGTTAGGACTTAAAATATTGTGTATTTTTGTTTCCTGTTTAAATGAAAAGCTTCATCAGAGACATTCTCTGTGATTCTGAGCATCTAAAATCAGCCACTTGGTGTGGAGTTCCTCATTTGTGGTACTTTAGTGCATCTTCTTCTTGTTCAGCTGGTCCCAGATACCTCTCAGCAGCATTTTCTGATTGGATAATGTACTGTACTTTTATTTCACTGCTGCGTTCCCTTTCCTGCAGCTGAGCAGGCAAAAATGGTTTAAATCAGTGGTCCCCAATCTTTTTTGCACCACAAACCGGTTTAATATCAGACTATATTTTCACGTACCGGGAGTGGCGGTCTGAAGGTCCTACCCCAGAGAAATTTGGATTAAATAGATGCCATTTCCTGCATTCTGGTGTATTTTACAAAGGTTTATTACAGTAGATTAACATGAAACAAAAGATGTAAACTCCTTATTGAAACAACTTAACACTGTATAAGTTTCACTTTTTGAATGGAATTACTGAAATAAATCAACATTTTCACAATATTCTAATTTTATGACCAGCACCTGTATTTCAAATGTACTTTTAATCACTGTATGTGTGATTTATGTGTATTAAGTGCAGGATCATTTCTCATTTAATTAGTATATCCCACACCGGGGTCAGCTGTGTCTCGTCGTCATCCTCCCTGCTCCGCAGTGATTCACACATCAGTACACACAAGCGCAGGAACTTATGTATAGTGCAAAACTTTAATTATATTTGTGTGTTTTTTTTATTTTTTTTTATAAAATTGCCCATGACTTTGAACTTTTAGAGGCAGAGGTTTTTTTTGTTTTTTTTTTTAAGAGCAGAAGCAGAAATCTGAAGGAACAGCTCTGATGTGAATTCAAAAAGGTCAAGACAAAACGTGCTCTGATGTGATATTATGAAGCTTTATTTAAAATTATAATTTCATATAGTTAATACTTTTACAGTCACTCTTTGTCAGGCGGGTTGAAAAATATGCAGTTTAAACCTTCAAATGCGCAGACACAGCGCATGCGTCTAACAGAAACTGAAACTTACTGCTTGTGTATGTTGACCTGCGTCATTGACAGACGTGGTGGAGATAATCTGGTGATTTTTCAAAAAAAAGTTGGGTTTTTTGCCCCCTTTGCGGCCTAGTACAAATTGACCCACGGCCCGGAACCTATCCACGGCCCAGTGGTTGGGGACCACTGATTTAGAAAACAAAACAAAACAAAACAAAACAAAAAAAACTACCACCCCAACTGTTTTTTTATTTATTTTATTTACTTTTCTGTGATATGAGCAGCACAAATTAAATTCCTAAATTATTTTCTCTCTTTTTTTATTTTTTTAATCTGTTGTGGCAGAGATGATGTAATCTTTCCCTCAGTCGAACAGATAAACAGAAATGTCTAAAGACAAAATAAATGAAGCCATCCTCATTATGGATCCAGTAAATGAGATTTTGAATCTAACAAAGTCGAGTCAGGTCTTCTGGACAGGTTCTTCTTGTTGAAAGGTTTTGTATTTTGTCCACAACACTTCTTCAGTCTGATGAGCTGCAATAAACTCTATTTTGAGTGAAACTGCTCCTTTCTCTCTGCGGTTCTGCTGTTCATTTACACAACACCAGTGGCCCCCCTCTTTGAATCCAGAGGTTTCTGAACTCACCTCTCAGAGTGGAGGTTTTCCACTGACACCCACCCCCCCCCACGTTGATAACATAAACATCTCTGCTGAGGCCTTGTGTTACACCACATGCGCACACGCACACAGACGGCATATTTCTATCAACATGGTGGTGGACACACACCGCTTTCTGACTGATTGAATATATTTTGAGTCTCATATTTAATTAATCTACACCTGAATGCAGCTGCTGTGACCAGCATCTGTGTTGGAAGAGACACAGCTGGATCCAGTTCTAATGTTGCTCTTTATAGAACGAGGCAGGCGCACACGTCGTGCTGCACTATAACATGCTAAATGTGCTAAATAATAACAGTTTAGCAATAATAAACAGTATTAATGTTAGTGTGGGAGATATATAATGAAGTTATCTGAGCTAAATGAAAATATCTAGACTCAAGTTACATCATTTAAACGATGCGTAACGTCTTGTGTGTTATTAAAGTTGAAAATGAAGACACCAGGTTTATTTTTTATTTATTTATTCAACACCACAAACTGTATGTCACA
>JAVCKU010000042.1:13316456-13327521 GCA_032273985.1 Hypsolebias coamazonicus | reverse complement strand
GACGTCACTGGGGAGGCGGGCCGGATACGCGAAACGCCGGTTACCGGGAACGCCGGAAACCGGGGGTCACCTGTATACTAAAATAAATATAACGTCCCTACTTTGTGGATTTTCACCTATCACGGTGGTGTCTGGAACATAACCCCCGCGATAAGTGAGGGACTACTGTAAACACTCATTTTAAACAGAACAGCCACTTATGAGCTTCCTAATATCACACAAGAGCTGTCCCTTCAAGTAAGCATTTCTGCTTCACCCTTAAAAAAAATCTCCGCCCATGGGGGAGTGGGGCTAGAATGCTTGAGAGAAACGGAGGGTACTCTATTCACACAAGGAGAGCTGTTGGTCAGGCTGATTCTTGTTGTCCTCTAAAATACTTATTGAATCAAGTGTTTACAAATGTAGGTAAGCGTAGATGTTTTACAACCTGTTAAAATACACCAGAGTTAAAGAAATGGCATCTACTTTATTCAATATTTTATGGGGGGAGGACTCCCCCACCCCCCCATTTGTGTTCCGGCATCTTTAGATTTACAAATTAAGCAGTGAGTGCCCTGATCCTGAGGACACGTTTCTCACTGGAACACACAATTCACTCAGTTGACAGTTGCTTTCAGGTCACTCGGTTGTTTTGGACTCTCGGGGTCACAGGATGAAGCTGACAGATCTGGGCCTCGTCTCCAGTGAAGAGGTTGTATGAAATGATCTTCCTCTGCAGGTGATCGGCTCAGCTTTAGGAAGGTGAGGCCCGTGAGGATCATCAAAATGTGTCAGCTGAAGTGGTTCAGGTCTGGTTAGGTTAGGTTTTTGGGTCACATCCCAGTAGGAGGAGATCCAAGGGAAGACTCAGGCCTTGGGGTCTTCCAAGAGGAGCTGGAGAGAGGAAGGTCTGGGTTTCCCTCCAGGACCTTCTGCAACTCGTCCATGAAAAGATGAAAACGATGTGGTTTTGATTAAATTCACTGAGTTTAAGAGAGGAAGGTAAAATCCTGCTGACTGGTTCATGACTGAAGCGCTTCACTGGTTTCCAGCGTGGATCACGTAACACGACGCTGCGGTTCTTCATCTCCAGATGTCCACTCACAGGTAGACTTAATGCACATTTTCATTGTTACATTTAAAAATAAAATGTTTTGTAGATTTGTGTCATGGGGCCTTGGTTGAAAAGGGTTGTTGGTAAGTTTTGTTTAGTTAAACCAGAACTAAACTGGGTCTCGAGCGCTTGACATGATTATTTTGTGGGTCGACAGATGAAAAGTTTGAGAACATTAGTCCAGAAGAGTCTGTGCCGACCTAAACAAATGTCCTGACAGAAGCTGCTTCAGGAAGAACCAGAGGTTCATCAAACATAAACCCAACAGAACTCTGCAGCCTGAAGGTAAATCTTTCTGAAACAGCGTCTGTTCGTAGGAGGATTAACTAAATCCACTTTCCACCACGTGCAGCAGCCCAGTACCAACGTGGTGCACCTGAACCGGACCGCTGCAGAACCATCCAGAACTTTTCAATGTGAATTCACCAGAACAGAGCAGATCACACACCACGCAACAGCCAACGTACCCATGGCAAGGACCTTCTTCTTGATCCCCGTCTTCTCCTCCACCTTCCCCAGAAAATCTGTCACCATGTTCTTCTCACTGAGGAACTTTTCGGATCGGTCCTTGATGGAGGTAAGGATGTCCAGCAAGCCCATGGTGGTCCTCGGTAAACAAACAGGTGGGGGGGTCAGAGGAGAGTCGGCCGTGTTGGAGAGGAACCCACAGCCGGGTGGTAATCCTCTGACTGCAACAATCTGCTTTAATAGGGAGGAGGAGCAAAGGAGGAGGAGGAACCCAGGAGCTTCAGGAGCATTATCTTTAACATTTAGACCTGAAGTCCTCAGATGATCGAGCTGCAGATTGTCTTTGTGTTTGCAGCAGGAGCTCTGCAGAAGGTCCTGGAAGCAACAGTTCATTCACTTTAAACCTAAAGGTCGTTATTTAGAGGGTTTAGAGTTCTTTTCTTGTTTTATTGTGAAGTTCTCCTCCTCTTGGAACCTGCTGTTCCACCCAGCTGGGATCTTCTCTCCAACGCTGGTTTCCGCAGGCTGCTCTGCTGTTTCAGGACGCCACAGCTCAACGTCTCCATAAGTGACACAACCAAAAAAGATCTTCGATGAGAACATCGGGGTCACACAGTTCCTGGAGAAAGCAGAGAAGAAGGTCCTACACTGAAGTGTTTACTTTTGTTTAGGAGGAAGTAAGACTGTCAAAATAAGAGACTTTTGATTTAACCTTGGCTTTTTCTGGCTGAGCTCCAGGAACCAAGACTCAGCCGCCAGGCACTCTTCAGTAACCCCCTCCAGATCTGGAGGAGGTTTCCTTCGTTCCTTCCCTCATCAATGTTTTTAACCCCCTCTTATAGATTATTGTTAATTATAGCTAATACATTATATTAGTCTCAGATTATACTGTGTCCTTTCTACATGGTCAGGTCTGGCCCAGTCCGGGTTCCAGCCTGGGCTCAGAGTTTTTGTAATGGGTGGTCTGGACCACTTCCCACTCGATTTGTAGAACCCAACATGGGGGATCATGCCACAGATGAGTCCAGGAACTGCTCTTCACCACCAGTACCTACTTGTTTCTGACTGGCTGTGAGAGAGAGAGCTCTGGTTTTTGTTAGAAAATACGGCAACGCCGGCAAGAGAAGCTTTATACTCTTATGCATGTTCACAACCACACACAAATGCAGGGATATATATGTACAGTAGATATTGTATGTAGATATGTAGATGTGTATGTGAATGTTTATGCAGGTATATGTATGTATATGTGTAGATATGGGTATATATATATATTTCTAGAAATCTACTGCAAAGCCATGAATGTTCTAAGTTCTTTATACATATTTAATTAATTAAATTAATTAATTTATTTATTCATTTCAAATTTAAAAACACACAAAAAAACAAATTACAAAGCATATAGAGAAAGAAAAAAACATAATTTAAAATGAAAGGAAGCAGAAGAAGAATAAAAATTCTTATCTGCCCCTTTTTAAAAACAAAAATCTTTTCAACAATCAATTTGAACAAAGATTTTCCATGAACAGAATTAATAACTAATAACAATTTCCGATTAATAGCTTATTTGAAATTTTACATTTATATATATCTATTCAAGAACTTTTTCTTAATCATTTTCTTAAATATACACATTGATTTAGCTTTTTTAACATCGTTTTCCAAACCATTCCATAAATCTATTCCATGTATTAAAGTAAATCGACCCTTTAAACAGGTTTTATACCGTGGTTTAACAAAAATGTCTGTTCCCTTAAGATTGTAGCAACTTTTCCTTTTTACAAAATGCCTTTGAACATTCAAAGGCAGTATGCAGTTTTGTGCCCTATACATTAATAACAAATTATTATATTCCACCAGATCATAGAACTTCAATAGTTTCAATTTACAGAATAGTATGCCAAATGAGACCAGCGTGCTCACCTGTTCTCATCCCTTCTTGGTTCTCAGTCACTCATCAGTCGGTCATCCTGTTTGTTCCCTGACAGTGTCCCTGATGTCCTGCTCCTTGTTGTTTATGCCTCTGTATTTTGTCAAGCTGTCCTTTCTGTGTGTTTGTGCTGTTTCATTGTGCATTCAGCCATCGAACATCTGCATCCTCATGTCCTTACTCGCCCCCCTCCCTGACAGCTTTAATAAAACAAAGGCTAAGGAAAGACAGCTGAGGTGTGAGGCATTTGTTCAGTTTTTGAACTTAGTGTCATTTGTGCTTTATGGATGGAAGCTTCAGGTAGAAGATAATGTGTGTGGTTTAGTGCATTTTCTCCAAGTCATTTTTGCACATCATTTAACAAAAATAAATTACAAATCAGATTTTTCCCCCTCTCTCTCTTCTAATGTCCCCGTTAGGGAGTCCAAAACTCCCAGTCCACGAGGAGGGATGAGGAACTGATCTGACCCCTTCAGGAAATTATATTAACTTTGTGAAATCATGAGCACTTCAGCGACAGGAAGCCCTAACATGGAGGTGAAGGTGGTTTCCCAGGAGATGGCGTTGCTTAGCAACATATTGGCAGCTTACACCTTTATTGCAGGTACAGTATCAGCTGAGGTGTAATATCTCTAACTTGTTGTTGGCAAAAAATATTGATGAGTTGCCTTTAATTTCGAAAGAAAAGCTGTTAATTTACCAATAATGGACAGAAAAGCAATCTGGTGTGGAGACCAGAAGATGAAATCTGAGATGAAGACGTTTGTTTTTCTAAATCGTCTGAATTGTTTTGTCCCTCGCTCAAAGACCAGCCGGAGAGGACGGCTCTGGTGTTCCTCGGAGGGGTCAGTGTGGGTCTTCTGGTCACCCTGTGCGCCATCGTCTTCCAGATACACTGTCGAGCAGACTGTCACTATGGCAACACTAACGACATTCAGCATCGCCACAAGGTCGGACATTACCACCGCCAGCACATCTGTGCCCACCATCATCAGACCAGTGACGGTAACACAGACCCCTCTTCTGCTGTGGTCGTGGCCTCTAGAGGGGCCGGGGCCTCCGGGGCCAGTGATCCAGAGGTCTGGGACGACGCAGCCGACCTGTCGGCACAGAGACGCCGACGCTTCGAGAGAGCTCTGCTCCACGCCAACATGTTTACATCCTCTGAAGGTGCCTCTCACACACAGACACACTTTAAAGATCCTTGAATCATTTTATTGTTGTGGTTTTTGTCTGATCTGGACTTGGAACAAGTCTGTGTGGTTTCTATAAAAAGCATAAATTGACGCTGAAAGTCACTTCATGAAAACAAAACAGTGGAAAGTGAGTGCATGTTTGGAGGTTTTGGGGTGCAACATATTTTCTTTAAACATATTTTAGCAATAACATTTGATTAATTTAGCTACACTATTCAACTGACAGATTTTTTTTTTTGTTTTAGTTTTCACTACTTTTACAAAAAAATTCATCAGCAAGTATTCATAAGCAAGGGAGGAAAAGGCAGAGATAAATATTTTAGAAGAATTTAAATTAGGAGTTCTGATCAAAAGTGCTGAACATTTTAAATGATTTGTCAAGAAGATAGCTGAGTCAGCGTTTAAACTCCTGTAGTTAGTTTACCACCAGGTCTTTATAAAATCATTTTATGGTTAATATATTAGTGCTGGTTGGCTATTTTTTTATGCTCAAAATAAACATGTGGAAAGACTGTTGGGAAACACAGGGAACTATCACTCAATGCCAATTTGCAAAGTTGAAACAAAATTTTTTTGAAGCAAAATATGAAGAAATTATTTAGAAAGGATGTAAATAATCAGTGGAAGAGGCATTTTAATAGTTGACAGTTAAAGTCTTGATTATCATGAAATTTTTTTCCTCCTTGACACATCAGAACAAGATGATCTTAGAGCATACACAGTATTGGTGCATTTAAAATACCTTTTTTTCTGTGTGTGCCTTCAGAACTGGACCGGGCCCAGCGGCTAGAAGAGCGTGAACGCATTCTCCGAGAGATCTGGATGAACGGACAACCAGACATCAGCACCGTCACTCAGAGTCTCAACAGATATTACTGATGACGTGCAGACAGACTGACAGAAAAAAAAGGACATAAAGATCCTCATTTGTGCCAAATCATATGCTCTGTGGTGGCTCTGTCCTGGATGATGTTTGTTTGGAGGGAATAAAAACTCTGAGTAGAAAGTGAGAACATAAAGAGGAGCTGCATCATCTTTGCTGTCACCTGCAGCAGTCGTTTCCTGAGATTTGTGGTTTGGAGGCGTTTCTGCTCTTTGAAAACACAGAAATAAAACAGGGACAGTTACTAGTTTTGAGTGTAGAGTCTGAGCTTGGATTTGTTGTTATGCCGCTGCACTTTTCTTAAAGCTGGCCTTCGCTGCTTGTAAACCTACTGTAGCATTGATTTGGGTGCTGGAGTATTTGTGCTTAATTTAAATGTAAAAGCACAAAAAAGCAAGAAATTAAATGGTTCTCCAACTTCTTCCCTAAAGAGGACCATGTGTGAACAACAGACTCTGAGGTAAACATATGGTGCTTTATACTATTTAAAATCTGTGATGATTGCACACCATGTAAAGAAAGCAAGGATGGTGCGAGCTGGCGACTTATCAGCTGTACATCCTGTAGCACATTATGACAATCCTCATGTTTGAGAACATCATGCTTCATGCCAGAACAATGAACTTTCATTTCCCCCAAATAATATCCTGCGTTTGAACATTAAGTTGCTGTTTACATGTTTACAACACTGGGTTTATGTTCTTGCTCCTGCATCGTTGAAATAATTTTGTTCCAAAGGATCTACTGTATGTGTAGGTGATGGCATCATCAAATCCATTCCAATATGCATGACTAGCTACGGAACTGTAGGAGAACAAGGTCAAAATAACCCTACTTAACACACTCTCAAATGGAGCAGAATTACTTTGAGTAAAATGTTTAACTTGCATGTAGAAATTAGAAAATTATTAATAACACTGTTATACAGTTTTATGAATAATGATTAGCTTCAGACATTAAAAATGATATGAAATAAAACATAATTCAAACAAGAAAGGACACACAAATTAAGTTGTTTCTTTGTTCTATTCTTTTCAATTATTCAAAGTGTCATGAAATGTCCTTACCATGACTTTGATTAGTCTTTGATTATCAAAATATGAAATAATAAAGTAAATCGAGATTGTTCTTTGATTATTTGACTTAGAACAAAATTAAAAAGTCTCTTGATAAGCTAATTTGTGTTCTGGATTAAAACTAATGGAATTATAAGTTCTGTCCTCTCAGAAGGTCTTCTGGGACAAGATGGACATGGGGGTACATCCACTACATTAGTCTAACATCTGTAAAACTGACGGAGCCTTCTGTCAGGTTGGCTGCATCAGCCATCTTGATTTGGGTTGGCTCCAAATGTTTAAAAAGCTACACATGTGCATCTAATCAGTATTTTCTGTTTTCTTGACGCGTCATTAAAATCCAGGTGGTTCGTTGCCGTACTTTTACAGCATCAGTTGATTTTATGGTTTTTATGCTCGTCAGTGTACAGCACTTTGGCCAACGGTGTTGTATTTAAAGTGCTTTATAAATAAAGTTGTATGGTATTGTATTGTCCACACGGACGCACACACACAGCAGAGAAAATAAATGAGGCGCACGTGTTAGATTGGCAACAATTACTGACAAAGGAACTTTTTTTGCATGTTTGTTTCGACAAGCACGGCGTGTCGTAACAAACATTGAATCCTATGTGCGGTTCGTTGAAGTGTCGTGTGCTGGGGGGTGTTTTCATGCTCACTGCACAGTAATCTTCGGTATTGTGAACAGATTATTGGCTGACGCTGGCTGCTGAGCTCATTTCCGACTCGCAGAAAGGATCTTATCTCAGTTCAGCGTCAAAAATGCACACACTGTGTGTTTTTGGTGTCTACCCTGTGTTACAGTGAAAACAATGTTTTACTGGGACATCAGACTCACAAAGTCCACTGCAAGTGAGGTAGAAACGTGTAAAATTACAGCCGATTAGAACAAAAACAATGTTTCTCCACGGCCGCGAGGTTTGGTGCTAACTAAGTGGCAGAGAGGGTCATTTTTCAGCAGAGGCCCCGTGACATTCCTGAGCATCTTTATTTATCCATCAGAGATATGCAAAGAATGTTCTTTTCTCCACAGCAACTCTACGCTAACACAGATCCACCAGTCCCAACGGTGACAAGACGAGGAGCCCTGAGGAACATCAACAAGGAGCTTATCATTATTAATGTGGATATAGATGCTTCTGTCCCAAAAAGCATCTCATAAATCACTTGGATGTAAATCTATACAACTGATAAACATTTAGGGTTGATTTAATTTAGGTTGGCCGCCACAGATAAAGGATAGAAATCACAATAACAGTTAATTTTATAGATATTGAGCTAAAATATGTGGTAGTTTTCAAAAATGCTCTGAATGTGACCTCACAGTATTGCATGGGATTGTGCACATCGTTTTCAAGCTGCGCGCCTATTAATAGTCGAAGCATCACAAATTATAATTGACATCACTCCTGAATTGATTTCAAACAGGTTCTGACAAATGTTGAAGTCACTGCAGGTTATGAAGCAAAACGACGTTTAAAAAAAAGGAAAACGCTGCACCGTCCATATCACATGTCACCTGCTTTAGGGGGTCTTTGTCCTCTGAAGCAATGATGATTTAATCAAACTATTTATTTCTAATTTAATCTCTTCCCCTTTCCAATAAATCAAGGGTCATGACATTTTTGTGCCCTTTGTCGCCTTTTCAACAAACGTACAGAGCTTGTGCTGCTGCCCAAGGTCAGGTGAATCCATTCTCATCAGCAGGAAGCGTGAAACTGTATCTGCAGGACCCTCATGATAAACAGCTTCAGGAACTCATTAAGGTGCAATCACGGTGGAACGGTCACTCAGGTCCGCAGACATCCACACACACTGCAGCAGCGCGGTGCAGCAGAGTTATCACCGCGATCCGTCCCATCAGTCTGCACCATCCTCCGGTAACACCCCCCCCACTCTGGACCGGCAACACCTTTACATCTCTATAGATTCCACATGCACGGTTACAGCCAGCGTCCACTCAGTGAGTTTACAGTAAAGTACAGGAAGGACTTACTTCTGCCAAACATTCTGCTGCTTCCTCCACTGCCATGTTTCTCAGCCTGCAGCTCAAAGTGTGAAACCTGAGCGCCGTGGCAGCTAAAGCCTCGGCCTGGAAGCCAGGAAGGGAGGGCTGGGTGGACGAAGTGGAGGGCTGGTTTGTTGTGGGAGGAAAAAGGAGATAGGGGCGGTGTGTCACAACTAAAAATACCTGGCTGCCAATGAGAAATCCAGAGACGCGCCAAGAAAACGGTGATAAACAGACTCTTACCGGAGCAACACGAGACCCAAATCTGCTCCAAGTCGGAGAGTGGACAAATAAAACATTGTCGAGTTAACGCTACTTTAACAGTTTCTTAATTTGTCTTGTTTTTAAGAAGCGAGGTTAAACTACCAAGCAAGCAATCTGCTCTGATTGTTTCTAGAGTTATTTTAATTTATAGGGTCCTACATAATAATAAAATCCAACCTTTGCGTTGATTAAGCAAAATCAATAATGAATTATTTATTTATGGTCAGCTGTGAGGTCAAATGTAGCCAAAAACTAAAACTTAACAGTAGTCAAATCTTAAAGAGTCATCAACGCCCATCAAAAAACTAGCAAAGGCCCGAACAAGCAAAGACGTTGTTTGAACTTTGACCTTGATCTGTGACCTTGACTTTATGGCTGGGGTGATGAAAAGTTTACGAAACGCTCTGTCCAGTGATGAAGCATATGAAGTTATGGGCGGGACAAGAGAAAGTTTACGAACAGACGGACGGAGACCACAGTGGTCACTCGATTATTCACGGTTAGACTTTCGCGGACTCACTCTTTTGCGGGTTGTCAACGTAAGATTGTACACGGCGCACAAACTGTGATGTGGAAAGACAGACCCCGCCCCTTTCTTTCTCTTTTGGAGGCTGTCTGTCACAGCAGACAGCCTCCAAAAGAGAAAAGGAGGGATTGGGGGTTGGGGTCTGCCTTTCCCCATCGCTACTGCTCAGGGAGCAGGGACGACCAGATCAGATGAACAAAAATATCGGAGAAAATATTTAAGTGGAAAAATGAGAAAATCGATTTACAAAGGAGCGAGAATGGCTGAGCGTGGTTCACTCAGGTATAAAACAGACTCCTCGCCCACTCCTTTCTCTTTCTGAGGCTGTCTGTGACAGGCGGGCACGCAACAGATAACCTCGGAAAAAGAAAGAATGGGGCAGGGGGGGGGGTTGGCTTAAACCTGAGTGAGCCGAACGAGTGGCATGGATTGATTATTTAAAATAATCAAGTGCGACACGAACCAAGCCTTTAGTCACCCTCGATGATCAATGAGCGGGCCAGGCCACCGGGAAATGTCCCGATGGCCAGTCCGATTGGGTAAGTAACCGTAGCATCAGTCTGTCTGCTCACTTTCGCTGTGCTCTTTTAGAGCATTTACAGAGTTTAGAACATTGTTAAGAACACTGCTAGAGTGTGGGAAGGGTTTATAAAGCCTTAAAATGTATATAAATACTAAAATAAATATAATGTCCCTACTTCGTGGGTACCAGACTTTATCGTGGGGGTGTCTTGAACGTAATCCCGTGATAAGTGAGAGATTGCTGTATATTGTAATATGTCAGCGTTTCAACAGGCAATAGCAAAACTGTAGTTATTTTTTATATAACTAAAGATATATAATAATTTCAATTAAACGTAAAATGTTATTTATCCATCCATTGATCCATATTCTGCCACTTGTAGACGTAGACGCCGAGAGGCAAGAATATATATATAAACATCGGTGAAACAATCCCGTCAGATAATATTTTCATTGGTTCTGAATGAGCAACAACTTCATCAATACAGAATCAATGCACACATGCTAACATGTGTAGTGTCCATATTTACTTCTGTAAACACGGCGTGTTTGACGTCACGTCTGCTTCTAGACACTTGGGTCACTTCAGGATCATAGAGTGTCACGTTGAACATATATTGTCAGTAACCTCACAAAAAAAATAAAAAATAAAAACTGGATCAAAGTAAAACAAATCTGATTTGAGCAGTAAGACCTGCAGAGTGAACGTAGCCCTCGTCTCTCCAGTGGGTCCCAGGGTTGAATCACCTCAACTGGCTCCTCTTGAGTCTCTAGTTAGTGAACTTATCAAATTATTTAAGCTAAATATCCTAATAATTATTAAAGTTACAGATACCAAAAATCAAAGCGCTCATCTACTGAACGAGTTAAATAATTTATATGTACATGTTGTATGAACTAATGAAGTGATCACAGTAGCAAACGCACATATAACCACAGACATACCACAGTAAAAAATAATTAAATAAATACACAAAATAAGCAGTATAAGGGAATTCACTCAGGCATGGATGCTGCGTGTATGTACGTAGGCCTGTCACGATAACAAATTTAGCTGGGCGATTAATTGTCTCAGAAGTTATTGCGATAAACGATAATA
>JAVCKU010000042.1:13265285-13277210 GCA_032273985.1 Hypsolebias coamazonicus | reverse complement strand
TCCATGTTTGTTTCTCGTTTTAATTTTCCAGTTGTTTTTTTAAAAATAATTTTCTGACAGCCAATGATTTTCCAATGACCAAATCACCAGTGAAAACCGTCTTAAACAAGACTGCGTTCAGGGAAATGTTACTAAAATATGTATCTCGCATTAAATTGCTGGATTGAGTGGAACAAAGGCTGATCTGTAGTTTATTCAATATTCAGTTGTTAAACTCTGTTTATTTGCTTTTACCCCGGCTGCATGTGGAAAAGTAAACCATTTATATGTTATGTTACATTTAATCCCTGCCTCACCTGGGTTAGGATTAGAAGGCAGACATCTCTGCCCTTAACATACCACTTTAAGAATTACCCTGCCACTTACTCATAGCAATGTTTTCTTAATTCCATTGTCTAAAAAAAAAAAAAATGGATGTATGAAAACCCATTTTACTACAATAAATAAATTTTCTGTTTTATTTACTGGTGCAACTGAACCTAAATTGAAAAGATACCAACGTTTTCCTCACTATGCACAAAACTGAACATTCCTTCTAGTAGTAATGTTTTAGCACGTTGGAGGACTTCATTGATTTTCACATTTTTTTTATGAAGAACACATCGTTACATTTGAGGTCAAGAAAGAAGAATTTTAATTTGTGAAAATCCCTTTCTGTGTGAAAACTGTACTAATGTGATCATGTGTGGTGAAGCTGGGTGCTAATGAGCCTTATTCTGTTTGTTTTGTTTTTTTTTACTTGAATGTTGGTGAAAATGAGAAATATTTTCTAATTTTCAGATTTCTGGGTTTATTGTGTGCATTTGTTTAAATTGTGATTAAATACCAGCTGGATTAAGTTTATGGATTAAAATCGAGCTGTAGCACGAACTCTTGTTCATTAAGGGGACTGCTGGTGTTTGTCAACACACTTATCAAAACTTTAGGTATGCTAGAACACCTGCGTTCTACAATTTACCTGTTTGTCAAACGATTTGAGATTAAAAAAGGCTGATGACGATTAGCATTCATTAATTTCTTTATTTTCTTCCATTGTACAGGGTGTCACTGATCTAAATCACAGCCATTTTATGGTAAATCAAATATTTTCCTGATTTATTTTTCCCTCAGATACAACGTAGAGCAAACAACTTCACACATTAAGCTTCTTTGGCATATGACTGACAAATTTCAGTTTAACTAAAGTTGTTTTTATTTCCATTTCACCATTTTATTAGGATATTTAGTTTTACCTTCATTCGTATAATTTGATTCATTTTACTTTGTTCACTGGCTGCATCTCACATTGTCAGATGTAACATGTTACATCACTACATTAAATGTTTTAAGGGTGCATTTCAAAATAAGTTCTTATAGTATTGATGCAAAATTGTGATAAAGTGTCTAAGGTGTCCAGGATTAAAACTAGAATGTTTCATATAGTACAACCAGCCTGTAACATTAAACACACTAAACATCCTGCTGCAGAGTTAAGAAGTCTTTAAGACAGATTTTGTCTCTTGTCTGTAATTTGAGCCGAGATCTAAGGTTTAGCAGCTTTCATAAACTCAAAACCAGGAGCACATTAAGTTACTGCACATTGTCCCAAAAATCATTTTAGGAAGGAGCCAACACATGACAACATTTATTTATTTTTGTTAATGTAAATTGCATCATACAAAGTACTTTATATGTAGTGCCAGGTTTGGAAATATACTGCAGGATAATTAAACTTATTTGCTATAGCCAAACTTATAAAATGGATATTATAAGTCACTGCTTGTGCACTAATTAATTTTCTCAAATCAGATTGCCTCAATGTGAGTTATTTGAATTCTAAATGATTTTGAAAACAAAAAGTTGAACAATATATGTACTGTATATATGTGTGTTTTATGCAACATCACAAATAGAAAAAAAACAATGTTTATGGTATTTCCTAGAAGGTATGCTGACCCACGTTGGCCCACATGTCACGGTCTGTATTGGCTGATCATCTTGTAATAGTCTGCACGGTTTGTTTTGCGATCAACATGTGCAGTTAGCATCTCCTTCATCTCCTCATTGGTGAAGGGTTCACCTGGTTTAAAAGCACGACACAGCATACGTTCAGAAACGGCTCCATGCACGCAAATGTAAAGTTAGCTTTGTCCAGTTTACAAGTAAAAATTCTCAAACATCCAGGTCATGCTAAATCTAACAACACTGTTAAAAAAAACTATTACTGGACTTCTATTCTGAAACTGAAGACGTTTCAGTTCCTATCCGGGAGGCTTTTTCAATTCAAAAATGTCTGAGTGTGTGGAGCTCCATGGAGAACATGGAACGAGATGGAAGCCTTTAAAAATCACAACTTCTGCATGTTGTTAATTTTCTTCGTTAATTTTTCTAATTTAAAGTAAACACTTTACCTCATATTTTATAATGAACTAACTTTACACCCAGAAATGTGGCTTTTTTTAGTGACGTCCTTACATCTTATCACAATTTGTTTAATATTTATTGTATCAGAATTTCACTCCACAGCAAGAAAATGTTGGAACTTGTTGTTTTTACCCTTAAGTCAAAGTATAATATCACTGATAATAAATGTGAAGGGGCATTAAGTGTATAACAGATTATAAAGGCAGGAGTGAACAATGCCCTAGAGACCCATCACTGCCTGATAATCTCAAGTTCTACACACGCTTTGAAGACCTGAACAGGCCACCCAGCACCAGACTCACCTCACCACCAGATGAAGAGCTTCTCAGTGTGACCTCAAACTTTCTGTCATTAGAACTTTACACCACCGGGCCAAACATGTCCCCTCAAAGACAGAAGGGAAGGAAAATAAACCGAAATGCATCAAATAAGTTCTCCACACCTGTGAATATCCATCAGGGCCTTTGTCAAATCAGCCAAAAACAGCAGAACAACAGGGAGAAGAGCAAAAGCAAAAATACTGTCATCCCATATGTTTCATCTGAAATACTCAGAAGGATTTTCTCCAAACACAACATCTAGTACATTTTAAATCCAACAGGACCGTCAGACAGACTGGGTCCACCTCAGAGACAGAACTCCCAAACCCAAGCTGAGTGTTGTGTCTGCAGCTCAGTGCACTGGGGAATGTTCAGAGGAACTAAACAGTCTCAGACTCATGGCTCAACACCAGAGAGCAGCTTTTCAGGACAACTCAGCAGTCCACCTACATCTCAAGTATAACTGGTTCCCAGTCCGCTCCACTCAAAGTCACACCTTCATGCACGTGACCAAAACATCTCTCATGAGCCAGGTGGACAAAGAGCATGACGAGCCTCCATTGTGAGGGCGAGTAGTTCCAGTCTAACCTGCATGTGAATCAGGCCTCTCACACAGTTCTACAAAGAAGGCAGATCCACTCCAGACAGTTTTGAATTGATAAAGCCTCCCGGTTGGGAATTGAAACGTCTTCAGCTTCCGAATAGAAGTCCAGCTGTTTTGTGTTTTTATTTTTTACTCTTTTTATTTTTTACTTTTACCAAATTATGTAGGCTTTTCCTGCTTGTGCTTTACCTTCCTGTGTCATGTAATTTGTCAACTCTTCAGGTTCTAGGCATCCTTTCTTTTCTTTGTCCAGAACCTGGAAACATAGTTAATTATAATAATAATTGTGGTCTACCAGAGAAAATGTAGTGGCTGGACAGTCGCAACAAAAAGCTGTCCGCTAACATGTTTAAAGCCCATTAAGTGTAACACTAAAAAATGTAAACAATAAGTAGATGCTCTCACCTCAAAAGCCTGAAGAAGAAGGTCCTCTGGGACAGGAAGAAATCTAAATGAAAATAAATGCATTTTTCCTAACTTTTTACCCTTCAGGTAGTGTGCTTGTCACTTTAAACTATAAAAGTAAATCAAACTGAAATAGTTTTTTCATATTTGATCAAATTTGTGTGCAATCATTGATGAGATCATAAAAGGGAACCCTAAATGGAAGCAATATTCCAGCAGTCCATGAACTGAATGTCTAAACAAAGTAGGTCATGAACCGAAACAGTCACTGGCTTAACAGTTTTTAGACTAAAAAGCGCTTAAAGAAAGCTTAACTTTTTTTTTGTAGTACATTAGAAACAGAACCTTACTTGTTTTCCAATAGTATTTTGGTCATGGCTGGGAGGAACTTGTCCAAATGAACATATCCTAAATGATCTTCTTCCAGCTGGTTGAACAAGACAAGGGTTTTATTATTTCACATACTTTAAACTTTTAAACCAAATGGACATTTATAGTGTCAAGTATCAGCAAGCCTAAACTTTTAAATAACTTCCACTAGACTTTTGCGTATACTTCATGTGCAACACTTCATTTACACTAAAATGAATTAATCTGAATGAAATAAGTCACTGACAGACAAGGTGGTGTGAGTAAAATGTGCAATAATAACCAACCCCAACCCTCCCATCTCCACACCTCTTTTTCATGGTTGCACATCAAAATAACATTTTGTGTGATTCAATTATATTCATCATACTAACTAAAACATGCATACAAATTGTGTCCTGACCTCAGCTATGAAGGCATGTATGTCTGCCTGACTGGGGTGGCGTCCCAGTGAATAGATGATGGTGCCAATCTCACTGGAAAACAAATATATGACAATAATTTAAAGACAGCTTTCATTATAAAATACATCACACACTACTTGTTAATATGCATGTTGTGATTTTAACTTTTTCTAGCATGCTGCTGGAAAGGGTTTGGCAAATGTGATGACTGTGGGGAAGAATTTATCTTAGAACATCATCAGGGGCTGAGATGGTGTATAGGGGCAGGGCAGCTGACAAAGGAACCGAAGGTCCCGGGTTCGATCCCAGGTCATTGAACATCTCGTGGTGTCTCTGAGCAGGACACATTGTCCCCAGTTGCTCCCTGGGTGCTTTCCACTGCTCCAACTGACAGTGGATGGGTTAAATGCTGAGAGCCAATTTCACCATTATATGGGAACATACAATGACGTCAACACATACATTTAAGAATCCACACTGGAGAGAAACCATTTCTTTGTGATGTTCGTGGACAAACATTTAGCCAGCAGTCAAGACACATGAGCGTTCACACAGGACAGAAGTCTTGTGTTTGTGTAATTTGTGGAAAACAATTTACCCGAAAGTTACATTCAAACAGACACTTGAGAGTCCACGCGGGACAGAAATGTTTTGCTTGTGACGTTTGTGGACAAATGTTTGCACTTAAGGCAACTTTAGAAAAGACGCAAAACAGTCCACACAGGACAGAAACCCTTTGCTTGTGATTTATTTGGACAAAGATTTAGACACAGGACAAGTTTAGACAGACACAGTAGAATCCACACAGGACAGAAAATGTTTGCTTGTGGAGATTGTGGACAAAGATTTAGCTGTAAGCAAAGTATGGACAAACACATGAAAAAAACCTTAAGAAGGAAATTGCCTGCTTTATCTAGAATAACAAAAATGGAAATCCAAAGTAAAATAAATAAAAATAAAAACAATATAGCATCATATTTTAGCCAAGCATATTTCATTACTCATTTTTTTGTACTTACGACTTTGTGTTGACACTGTAAACTTAATTTTCTAATTCACAGATGCAAAATACACTGTGGAAAAGTAGGGATTTACAAACGTTCAATAATGATTGACATTTGGCAGCCCATAGACATGCCTAATTATAATTACACAGGGAGATAAATATTTCATACAGACATACTAATTATCATAATTTTTTCTGGGCCAGAAACTGTAGCTTTTAACTTGAAATATCAGAAGAAGAAAAAAAATTAATACTACTTTTAATGCTAACGCAGTATTCTGGGCCAGAAACTGTAGCTTTTAACTTGAAATATCAGAAGAAGAAAAAAATTAATACTACTTTTAATGCTAACGCAGTAATCTTGTGATTACACCACCACCATGAGACAACATAACAAATCAACAGCGAGGAGTTTTTAATTTAATTTATTAACTGTTTTTTTGTGTGACCGTGTTTTCTTTCCACTTTCTAAACTTTAACTCACCGGACGTCCACCGTGTTGTTGGACAAGACGTCAAACATTTTAAAAGTCGAAGTTATCTTCTTTTGAATATCCGCCAATTCTGAAACAAGGAAATTAGCAATGAAAAGACTTGCACGCTTAGGAAGACAAAAACATGCCTTTGTAAAATATATATTTTATGTATTTAATTTTTTATGAACTGTGGGACTTGTCCAAGTTTAAACAACACGTACAAACCTGTGCTTTTGCTGTTTTCCGCCATTTTTAAAGACGGTTGTCTGTTGCTAAGCAACAGAGTTTAGATTACAGTAGTTTAAAAAAAAAAAAAAACTGCATCCACGCTTCCGCTTTGCTTCCACTTCTCACACAGGAAAGTTCTGTTTATTATTTTGAGTAAAAAGTGTTTCACAATCTTTCTTTATCGTGCTTGTGATGCGTGAGAGCAGATCAGGACGTTTTTTATTTTATTTTATTTTTTTACGTTTTAAGGTGACTGTAGCGCCACCTAGGTTTTAATAAAAATGAACGATATGACAGAAGAATCGCCATGCTCTAACACACACTTTGATAATAATTTTAAATGTGTATTTTTAACACCCCTTCTCCAAACGATAAATTAAAAAAGAATAAATTTGGATAAATAAAAACCCTCTCAGACTGCAGGTTTACTTGTGGTTCCCAGAGATTCTGTGGTGCCACCTGTTACATAAAGTAAAATGGGAGGCAGAGCTTTCAGTCATGCATGCTCTTCTGTTAAAAACAGCTTTCTGTTCGTGATGATGATGACACGTCTACTTTTAAAACCAGGCTTAAGATAAATCCTACAGCTTGGGTTTCCTGACCCATCTCTTAAATATGCTGCTATAGTCTGCTGGAGGACTGACCACATTTCTTCACTATACAGTACTGTCTTCACTCATTTTTACTCTCCATGTTTGTAGGGTATTTGTAAATATCTGAATCAGATAAATAGCGCTTTTCAACTCTTACTGTCGAATTCACATAATTGCAAGATGTAAAAAAAAGACTCCAGTATTACATACGGTACATTATAAGCCTGTCAATGAACTATTATACAGCAATCTATAGCAATAAACTGGACAATGATCTGGCTTTAACTTTGACCTTGATTTATGACGGTGACCTTTAAGTGGGGTGATGAACAGTGTCTGTGACACTCCATCTAGTGATGTGTATGAAGTTTAATTAAACTATTTTGAGCTGATCATAAGTTATTGACCAGACAAGATAAAGTTTAAAAACTGTTTCTGTAATTTATCTGGCTTTCAACAGGTGTATAAAAAGAAAAGGCTAATGAGACAAAAATAAATAAGGAAACATGTTTTATTTTCAAGCTGCATAAATCCCACAAAGTTCTAAAAAATGCTAACAAATTACCCCTTGTTACAATAAATATAATTAAAGACAAGTAACAAAATAAAATTTTACATGGGAGTGGTTGCAAAGAGAGAGAAGGTGGGTCTGCGATCGGAAGGTCGACGAAAATAAATAACATTTTAGTGGGTATTTGAATTAAAATACAAAAAAATGTGGACACAATCTCAAAAAAGACAAATACGTTTTTATAAGCAACTGGTTTTACTGAGCTGAGTAATTATTATTGGGAAGCCACTGATA
Organism: Hypsolebias coamazonicus; assembly: GCA_032273985.1. Lineage (NCBI taxonomy): Eukaryota > Metazoa > Chordata > Actinopteri > Cyprinodontiformes > Rivulidae > Hypsolebias > Hypsolebias coamazonicus. The sequence goes on along the minus strand of JAVCKU010000042.1, from coordinate 13,269,598 downwards.
AACTCCATCAGATTTGACCCCCCCCCCCCCCCCAAAAAAAAAAAATGGAAACAAGGGTCTAGATGTATATTTTTAATTCAGCATCATAATGTTATATTGTTGAGTAAAACATGTTTGTTTAAAAGCATGTGAGAGAAAAATAGTAAATAAATAAACCAAATGTTTTTAGGTAAGAAAAGCATTAATTATTAATCATGACTTATATCATTACAGAAAGCAAACAATTTAAAATTTTGTCCATTTAAAACTGAATAAAAAAATTGCAGCATTTTAACAAATATCTTTTTAACCCATTATCTGAATATTCTCTAGTCCAGCCAACACAGTTCAGGTCTAGAGAAACATCGTATGTAGGAATAAAAATGAGTCGTTCTTCTTGTGTACTTTTGACCCATGTGTCACTTTTCAATGAGACTGAGGACGAGTGGTGCAACATCTGTATGTTTTATATCTCTGGTTGTCCCTGATGGAAAGGAATGTCGTGGACCTGATGTTCTCCTGCTGGAGCTTCGGGGAGTTCTTGTTCATTATGTGGATCTGTTTCTTTTATTGGCTCCTCCTTTATTCCAACTATTTCCTGCTTAGCTTGATCGTCCACTTCAGGCCGAAGCTCTTCATGTGCTGCCTCCTGCTTGTTCTCCGCTACATTCTCCTCCTCAGTAATGCTGTTTGATAGCACTGGCACCTCCTGCTCCTGTTGAGGCGTTCTGTTGACTGAGCCCTTAAGATAAATAGTGTTCATTAACGTTACTGCACAAACAACAAAGCTGGAGTTAAACTCTGGGTTTTACCAGAGCTCTACATCTATGTGACTAGTACCTGTGTGTGGATGAATGAAGGAGAGAGCAGTTCAGAGGGGTCCAGAAGGCCATCCTGGTTTAGATCCTGGGTCTGTAGTAGAAAGTCGACCACCAAGACCACCTGAGGCCAAAAAACACAGATTGAACAAACAGCCCTAAAAGTCTGCAGAAGGTAGGCATCTACATGAATACCATAATGACTCAAACACACCACCTACACACTCATTCACTCACCAGCTCACTGGCCTCTGCTCCAGGTGTATGATGGGAGTTGTAGTCAGAGAGTAGCTTCATCATTTCCAAGCCATCTAAAAACCCACTGCGATCATAGTCATACAGACGAAACAGAAAGAACACCTCTGAAACAAAGCACATGTTATAGTTAACTTAAGATATAACCTTATGGATCCCACAGGAAATTGTTGTGCCAGAGTTTCAATACAAAGGAACATAAACAAGGAATCACACAATATATAAAAATAACAAAATGTAAAAAATAACAGAGGTACAAAAATACCAACAGTTAAGGTCTAAAACAGGTCAAGTGCAGACAGAAACATTAAAAGTGTTTATTGTAGTGCAGGATTCATTTTTATTTTCCCCTTTGTAGAAAGGGGGAGGAGTTGAAAAGTTTGAAAGCCACCAGGAGGAAGGACTTCATCATTTTATGAACAAGGCACTCTGAACCTGCACTCAGAACTGTTGCAGAAGCCAAATTAAAAAAAGGACACTAAAAGGCCACCAGTCAAACGTCCAACAAAGACTATCAAACTGGGAATAAATTATCTAATGAAAATGCTGGTGAGTGGGGAATAAAAACCCATGAGTGCATCAAATATTAAAAGGACGTGCTTATCCAAAGAGCTAAATATTACAAATGCTGAAACTGATAGAAACTTTAGATAGCAGGTGCATGGTCCACCTTGCTCCCAGGTACTGATCTCAGGTCCTCCTTGGCTGTTCTTTAGACTGGACTGCACGTAACTCTGCAACAACCTGTAACAAATAGGATATAGAACAATTGATTAACACAATATGGGATGATTATGGCAAAAATAAAGCAAAAGCGGAGTTACTATTATAAATGTGGCAGCAAATTTAAATTTAAAGTTGGAGATGATTTGCATGTCTTGTCCGATTTCAGCGCTAACAGCTAAAACAATGTGATAAGACACTATCTGGGACAATGAATGTAAAGTTTGGTAATTAGGCACGAATCAAAAGCAGTAGGAAAAAGACAAAAAAGGGCTACCTCTTTTTTTTTTAGAATGTAAAAGTTCATCATGATTGGCGAAGACCGTTAAAAAAAACTGTTGCGATAGACCTAAGCGGTTGTCTATCTTTCAGATGACAACAGAAAATAATTTATGGCTTCAGATGAGTCAGGAGTGCATCAGCAGGACTCTCACCTGCGTTCCTCTTCTCCACTTCCAAAAGGGTTGAGGAGTGTGGGGTGGACATCTGCTGAGTTTTCTCTGAATAAAAATAAAATAAATCATAAAATTAAAAAGATCCAATATTCTTGTCTCCTTCATAGTCCTGATATTCCTTCACTTTAACCACATTTTCATACAGAATGCTTGAAAACTTCTTAGTGAAGCTTACAATGACAATAATTCCTTTTATTAAAGAAAATAATCTCTTAAAATAGAGAGAATGGTTTATGAAATACATCTTGCTGAATTAGATTTCCACTGTAAAAACTTTAGAAGCTACCTCTGTGTTCCAGGTTGGCCCGGTGCTGCCCGGCCCAGCTGCAGGAGCAGGTACAGAGAGAGAAGACATGAAACCAGCCGGTCCAGGTGAGACTCCATTACACCTGCAAGCGCAAACATGATCTCACATTACCACCTGTGTAGTTTATTCTCATCTCACTGATCAGAGAACACTGAAAATCAGAATCAGATAACTAATCCAAGGAGGAACTTGGGTTGGATTAAGTTTTTTTTATTTTTATTATCATCCCCAGCTTCAGTCTGTGCTGGGCGGTAACAATGTTAGCATACACGGCTCGCTGTTTTCACCGGGAAGGACAAACGTTCAAAACACGCCTAGATGAAAGTGCAGCTTTGCTAATTTAGGCTAAACTGTAGAATAAACATTTGAAAGAACGAGGAATACAGGCTACTCACGGCAAATAAACACGGCTATTCCTGGACGGATAATGGCCGTAACTGTCCGTACAGTCGGCTTGCAGATAGGTAATAAAAAATAAAATAAAAAGAAAGAAACAGAAAGCGCTGATTTGTTCAGGTTAAAAGGTTCATGTCTGGAGAGCAACTGCGTCCTGCGCGCGCGCCTCCACTCCCCTCCAGCTCTGCACTGCGCCAACGGCTACTGCACGCGCCAGTTCGAGTAAATGACAGGCTCCACGTGGAAGAGAACAAACCTCCGTCCTGCGCGCGCAGCCTCCTCTTCTGTCTGCTCATCGGGATGCCACGTCCTCGCGAATAACCACATTCCAGAAGCGGCGCGGGCGGACCTGCTCATAAAAATAAGCAGGAGGGACGGACGGCAGCGCGGTTTGTGGTTGTCTCTTATTTCACATGAATCGGTTTCATTTCAGCGAAATAACTTTAAAAAAAATTCCGCTATTATTTTTAGGCAACCACTAACAGCACTAAAGAGAAAACAGATTGAAACAAAGTCACATCCAAATGCACATAATCTCAATTTTAATGCTGCGTTCAAGATTCGTGCCAAGGATGCATCTCTCAGATATTTTTCATTCAACTTTTATTTATACTGTACATGTTAGTCACGACGACTCATTTTCAAGAGTCTTGTTTTTTAACAGACAACAGTGCAGACAACGTTCACCAAAAAGCAATAAAATCAAATAAAAAGTTATAAACACAGTCAAATCAGCCATATAAAACAAGGTAAAACACTACAAACAAGAACAAATTTGCTTTGATATTTCTATTGACATTATCAAATGTTTAAAATCCCTCAAGGAGAGCAGCTTCAGATCTTTTTGCAAGGTGTTCCAGGTTCCAGGTAATAAAGATATTATCCAAGATAATAAAAGGTGTAATAAATAAAAATTGCAGGTGGGATTTACCAGTTTAACCAGCTTAATCCCACCGGCAATGGTTGTTGACTTTAGTTTCATTCCACATGCACATGAAGCATGGAGCTCTGTAGGCTACGTCAGAGGAAGGACGCTCTGTCATCAGTCCAGAGCTCAAGGGTTGCCGGATAGGAAATTACGAAATGTCATGCTGTCTCTTTAAATTTGTCGTATTTTTATTCAAACAATCTGAGTGTGAGTTAAAAAAAAAATTATTAATAATAATAATAATAATAATAATAATAATAATAATAATAATAATAAAATCAAAATCATGTAATTTGGACAGAATATTTTCAAAAATAATCTGTCCAGGTGCATGGAACACAGAGATGCTTAAAATTATATCAATAAATTAAACATTGTGAAATAAGAAAAATTGGCTTATTTCATAATTGTGTTTTCATGGCTTATTTATTTCATAATTGTGTTTTTCATAA
>JAVCKU010000042.1:13230767-13241052 GCA_032273985.1 Hypsolebias coamazonicus | reverse complement strand
AGGAGGCTGTTCAGACCCATGTAGATAAATGGGTCTGTGGCACAGCCTGAGGAGGCTGTTCAGACCCATGTAGATAAATGGGTCTGTGGCACAGCGTCAGCATACATTATGTGCATGTATTTTTGCGGCGTACGGCAAAAATACGGAGTTACGGCTGCCATGTGCTTTCGGTTTCGATTTACGGCTGAAAATCCGGACTTACGGCGCCATGTGGCCGGCGTTTCGAGTTGCGGCAAAATCGATTTACGAACGGTCCTTAGGTCCGGAACTCATTCGTAACTCGAGGACCACCTGTATAAATATATATATATACAGTATATATATATATACAGTGTATATATATATATATATATATATATATATATACAGTCTATAAATACTAATATAAACTACTACTTACTGCTTGTACTGCTATTTATACTTCATGGTTTTTCGCTTATCGCGGGGCTTCAGGGTGCAGATCCCCGTAATAAGTCAATTCAAGTCAACTTTATTTATAGAGCACAGTTAAAACAGATAAACTATTGTATTTGTTTTGAATTCAATATTTCTGTTTTCAGATTTAAATTTTTATTGATAAATATTTAATAAATGTAATCAATACCTGAGGGATTCAACTAGAGTACACACTTTTTCTTCCTGTGTATATTTTAGCAGATTTCATTTATTTATTGAAAAAACAAAGCAGAATTCAAATGTTCAACATTCTCTAACAGACTGAAACAAATAGGCATTTTCTTCTGTTCTGATTGTGGAGTGTTCTTCTTTTTTTGATGATTTTAGAATATATTTAGCTGATGGAGTAATCAATTGTGCCAATATAAAACACATAGATATTATGATGATACAAAATTGTAAAGGACATTGTTTTAACCTGTTTAACAAAGTTAGTGATATTTCTAAGAAACACACACATTATGACAATTATCCTGGAGTTACTTCCTCTCTAACACACCAGAAATGTTTTAACAAGCCGCAGAGATCACTGACGTGAGTGATGATACTCTGTGACCAGAGTAAGCAGCTTGTATTTGTGAATGTTAGGTGTAATAGTTTATCAGGTGGAAAATGTTTCACACATTTCTTTGTTTTGTTTTAAGGTGCTGTTCAATCAGTTCAAGTACTTCTTCAACTTGTACTTTTTGCTGTTGGCCTGCTCGCAGTTTGTTGAGGAGTTGCGTTTGGGTGCCCTCTACACATACTGGGTCCCTTTGGTATGTTCCACTTTTAATCTTTACTGTCTCTTCAGATATCTTTTTCAGTTTCCTGTCTTTTTTAATGTCAGTTCAGCTTTGGAAATGTATAACTTGCAAGCAGCATCACTAGAGCTTCCATATGTACTTTGTTGCCCTCCACTTTGCTGATAAATACTTTGTAACTGTGACATTTAACTCTTTAGGGTCTTGTTTTGATTATCACAATTATGAGAGAGGCGATTGAAGAAATAAGATGTTACCTTCGAGACAAAGAGGTGAACTCTCAGATTTACAGCAAGCTTTCAACACGAGGTGAGATTTGAAGTTTTGAGCATCTTCAGTATTGTTTGTGTTGATATCTGTTTTATTTATATCTCTGGAGCCGCTTCAGCTAACAGTAGGAAGCTGATCCTAATAAAACTTATTGGGGCAAGGGGAAATGGTGGGTAATTCAAAGCAGAGATGTAAAAGTGTACATAAGAGGCCTCCGTATAAAGTGCTACCAGCAATAAAAAGCAGGAGGCCTCTTGTGGTTTCCATCACTTTGCTCCTTTGATGTGGCAGCTCGTTTTAGTCATAAACATAATCACTGCGTGCCTCCATGATAGTGTCCCTTGTGCATATTTGTGTTTTTAGAAACTTGATGTACTTTGTATCATGCCTTTTACTCAAGAACAGCCGGGTTATCTTTATTTATGAGCTTTTTAAAAAAGTAAATAACATTTTTAGGACAACATACTGTAGATGAGGTAGCATAACCAAAAAAAAACATTTTTTATTTAACATAATTTATCTAAATGTTTGTATAAGTTTTAATGAAAAGCTACAATGATTGGCGTTTTATAAAATAGCACCTAAAATGCTGCTGCGCTCAATGGAAGTCCCGTGAACTCTGAGTGCGTAACTATATTAATGCGCTTTAATGTCTTACATATGCAAAGCCCAAAGGTCACGGCACAGTTCAAGGGTCAGTGATCTTTTCCAAACAGTTTTGCCCGTTCACTCCAAGTGGAATGAGAGAAAAAGCTCTACCCCCCCACCCGCATTCCTTTAAATCTGCAAGGAGAGCAGTTTTCCCAAATTTACTGAGGTGATTGGTTTGACATGCAGGGTACATCAATGAGTCATTGATTCTTTTTAAAGATGGATTTGATGAAAAACACAATAGATAATCTATTTACAAGTAAGGAAACCTGTAACAGAGTAGGCTATTATATACTGTTAGTACTCCTATAAGTTTCAGATAGTTTCTTATATGTAGGTAGTAAAGTAACTGACCTGTTGTTTGCATCTTGTTTTGTGTTTCAGGCACAGTGAAGGTTAAAAGCAGTGGCATTCAAGTGGGCGACCTTATAATTGTGGAAAAGGTTTGTTGAAGGTGTTTTGTTCCAGGTTTTATGAACATCTGTGAATAGTTGAGCCTTTTAGGACTGTCAAGTTTCCATTTACATCAAGGCAAATAATGAGGGACAGGGGAGGGGGGTTGTTAATCATCTCTGCTCCACTGGAGACTGAAGTGGAAGAAGTTAGTAAAGATTTTGTAATCTTGTGATCAATGTTCAGCCTCAGCCTGTCAAAACTAAGAGATGGGGAACTTCAAATGGCTTTAATTAGAGTTTTGTTGTAAATTAAATAACTAGTAATTTCTGAAATTCCACTTGTAGTTTGATGTTTAATAGCTTTGAGTGATGGTCTGAGTTGAACCTGTCGTGAACAGTTTGAGGTTTTTGTAGATGAAATGTGAAGTAGTCTGTTTTTAGCTGTAGATATTTTTTCAGAATCATTCATATCAGTGATTTTAGATTGCTACATTGGTCATGTGATTCTGTTTTTTTTGGGGGGGGGGGGGGGGGGGGGTGTGGGTGCAGCTGTATGAATGGGTAAATGATTGACAGGTTGTGTTGTAAAGCACTTTGAGTATCTTGATAATGTAGAAAGGAGCTAGAAAAGTACAGTCCATTTACCATGTTTCATTTAATCTGGATTATTCCTGTTTTTATCAGTTTACCAGTATGGATGAAGTAAATCTGAATCATCCCAGTCAACACGCCTTTCTGTCTCCATCTCTGTTGCAGGTGGGGGAGATCCGAGCGCACGCAGCAGAGTGGACGGCTAACGTTTCTGCAGAATTCAAAGAAACTCGCCGCCGCGTCAGCGTTGAGATCTACGATCGATTCCAGCGAGCCGCTTCGATTAAACGCAAACTGTCCTCTGAGCTGGGGTTCAGCTCCGCACCCGAGCTCACGCTGCCCAAGAGGACCATGTCGGTCAATTTCGCCGACGAACGGGAGAAAAAGGAGAAGGAGGGCGGGCTGCAGGACTTGACCACACCACTGGTCAGAAACGGAGGGTTGCTCATGAACGGGCTGGACCCCGAGAGAGGGAACCTCTGATTCTGTGAACATTTCAAGCATGATGAGATCCTTCGTATGCCTTAAAGCATTAACGTTTTTATTTATAAAGCCAAAAAAATGGTACTTTGTGGCTGAAACAAAATCATCGTCACTGCTCATGATGGATACAAGAGAAGTGAAAGTTGGAACTTCTTGGCCCACCAACAAACAAAGAGCCTGAAGAACCTGATGCTTGTAGAATTAAAAAATTACATTTTGAGTGGAGGGCACAAGTAGAATTAATCTGAGGAGCCAGAAAAGAGCTGAATGTGTGCATGTCTGCTCGTAGCACTTCAGTGTTTGATATTTTAACAACTTATTAGTTTGTTAACTAACATTAATCCAGCGCTGTTACAACTCTAACCCCATGTTGCTGTTTTTAATCTCAATCAGCCTCAACTAGAACAGTTTGACACCTGTTGTCTGTATTTTAAGATGCCACCATGTCAGAAATGTGAAAGTTTCTCTGGCGGAGAAGCTTCTATTAAAGTTTATGCTGTTTTTTTAAAACTTGAAAAATGTTTTGCACATTTAATCATACACTAAAGTAAATGTGAAATATGACATTTATGAGATTGTGCAGTTTTATATTTTTAAACTTAATATCTTATCTGACTTTTATTATTGTTTTTTTTTTAATAGCATAATTCTTCCTGTTAAATTAAAGCCCAGTGTGTTTTGATTGTATGAGCTGCTGGTTCATTTAGTTCAACTCTTTGTTGCCAATATGACGTAATGTCAGCGTCACATTATTTTTAGAACCTCGACAGGTTTTCAGTGAATGCTGTGAACTGGGTAAAGAAAGTGATCATTGTGATTATTTCCAGTCAAATCCATGCTACAGTCCTGCTGCTTTTAGGCCTGCGACTTTTACAGCACCCTGCACAGCTGAGATGTACTTTTCTAACGTGCCTTGGACCCTGGATGCATTTAGATGTGCATGCATGTTAAAGATTTGTTCAGCCTGCACAGTACCTCAGACCAGAGGTGGAGACTAATACCAAACTGAACTGTTTGATTGTAGTCAGTTTTTTATTTACATATTCATCGGACATCCATCCACCTCAGGGTCGTGCTGTTTATCTCCAGGTGACACTGAATGAAAGGTGAGGTAGGCCCCGGAGAGGTCCACCTAACTGTCGTTGAAGATGTCTTTGATTTGACTGTGTTCTGCATTTGACAAAATAAAAGCATACAAACATACACCTGTTTCCTTTATGTTAACCACAGGAGCTTTGAAGAAACTGAAATATGTTGTATGTCTGTATTCTGTTATTAAGGCTTAATATTTATCTACAAGTCATCATTAGTTGTGACAGAATTGCCATGTAGAGTTTACCTGTTGAAGCTGTAACTAGACCAGTGTTCCTGTGCCTTCTTCGATAACCTCTACTTGTATAAGTCTTTTTTATTATCCGATATTTTCTGCTACTTAGTCTTTGCCTCATCCCTGCATTTCTGCTTGCAATTTTTTAATTAAAAAAATTTGAATAAAATCCACAATCTGGGTTTTCTGCCACTCCGCATTAAACAGATGAAGCAGTATGTTAATTCAAAATGTAATAATATGACTGTCTTCAGCAAGATTTGAGTCATTTTTACACAGAATAAGAAAATATATTTCACTTTGAAGTATAAACACCTTGAGGCTGAACTGTATAAATGATTTTAGTGACACTTGTTCAGATGCTTGTTTTTAAATTATATTCAGGAAAAGAAGAATTTACACAAATCTAGTCTAAAAGAATTACACATCTACTTTGTATCTATTGCTGATTTGTCTGAAATTATGTGTTTGTTAAACTGTGGCCACCATGTATGAATGATACAATCCTAAAAATATGAACGTGCAGTCAATTCAGTTCAGTTTATTTATGTATCGCCAAGTCACAATAGAAATAATCTCAGGGCACTGAACAAAAACATTCACATACATAAAAAAGCAAGTTAATAACATCATTTATCTGAGGAGCCAGCCAAGTCGTGGCCAAACGTTTTGAGAATGGTACCATTTGTGGTTGTCATGGTGATCAGATGAATAGCAGGACATTGCTGCTTGAAGCACCTCAATCAACCATTTATCGAATCATCAAGAACTTCAAGGAGATCTTCAGGGAGCCCAAGAAAGTCAACCAAGTGTCAGGATCCAGCTATGAGATCAGGTCACCACCAGCAGCGCTGAGCTTGAATGTCAGAGAGCAGGTGTGAGAACATCTGAACACAGTGAGACAAAGGCTTTTGGAGGATGGCTTGGTGTCAAGCAGCACAGCAGAGGAGCCACTTCTCTCCAAGAAAAACATCAAGGGCTGACCAACATCCTGCAGGATGTGTAGGGATTGGACTGCAGAAGACTGGAGGCAAGTTATTGTCTCTGATGAAGCCCCTTCAGAGAGTTTGGGACATCTGGAAAAAATGATTGTCTGGAGAAGAAAAGGTGAGAACTTCCATGGGTCCTGCGTCCTAAAGTGAAGCATCCTGAGATCGTGTGGAGTTGCTTCTCATTCAGGGAAGTGGATTCTCACAAAATTATATCTGAGAACACTGCCATGAATAAGTAACGACATAAAAACATCCTCCAAGAGCAACTTCTCCCAATGATCCAGCAATTTGGAGACGAACAAAGTTTTTCTAGGATGATAGAGCAACATGTCACAAGGTGACAGTGATAACAGAGGGCTCGCTGAACTAAACATTGAAATTTGGGCCAGGAAACTTCCCAGACCTCAAACCCATTGAGAATCTGTGGTCAATCCTCAAAGAGGATGGACAAACAAAAAAAAAAATGTCCAGAAGCTCTGATCAACTCCAAGCACTGGTTGGATAAGAATGGGTCGTCATCACTCAAGACTGTGCTCAGAAGCTGATCTCCAGCATGTCAAGGGAAACTGTGGAGCCTTAAAGAACACGTCAACATGTAAATATAGTCTTTGCTTAAACATATATATTTGTCAATAATGAGTTAAAAATAAGTATGAAATGCTTATAATTGTACTTCATTATACCATACAACATCTGACTAAAGGTTTTAAAAGAACAGAGGCTGAAAACTTTATGGAAAACAAAATTTATGCCATTCTCAAAACTTTTGGCCACAACTAAAAATATTTATCAAACTATTTTTTTAATTTTGTTAATTTAACTTCATAAACACAAAAGTCATCAAAGAATTGTATTTTTTAAAGACTTATTTTAAACAGTTGTATATAATTTTCTTTGCCAATGTTTTTTTTAATGTAATTGAAGCCATCTCACCTCTAATTACGTATAAGGATGTAATCAAGTGTTTAATGTGAACATGTATTGGATGTGATGCAGTTTTATTTAATGAGACCATAATCCTGTCACACCAGAACCACTCAGTTATGAGTTCAGATAATTGTGTTCAATGTTATACATGCCAGAAATACTCTGACACATATGAACACGATCACTTGAAAGTAATCAGATTATTTTCTTGTTCATATCAAAGCAGTTTTTGGATTTTCTACAAAAATAAAACACATCCTATTCCCATTCTGCACTTTTTATGGCCCCCGCTGGTCATTTTGAACTTTACTTTAATGAGAAAAAGCCTCAACAATGCACCATACCAGCTTTATTTAAAGAGCGCTTTAAACATCCACAGGTCCAAAGTGCTGCACACATAAAGCAATCAATCAGTAAAAAAAAAAAAAGAAGTAATAATTAAAAACAATTAAAATCAGCATTTCAGATGGTGTCAAAGGTCAGGGGGAAGAGATGGGTTTAAGAAGGGATTTAAAAACAGACGTGGAAGAGGTGATGTTCAAGGGAAGGTCGTTCCACAGTTTAGGAGCTGCCACAACAAACGCACGGTCTCCTCTGAGCTTACGCTTCGTCTTCAGGACACAGGAGCAGCTGATCGGCTGACCTGAGACATCGAGAGTGCGTGTACGGATGTAGCAGCTCGAACAGATAGCGTGGATGCCATTAGAGCTTTAAAAGCAAATAATTAAAAAAAAATCTTAAAATTTACGAGCAGTCAGTGCAGAGAGGCTAAAACGGGAAATGTGGTCAGATCTTTGTGTGCTAACATTCTGCACCCTCTACTGATACATCTTTTTAAATTTCATTAGGTGCAGCATGACCACCAGGCGTTACAAAAGCAAACAGCTTGGGTTGTTTTACACTTTTTATCTTGCAGCATCACGCACCGTGCATTGGCTCAGTAATCTGAAAGAGTCTTCTGTTGGATCCAACAAAACCATCCACGCACAGACCTGCACAGCAACACATTATGCAGTGAATCATGTTTTCATGCCTTTTCGGTTTCTCAGATTTTGAAACAATCGTGTCATTTCCACCACTACTCCATTTGACTCTGTATGTTTAATCATCATGGACTTTTTCCTCTCAGGTCGCAGCAGCTGATCTGCCGAGTTATTATTAGTGTTCAAACTTCCTGGACGGCAGATCGGCCTGATGAGTGCGACTGGCCTGTGGCTGCAGGTCTTATGATGCGTGAGGGAAAGTTATGAAAGCAGGAAGTAGAAACTAGAACCAACACATCTACAGTTACAGTACAATGTCCTAGCAGCAGATTTCAGCCACTGGACAAACCCGTTGCGCCTCCAAGGCACAGAAATAAGCTGCAACGTGGACGAGACGTTTAGGAGCTTTGGTTATTTGGTAAAGTAAATCAAATGAAATCACAGAGCTCTAAAAGTTCTGATGATGAAATGCAGCTACGACACAAAAATTAATGGCACGCTTATATTAACATTTTAATTTAAGGGGGAAAAATGAGAGAAATGATATTTTTGTAGCAGAAACTGTAGCTCACTTTGGGAAAATCAAAAAGGTTCTGTTCATAACCACTTCCTGTCTGTGACTCCTGCTTACACAGGGCTGCTGGGTAAAGAATGGGACAAATCATGCATACAGCAGGGGGGATGGACAGTCGGTCGGTCCGTCAGTTGTACAGACAGACACACACACTCTCCAGTCTCAGATCCAGTGATAACATGGCTCAGCAAGCCCATCTCATTTCCCATGTCCTGGGCCAGAGTTGGTTTTGGCACTGCAGCTTACGCTAACAGCTCCAGCCAGAGACACCAGAGCAGGACTGTCTGTTCCCATAACCTCACCATACCCTCCTGCCGAGCACACACACACACAGGAGCGTACTGGTGTGTGAACCACCAGGTACATTTATACACCTCATCTCCACCTTCTGCTCTGTGATCACGTTCATCCGCCAACAAGAAACCGATTAAAGCCTCGTGTGTCGCATTCTTAAAATGTCTTGAGGAGGTTTCAGCAGAACATGAGGTGAAAAGGTCAAATCAATACCTCTAATCCTAATGTCCTAAAAAACATCAACGGTATTGATCTGAAACGGAGTTTCTCTGGTTCACACAGAAATAAAAATCCATGAATCATTTTTGACACTTGCATCAGCTTTTGTTCTCCAGGGGGTCAAATCACTGAAAACAGCAAATGGAGAAAACTTGTGTATGCAAACAACCTGCAGGAGAACCTGAAGATGCAAAGATAAGACCACCTGAAAACCATAGATCCTCCTGCAGCTGATTGTTTTATGATGACACCTTTTGAAGTTAAAGGAAACAAATGTTCCTTGTCTGTTGAAGTTGTTTTAATGCTGTTCTTATACATCTGTTATATTTTTACTGCTGTTAAGTTCATAGTTTTACCATTAGTGCGTGTTACGGGTTCTGTCATTTTTAAAATCTCTTTGATGTTGTTTGTGAAGCACCTTGATAACAGTTTATCTGTTAGCTGTGCTCTAGAAATAAAGTTGACTTGTCTGGATGTTAATAGGTTCATATTGCTGAACCCAATTAAAAAATGTAAGAAATGATTATTACACAACCAGCCTGATCAAGAAAGCACAACAGACTCTACTTCCTCAGGATCCTAAGGCGAGCTGGTCTGGGAAGCTTTTAGCCCTCACCTCCTTCGACAGGTGTGCAGTGGAGAGCATCCTGTGCTCCAGCATCAGCGTGCGGCATGGAGGCTGCACAGAAGACTGTTGGAGTCAGCCTCTCCACCATCAGACATCTACACCTCCAGACGCAGGAAGAGTCACCTGCATCATGGAGGACCCCACTCACCCAACACATTTTTTCCCACTCCGCTCAGGCAGATGAGGAACAGCTTCTACCCTGAAGCTGATAAGTCTCATGAATCCATAATCAGGATTATCACTGTGAAAAAATAAAATCACTGTAATGACAATTTTGATTGTATGTGTTGATTATAAATGTGCTGTATTCATTCATATTAATCTGCTCACAAAGACTCGTGTTAGTATGTTCAGCATACTGTATTGTTAAGTGCTTAGAGTATTTCCTAGTTCATATTTTAGATCATATTACTGTTTTTCTTTTACAATTCATACCATTGATGGATGTAACTGGGACCCTGTGTACACAATTTCGTTCCACCACATGTACATGTGATGCAAATGACAATAAAGAAAACCTTGAGCTTATTTAAATATCCCTCTGTTCATACTGAGGTTCACACATCATCCATATGGACTGAATTATTACATTTTGTTCACCAGAAACACAAAGTCCAAATGTACTTCAGCAAGTCTGAACTAACTTGAGGTCTTGAGTGGAAACAACCCAAACCCAGTACAGGTAGTCCTCAACTTACGAACGGGTTCCGTACCTACAAACCGTTCTTAACTCGAATTTGATGTAAGTCGAA
>JAVCKU010000042.1:13025297-13042923 GCA_032273985.1 Hypsolebias coamazonicus | reverse complement strand
TGGAAGGCTGGATGGATGATGGATAGATGATGGATGGATGGGTGGATGGATGGATGGATGAATGGACTGATGGATGGAAGGCTGGATGGATGGATGGATGGATGAATGGACTGATGGATGGAAGGCTGGATGGATGGAAGGCTGGATGGATGGAAGGCTGGATGGATGAATGACTAGATGGGTGGATGGATGGATGGATGGATGGATGGATGGATGGATGCATGGGCTTAAACATATGCATGAAATTGGAAATGCCTTAGTCTCAAAAGTGCGCCACCAGCAGAACTGCACCCTTTGTTCACTCCATTCTTTTCAATTCTAATGTGTAACTCAAGTACAGTAAATGTTGTCTAACAATATTAAAATGAGATGGGTCGCCTTCATTTGCTTTATCCCCAACTTTATGACAAATCCTTCAACTTTTTTCTTTATTCTGCAGGTGTACCCTGCCCTGACAAGTGCAGCATCACATACACTGTCATGCCTCTTTTTGCATGATGCAAATGCCAGAGGACACTGGACAAAACATGTTTTTATGCCCCACTATCTTAGGAGAGACTGACTGATTCCAATAAACTAATTTTCCTCTTTGAAGGCACCAGTGTTGATGGTGCAGAGAAGAGAATCACACACCCAGGACATTGTTGCATTTGTAAAGGAAGGGGTGTTGGGGAAGGTCATGTGCACTGAGTTCCATGATTGTTTGAATGTATAAAGGAAAGTTGCACAGAAATATGTATGCACATAAATCTGAATATTTTTGTATACACGCAATTTTCCTATTTTATTCCTATATCAACTTCCAGTATGAAATCTTGACTTCATACATGAGGTCCCTGGTCTCAATTTACATAGAACTATAACTTGCGTAAAGACAACCTGTGTTCTTTTGTTGTCAGGTTGTTTGTGTTTGTATACACTTTTCTGCATAAAACCATTATCATGTTGCTGTCTGGTGGTCCCCTGCTCACTGCTGTCCTTCATCCCATCCCAGAACTGGTCTTCCTTTGTATCATACAAATGCTTCCATATTGCAAACATGTTGGCACATTACAGCACAATAGCAATTTCAGCAGCCATATTGTGACATGGCTGGCATAACCGTAACTTTAAAAAGCAGGTCAATGAAAAGATTGAGCAATACATCAAAAGTTCATGCTCAATCATCCACGTACAAAATCCAATAATGATCAATCAGGTCATCTGGACATATGACCTGATTGATCTTTATTGAATTGAGAAATACAGTGAACTGTACTTATATAGCGTCGTTCTATCTTATTAAGATACACAAAGCTCTTTACAACACAATATGTGTCCTCATTTGCCTATTCATACAACACTCTACAATATCTAAACAAATATTGCTTTGGATCACATTCATACACCAATAGGACACACACAGACACAGGGGTGTCTTGCCCAGAGACACTTCAGCATGTGAATGCTGGTGGAACTGAACCCCCAACTCTCCCACTGGAGAATGACTGCTCTAACTACTCATCCACAGCTGTCCCAAAGGTCATATACAAAGATCTGAAAAGGACAATAAAGGAATTGTGAAATATTAAAGCTGCAGAAGTACTGGTGATCACCAGAACATTCAGGGCCGTGTCACCCTAAAATGGTCATTGGGCTCCTTTCTCCAGCACAAACAACCTCACAGTACTGTCTTGAAGAGAACAGGCCAAAGCATAGCTATACAGTATACTGTCTCAACCCCTAAGGATTATGTGAAATTGAAGGTAGAAAGTGGATTCCTCCAACAAGATCAACCTAGTAATTTGCTCATAATCTTACTTGTGAAGAAGTAGCTCTGAAATCTTGTGGAGGGATAAGTTTGCAGCTGCAAGCATTTCTAGAACTATAGACTGTTTATAAGGGATGGGCGTGGTTGCTTCTATGGAAGCAGAAAAGTCACATAATTCAAATTAAAAATAGCTTTCATGACATCCACAGGTTTATAAACTGCTGTTTGGAGACATTTTTATTTTAAACAAATTGTTGCTACCACCTTGGCCTCCTCTCAGGCAGACAGCCTGGAAGGAGTCGACAAAAATGTAATCTAGTAAAAGTAGAAGTGCCACATTAACATTTTTACTTATTTAAAAGTAAAGAAGTACTTGTTCTAAAATACTAACTCCTTGCTTTGAACCACTTTGGCTGTGGCTGCCTGCCTGGGGGGAGTCGACAAGGGACAGGACGGCCCCCAGAAACAATTTTGGCTCCAGCAAACTGGTTGGTCCACTTAAGGTGTTTACTGTTTGGTGTGGCAACAGTTTGCTGGAACTCCTCTGACTGATGATGGCCTCCGGATGGAGGGCGGAACGTTTCTATAAAAAAGAAACTGTCCAGATGACCCAACTGAGAATTATTGGATTTGGTACCTGGATTATTGAGCATGAACTTTCTTGCAATCAAACTCTTGTTGAGGAACATGTGACCAAGAAAAGATGTTGGGTATCTGATTTTAGTTAATGTAGTTTCTGAAATTGGCCGTTAGTTTGATAAAGGTTTTAATTTTGGCCCCCTTTTGTAAATGAGTATGACACCCCTGGCCTACAGCCTTTCGTCAGACTATAAATTACAGAAAATGAAGATTCTGACAGTTTTCACAACAAGCCAAATCTGACCATCAGAGCCAAGTTTAAAATGAATTAGGAATTCAATTTTAAAATTGTCATTATTCATGTTTCTTGTCAAGCCAGACCCATGTTTATGTATTTTCTGCTTGCCCTGCTCAACTCCTCTACTCTTTATCAGCTTCACTCAGCTCACCCGTTTCACCCCAAATCTCCCTCCTGCTGCACCAGTGCTGCGTTTCTTAAGCGCTCCCCAGTCTCTGCCTCCCTGCCAGATTGTCTGATCGTCTCGTGCCTGAAGTGTCCGTCATTCTCATTCCTGACCTACTTCATGACTATGGATTCCTCGCCCTTTGCTTTGCCGAAGACGGATACCTCTGCCCGTCGGCTATCTGGACCTCAAATTCCGCTCTGCCTTCAGACCACCAATTCCCACTAAACCCCCAAAATAAGTATTGCTTTTCCTGCCTCTATGCGAATGACCTATGCCTGTATTATTCTGAAAAGAAGTGTTTAGTCGGATCTTCCAGGTTCACTCACGTATCTCGTGATCTGTACATATCTCTCTTCCCTCTGATGTCATCGCAGCTTCAGCTTCTCCACCTGTGATCAAGCTCTACAGAGTCACAGCTGACTTTCTCCTCATAATACTAAATATTTTTATTCACTCCTGTGTGTGGTTGAATTTCCAGGTCACCCTCATAATTCATTAAAAAAATATATATACTCACCTCAAAACTTAAGGCAGGGTAAATGAGACCACTGTCAAGATTATGTCTAATATTTAAAGATGAAACTTAATGTTGACTTGAGTATAACAAACACAAAGAGCAGCTGCCAGGAAAAAGACAAAGGTCAAAGAGGATCTGTATGCTGTCAGTGGACATGGAGGTAGTTGGAGTGAGGACAGGAGGACACAGAGGACAGAGTAAGATGGAGGAGGATGACTCCTGACAAAGAAACACTCGAAAGAAGACAATGTGATAAAACCTGACACTCAAAACGTTTTTGTTTTCAGATGATTCCACCGAAGTAGTAAAATGTAACAGAACTGGACAAACTGAAATCAAAGTAAACTAACAAAGTAAATTCAGGTCGTCTGGACGGATTCTTCTTGTTGAAACGTTTAATTTTTTTATCCAGAAGACTTTGTCATTCTGAGGAGGTTGATCCACTAAGAGAAGGTGACCGAGTTTACTGCAGCTCCTCAGACTAACGTCTTTTGGATAAAAGGCAAAATGTTTCAACAAAGAATAATTAATCCAGAGGACCCGATGTTGTTCAATTTTTCTACCTGGATTGTTGAGCATGCATCAGGATATGAAATCAAGGTAAAATTGACAAGAAAATGGCGGGAATCCCACCAAGAACATCAGTGAATTTGCACCTTTCATCAAATTCTGCAAGACGGCAAGAAACAGAAATCAAACTATATTTCCATAAATTCCTTTCTATTGTACATAGTGTACAGATTCCTCAGTGTTTTATGTTTTTTATGTTCTAGAATTGCACCGCTCTGGGTGGCTGCATGTTGGAGTAGCTCTGTTACATTCATTCAGACTTATTGCTTTTGAAAACTTTAACTCCTGGATGTAAATTGCTTTTTCGGATGACTATTTCCTCTGGCATCAGATGCTGTGCAGCTGGAAGGATTTTTACTGAGGCCTTTTTACTTTTGGGCACTTGTTATGATGCATAACCATGGTAACAATGTGTTTTTTTTAACTACCAGGAGCAGCTGATTAACATCTCAAAAGCTCCAATACCTCAACTACAGCCCCAAATCCCAAATGAGTTGAAAAGAAGGTGCCGTGGATGAATTCCCATCAACCTGGCGACAATGCTCGAGTGTCTGACCTCCGAAATCCCGGAGCTGGTGAGAAACTTGGCTCGTGACAACAGGAGGATCATCCCCTGGCACCCTGAGCTGTCCATCCATAGTGACGAGCATCACGATAGACTGCTGGGAGGAGTGACTATCACTCAGGGAGGAATTCTGTCCGGCATTCGGGCAGTCCTGCTGCCCAGGAGGACCGAGAGGCTGCCGGATCTGACAACAAGCTGGATCCGGGTGGACGGATCGGTATCTGTGGTCAGATTCAACTGCTTCACTGCAGTAGATCCTTCCTGCCCAGTTAACAGCATCTATAACAACTCTTGAATGAAACCAGGATGATGAGCTTCAACAATACTTAATTTCCCATTGGGATTAATAAAGTATTTTTGAACTGAATCGAACTGAATTATCAAGAAACACGTGAAAAGGACATCAGTCCATGGATGTTGCTTCTCTCAGCTGTTGGTCTGAATGAGATCAAACCAACAGTCTGCTTTGTTAAGAACAACAGCTTCATGCTCCATTAAACGAGGAAATCAAACTGAGCTCTTTAAAAAAAGAAGAATCCATTCTTTTTATCCATCCATCTATTGATCTATCCATCCATCCATTATCTTCCACTTGTTCTGAAGTCAGGTCGTGGGGGTAGCAGCTTGATCAGGGAGGCCCAGACATCTCTTTCCAAAGCCACCTTATTGAGCATGCATCAGGGTAAAGCCACCTCTTCTTGCTCTTTTGTGGGGAGCCCAAGGCATTCCCAGGCCAACCAAGAGACATAGTCTCTCCAGCATGTCCTGGGTATTCCCTGGGGTCTCCTCCCAGTCAAACATGCCCGAAGTACAAAGTACCTCCCTAGGCAGGTGCCCAGGGGGCATCCTTACCAGATGCCCGAACCACCTCAACTGGCTCCTCTCATCGTGGAGGAGTAGTGGTTCTACTCTGAGTCTCTCCCGGATAACGGAGCTTTTTACCCTATCACTAAAGGAGAGTCCAGCTGCCCTGCAGAGAAAAATCATTTCAACCGCCTGTATCTGCAATCTCATTCTGTCACTACCCAGAGCTCATGACCATAGGTGAGGTGAGAGTCCGCAATACTGCAGATCCTGCACCAGTCCGTCTGTCAATCTCAAGCTCCATTCTTTCCTCACTCGTGAACAAAACTCAGAGATACTTGAACTCCTCCATTTGAGACAGAACCTCACCCTCAAACTGAAGAGAGCAATCCACCCTTTTCCGGTTGAAGACAATGGCCTCAGATTTGGTAGTGCTGATTCTCATCCCAGCTGCTTCATACTTGGCTGCGAACCGCTCCAGTGAGAGCTGAAGATCACGGCACGATGACGCCAACAGGACAACATCATCTGCAAAGAGCAGAGATGGAATCCTGAGGCCCCCAAACCAGAATCCCTTCACCCACTGGCTGCACTGAGGAATTCTGTCCATTAAAGTTATGAACAGAATCAGTGACAACAGGCAGCCCTGGCGGAATCCAACTCCTACCCTGAAGGGGTCCGACTTACTTCCTGCAATGCGAACCAAGCTCTCGTACCGCTTGAATAGGGACTGAACAGCCTGTAAGAACGGGCCTCCAATTCCATATTCATGGAGCACACCCCACAATGTACTCCGAGGAACATGGTCAAATGCATTCTCCAAGTCCACAAATCACATGTAGACTGGATGGGCAAACTCTCATTACTCTTCAAGGACCCTAGGGAGGGTAAAGTGCTGATCCAGTGTTCCATTGTCAGGGCGGAACCCACATTGTTCCTTCTGGATCTGAGGTTTGACCAATGATCGGACTCCCTTCTCCAGTACCCCTGAATAGACCTTACTAGGGAGGCTGAGGAGAGTGATGCCCCTATAATTGGAGCATACCCTCCGGTCCCCCTTTTTGAAGAGGGGAACAACCACTCCAGTTTTCCAATCCAGTGTCACTGCCCCCGATGTCCACGCGACGTTGCAAAAGCGTGTCATTCAAGACAGCCCCACAACATCCAGAGCCTCAGGGTGAATGCCATCCATTCCCGTAGCCCTGCTGCCTCGGAGCTTTTTAACTACCTCGGCGACCTCAGCCACAGTTATGGATGGATCAACCACATAGTCCCCCAACTCAACTTCCTCCATGGAAGACGTGCTGGTGGGATTGAGAAGGTCAGAGAAGTATTCCTTTCACCTCCCAACAACATCACTGGTTGAGGTCAACAGCACCCTACCTTCACTGAACACAGTGTATGAACACAGTGTTAGTAAAGTGCTGCTTTCCCCTCCTCAGCCGCCTGATGGTTTGCCAGAATCTCCTTGGAGCCAACCCAGAGTCTCTATCCAAGGTCTCACCGAACTCCTCCCACATCCAAGCTTTTGCCTCAGCAACAGCCAAGGTTGCAGACTGCTTGGCCCTCCGGTACTAATCAGCTGCCTCCAGAGTCCCACTGGCCAACAAGGTTTGATAGGACTCCTTCTTCAGCTTGACAGCCTCCCTAACCTGGAGTGTCCACCACCGAGTTCATGGATGGCCACTGAGAGAAGCACCAACAAGCTTGTGGCCACAGCTCAAGGCAGCCACCTCAACAAGCGAGGTGCGGAACATGGCCCCTCAGACTCAATGTCCCCCACCTCAGCTGGGATGCGGTTAGAGCTCTCCCGGAGGTGTGATTTGAAGATCTCCCTGACAGGTTCTTCTGCCAGGCATTCCCAGCAAACCTGTCTACTGGGTCTGTCCAGCATCTTCCCCCGCCATCTGATCCAACTCACTACCAGGTGTTAATCAGTTGACAGTTCATCTCTTCTCTTCACCCGAGTGTCCAAAACAAACGGCCGCAAATAAGATGACACGACTATGAAGTCTATCATCGATCTACGACCTAGGGCGTCCTGTTGCCAAGTGCAATTACGGACACCCTTATGTTCGAACATGGTGTTTGTGATGGACAGACAATGACTAGCACAGAGATCCAACAACAGAACACCGCTCAGGTTCAGATCAGAAAGGCCATTCCTCCCAATCACACCCCTCTAGGTCACACTGTCATTACCCACGTGGGCATTGAAGTCCCTCAGCAGAATAAAGGAGTCCCCAGCTGGCGCACCTTTCAGCACCCCTTCCAAGGACTCCAAGAAGGCTGGATACTGCAGTTCAGTGCATAAGCACAAACAACACTCAGAGCCCGTCCCCCGACCCGAAGGCGAAAGGAAATCACCCTCTCATTTACTGGGTAAAAATCCAATATACAGGCACCAAGTCAGGGGCGCTACAAGTAAACCCACACCAGCTCGATGCCTCTCACCATGGGCAACTTCAGAGTGGAATAAGGTTCAGCCCTTCTCAAGGAGATCGGTTTCAGAGCCTGCTGTGTGTCGAGGTGAGCCCAACTATATCTAGTCGGTACCTCTCATCCTCACGCACAGCTCCTTCCTTGCCAGAGAGGTTACGTTCCATGTCCCAAGAGCCAGATTTGGTAAGCCAGGGTCAGAGCACCAAGGTCCCCGCCTTTGGCCACTGCCCATATCATCATGCGCCTGACTTTTATGGCCCTTCCTGCAGGTGGTGGGTTCACAGGAAGGGGTGGGTCCACAGGAAGACTCAAAACATCAACTATTTAAAAGTTGGTTTCTTTTCAATTAGGAGTATTGGGGGCCGGATGGAGAATATCCAAGGGTCACTTTTGGCCCTTGGGCCATATATTGCCTACATCTCTGCTCTATGGGCTTCTCTTTGTTCCATTTAATAGATTATAATTAGCTTTGAGAATGTGCAAATAACCATACTAAATCACTACATTTTCAAAGGTATAGGGACAAATGGAATTATGTCCACCTGATGTTGAGTTTTAAATTATTAGCCATTAGGGGAACAGATAGTTTGTTTTCTTAATATAAATTAAAAATTTCTGAAATACTTTTTACCCTAATTGTAAAATGTTAAATAATTTGAAGGAAGTCACCATAATTACCGTACATTTAAGATTGTGTGGTCGCTGTGAAAATACATATGTCAAACTTATGTGAGTCTTAAATATTTTGTCAGCTGATGACTAATCTAGCCTTTCCATGTGTGCTGCTGACATTATTATGGTCTGATCTTTTGTAGCGGTGGTATCAGTGGATGGGCAACCAGTCAAACTACAACTCTGTGACACAGCTGGACAGGTCAGTGATCTCAGTGCAAAGGCACAAAAACACAGCAGCAGCATTTCCAAATTCTTTTCAAGTATGTTGAACGGTACAAATATTAAAAGTACTTTTTCCTTTCCACTCTGTGAGGCATCCTTCTATGCAACATTTGTACTTTTTGCATTTTCAGACTTGATTATTCTGTAGAAAGGTTCACAGTTGGATATGGCAGAGGAGAAAGTTTGACACATCAGCAGTTCATGGATTAAATCAAAACAGCTGCATTGTTCCCCCTGACCAAAATTATCTAAGTGAATTAATCTTCAGAACAAATATGCAGCAAATTATACTGAATTAAAAGCTTTAAGTGAAATGAAGGAAGGGAAATCAATATATATTTTTCCATGTTTATTTGCTGGCCACAGCAAACTTCCGGAATAACAGAAGGTTTTCATACACAACAGATACTCAAATTAAAACTAGACCAAGAATAGATTGTGTGTAAGTGGATTCTTGTCCAGGAAACTATGCATTTGATAGGCCTTTCCGTGGAAATGAATTCCTTTGTTAGCAGGAAGTGATGCAATTACAGCATGTCCACAGCTGCTGCAGCAGATTGCTGTCTGAAAAAGATAGTAAAAGATCCATATCACGACGAGGGACAAGCTACCACTGGTCAGATGAAGCCATGGCTCTCTGATGAGACAAAAAAGATATTTTAGGTATGCTCTGTACCGCGTTTTTATGATAAGGCCAGCAGATTCTTTCTGAGTACGGCAACATATGGTGTCACGTAATGAAACAACAGCTACATGCAATTATAGAGGAAAACAAGATGGCTCTTTTACCAAGAGGGAAAGTTGTTATATAATTTATTATTTAGAAGCCATGTTAACTAAATAAAGAAGAAAGTTATGTTATCATCACACATATTTCCCACTCTGATAATAAAATGAAGGAGGAAGGAGAATTATGGGGGAAAATAGAGAGCGAGGTGAAACCAGACACAAATTTCTAGTTAACAGTTTATAAAATACCAATTCTAGATGAATTATTTCAGTTTTTCATGTATGTGTAAAAATGTAGGAAGGAGTCTTAAAAGTTTCCTTTTTGCTCCACTGGTGGGACTACCGTATTTTTTGGACTATAAGGCGCACAGGATTATAAGGCGCATTAAGCCAAACTAGTTCATTTTGACAGATTTTTGAGCGCCTTGTACCACATAAAACTAGTTTGAGGTCAGTAAGCACAACCAGAATTAATATACAGTATAAGGTGCACCGGATTATAAGGCTCACTGTCGATTTTTGAGGAAATTAAAGGATTTTAAGTGTGCGTTATAGTGTGAAAAATACAGCAATTCTGACATTGTTCAGCTGCTCCTTCTTGTAATACACGTCATTCCTCCCTTCCTGTTTTTTCATTCACTCCTGTGAAAGTTTAGTGGATATTTTGGCAACACAACACTCTTGGCATTTTTCTTTTTACTCCAAATGCCTTAAACATGTTTTGTCTGATTTAGTTTTCTCTCAGTGACAGTAAAACTCACAACGCCTCTCCTTCTCTGCGTCTTTCAGGACGAGTTTGACAAGCTGCGTCCTCTGTGTTACACCAGCGCAGATGTGTTCATGCTGTGCTTCAGCGTCGTCAGTCCTGCCTCCTTTCAGAACGTTCCAGAAAAATGGGTCCCGGAGATTCGGAACCACGCACCGTCTGCACCGCTTGTCCTCGTTGGGACGCAGTGTGACCTCCGAGAGGACGTCAAGGTGTGGAGGTTTATCACATAAACAAAAATAGGTCTCACTTTAACGCTTGTTGTGTGTTTCATGGTGTCTTCTCTTCTCAGTGTGTAAAGCTCCATTACAGTCGCAGAAAGAAGTTAAGCTGACATTATGATTGAATGTTGGTCATTTTATCAGGCTTTTGTTGTAGATGTGCACACAATGAGATATAGACATATCTCTCTTCTTTGTTTTGCCAACCCCTCACTTTTAATTATTTATTTTTGCAAAACCCATGTAGCAGACAATCCAATCCATTCAATTTTTTCCACTAAAGACATTGAAAATGTTATCATCCGTGGCAGTACATTTGACTGATTGAGGAGAAACTATTCTTGCTATGGCTCAAATAACACATTATGGTACAGTAGTTTATGAACCTGGAGCACCTCAATGGGATCTCAGTGTTAAATACGTTTATGATTTACACTATTGATTTCTTCTGTGACATTTGGGTTTCCTCTGGAAAATTCAGTAACAATTTTATTTTGAAGTAAAAAAGAGCCATAGTTCCTGTCATCCGTTTTCTCCATTGTTCACAACTCCCGCTGGTTTTATAACAGCAACCATTCATCTTTGGCACTTACAGTGTCATATCTCATCTTGTTGCAGTGCATTAAAATACAGTTAGCAGAGAGGAGTTCAGTGCAGTCAAGTTCTCAGAGGATATTGGTACATTACTGTAGTGTTTTTATTAAACATGCCATGACAGTTTTATGATCTCTAACATTTTTTTGTCATTTATAAATGGTTCTTTCACAAAGTTCAAAAATCGAAGCTGGTGCCACGTTGTACCCTTTCCAAACACACGTGAAAACCATTGTAATGACATATTTTCTGTTTTATTGAATAAAATATATATTTGTTGCTCAATAAGTATGTAAAGTAACTGATGCCATCTTATTTTAGGTCTTGATTGATCTGGCTAAATATCGAGAGCGGCCCATAGACCCGGCGGATGCTCAGGACTGTGCCATGGAGATTGGAGCCGTGGCCTACGTGGAATGCTCCTCTCTGACCCAAAAAAATCTCAAGGAAGTGTTTGACACAGCCATACTGGCAGGCATACAGAACCACGGCTCCCGTAAGGACTCGAGAGGGAAACAAAAACGCAGGAAAAAGCAAAGGCAAAAACCGGACAACATGAAGAGCTTGTCCAAGTCTTGGTGGAGAAGGTACTGCTGTGTGGCCTAAAGCAGACCTGTGACGGGTTCGGTTCCTGCTGTGAGTGGGGATCGAAAAGTCCGATCCTTCACTTACGTACCTCTGAACTGGTTTTGGCTTAATCTGGACTCAGTCTGCACAAAAGCATTTTTTTTTTTGTACAAATAAATTTAATGAAAGATTTAGCCTTAACCGTGGTAGAAAACCAAGATTTTCATAATGATAAAATGTTTTTGCTCCTATTGCAGGTGAGATTTACTACTGAGCCTCTGATCTGAGCCCTTTGCACAGTGCTCCTGCGTTTCTTGAGTTAAGCTTGTATGAACAGTACTTTTATTATGGCAGAAAATGTGAGAATATTGCGTATTTGACTAGTTCAGGTATAAAAACTCACTTTGTAAAATTCCCTATAAGTATATTATTAGCTTTAACCCACTTTATGTTGCCTTGAACAAAACTGGAATCTCATCAGAATATAATTATTATCATCAGTGACCTAAATTCAGCCGCTTACTATCATTTTTCTAAACTACTGTATGTCTAACTTTAGACTTGCTTCTTAGAGATGCAGAATGAAAGAGAGCTGCCCTCTGACCAAACTTTGTCATTTAAGATTATGACCCAGACATGATCACCAGACATATTTAAAGCCAAAACAAATCCAGCCGGGAGATGTTTTAGCACCGCAGAATTTGAGCCATTGTTATTCTTTGTAAAAATTACCAACTCATTATATCTTGACCACAGACACGGCTTCTTTTTCTGCCACCCGTTAATTAGTGTCAAACCTGGATCGTGCTTGTTTAACTTTAGTCCTGAGCAGAACAATGAATGAACGATAAAGTCCGACTTAAAGAGTTCAGCCTGGCTTGGTGAGGTTTTAGTTAAGTGCTGAAGATTTAACCTAACCCCAACCTTTTGTTCCACGAGGATGACAGAAGCAATTTTAAAATCTAAATAAAAGAGAGATTTCCAAACAAGTCGTATTATATACAGTAAAACAGACTTTGTTTTGTTGTGTCTATTTTCACACACTGCGTTGAGTTTGTATTCGTTGCATCATCCTAAAAATGGAGTTGGTTAATCTTAAAGATTTTTGTTGTGGTGGAAGATCTCTGGGTTGTCCTTGACCTTACTCAGACAAGATCATTAATCAATTTATGATCAGTGTTTCACAAGTATACAGGTAAGGATCTCTGAGGGCTTCTTTATATATCAAAATGAAGAAATCTCTCAAAAAATGTTAAACAATCATTCAGGCAACTGATAGTTTAGATCAGCAAAGTAGGCAAAAACATGTTTTTATATGTTTTATTTTGTTTGATGTGAGTGTGATTTATCTTTTCAAACACTTAAACTGATATAACTATGAGCACTTAATATAATGAGATCAGTCGTGTTCAATTACACGATAGACTTTATAAATGTAGGTTGGTATAGTTTTTATTTTTATTATAAACAACAGATTCAGATTATTAATTACTGCCATCTTTTGGGTAAATATCACATACATCACCTGCAGTTTTCCGTCTTATCCCCGTCCTCTCAACACAGGTTGAATTCAGTTCAAAAAGTGTAAAAATAAATCAAAATGCAACAAGTTTGACCTGGAAACCCTCAGCAGTACATTAAATCAGAAGTAAAAGTCACTTTCATCTGTTGTATTTTTCTGTCTACACAATCTTTGTGTGAAACATAAAAGGAGAGAATGAAACCTTAAACATCAAAGTTCATTTTTGTTGAACAAAAACACATTTTTAACAGAAAAGTGGGCTTTACAGTCTTGACTTGTGTCTCATTAAAAAAAAAAGTCTGCATTCTGGGTAATTGCACCATTAAAATGTCAAATTTTTGGTCTTCGTGTCAGTTTTTTTTTTTTTTGCACTAAACAATAAAAACTGCGTAACGTGTTTATAAAATCTGAGCCATCCATCCAGCACCAGGTTTTCTATGTCATGACTCTAATAAGTTTTATTTTTGAATGAGGCAAATTAAGACTTGACACTGCCATTGAACAAAAGTTGAAGTCATAAACTTTAGCTTCTGTTTCCTAGTCTCAAGGATGCATAGACATACAAATGCTTGGTTATGTTGAGTCAAAAGTTAAAGCAGACTGCAGCTTCCTGCATGTTGACGATGTTGCTGCTGTAACTGAATGTGTTCACTGTGCCGATGTTTCGCTCTTGATAGCAAACGCTTTGTGTCTTTCAGGGAAAAGACACAATAGGTTGTTTGTCTTGGTGATTGTGTGTCGTCTTGGTTCATTGTGGAGTTAAGCAGGCTAAAGGTCATACACAGTTTTATGACAGACTGCATTTCCTGTGTCACTTTCTGCTTACAGTACATTTACACTTTTTACAACAGCAGATTTCCTATTAAGACAGCTTTATGTATAATTCATTCCAAATATAATACCTTAACATATTAACAATGATTTGCATAGTAGCTGCTTCTTCCTTTTGATCGGGAATTGAAGATAAATTCTTCTTACTTTGCATTTCTATTTTGATGTAGCTCAAAAACACAGTTTCCTGTTTTAATTCCCTAAATCCTGTGTACATTTAGCTTCAGCTACTTTGTTCTCACGTCACATTCAAAAGATATTCATGTTAAATCATAGAACGACTGGACTCTGCATCTTAGCAAAGCTTTTAAAACTTTTATTATAAGAGTTTAATTCCCTTCTCAGGTGGTTGGTTTGCAGCTGAAATGAGCATCTCTGTTTAATTAACAGTAAAGCATTGATATTCAGTGGTACTCTAAAAGAGTATGATTTATATTTGTTTACACTGATGATGGATCAAAACTCCATTAAGTGACAGTGTCACTTGTGTGTTTTATGATGTTTAGACGTATTGTGTATAAAGTTGCATAAACATCCATGTACGTTGGTCTGAGGATACAAACGTGGCTGCTTTGTGCAAACATGTCAGTTTTGTTTGTTTACCGGTCCTATAATTTCCCAGAAATCGCCGTAAGTTTAAACAAAAGCAAAGCAAAGTGATGGAGTCAGTGCAACATT
Organism: Hypsolebias coamazonicus; assembly: GCA_032273985.1. Taxonomy (NCBI): domain Eukaryota; kingdom Metazoa; phylum Chordata; class Actinopteri; order Cyprinodontiformes; family Rivulidae; genus Hypsolebias; species Hypsolebias coamazonicus. The sequence goes on along the minus strand of JAVCKU010000042.1, from coordinate 13,028,424 downwards.
TGCTGGTTTAGCCGAGGTTGTTCGCTTTCAGTGTACACCTGAGCATGCTCAGATGGGACACCAGCTGAGAGCTTCTCTTGGAGAAACCAAACCAGTGCATGAAACATCCCAGAGTGTAAAAAGACAGGAAGAGATCTGCTGAAGACGTCATGTTTGAGCAGATCTGTAATACCCTGGGAAATAAAGAACATTTGGAATAAGATATGACGTGTTGTGTTCTTGTTCAGTGGAAATGTTTGTGTTTCCACTGCCGTGTAATGAAAACCAGCAGAATGCTACTGAGATAAGGTGCACACACTTTTTGGGAAAAGTTGCTCTTTTGAAATGTTTGTGCACGTGCCAAGGTTTCAGAAATGTTGTCAGGAAAGGGATCTAACCTCAACGGATCGTTAAGTTTCTTTGTTTGTTTGTTTGCTTGTTTGTTGCCTTGCTTTCGTTTGTGTTTTGGCTGAAGTCGTGCTTTGAAGTTGCTGTTTTTGACTTTGCCAAGTCCAACAGCCCCGCTGCGCTCGAGGGTTTGAGACGTGGGTGATGTAAGGGCATAAAAAAACACGCGTATGAACTCAACGAATGCACTCTGAAAACACAGAGGAAACCATCTAACCTCAGAGTGTCTCATCATGAAAAAACGCTGCACCACCTGGTTACAAGTTTTGAAGGCTGCCATCTAGTAAGTGGCCTGTGTGTGTGATCTAGAAACAAACTGCTTTATTAACAAATTTAACACAGAAAAAACTTACATTTATCCTGATGTCCATCTCCTGGGGGTGGGGGAGACAAAATGCCTAAATGTTATTTATTTTCAATCCAAACTTCTCAACACTTGCATCAAGTTAGTATGTAATACAGCACAGGCTCAATTGAAATGCCATTCATTCAACCTTTATTTATACAAGTTAATCCCATTGATTGTGGTCATTGCATGTCCACACAGCATTATGCTCTGTGGCCCAGCAGTGAATAAATTACTCATAAAGTTTATTATTCACCTCTTCTTGTAAACACTGTCGTCTGCACGATGACGGCGCAGTTCTCCAAAGCTGTAAGATCTTGAAACTCCATCCAAAGTCAAAACTCTAAAAACCTAATTAATAATAATTAATAATTCATTTCACTGTGTTACACTCCAAAGCGCTCTGATGGTGTTTTGTACTTTCATAGACAATATTGTATAAAATGTTGAACAGTAATTAAATAACACTTTTTAATTTATCAAATAATGTTCTCTTGTTGTCATATTTGTCATCAAATCTTCATGTTCATCTTTTAGTAATTTAAAGCTGGAAGCGCTCTTCTTTTGTTTGAAAATAAAGTTCTTTCCCCTCTTCTCATTCTCTGGAGTTTTTGCCTGTCGACATTGATTTTTGTGGGTTTTATTTATTTTTTTTGTGCCTCTTAAAGTCAACACTGCTGTTAGCGTGACTCATATAACTTAACTCTTATCATGCCAAACAGATTCAGAGTGACACACACTCCTGGAATTTTTACTGAACAAGTGAAATGGCTGTCTGTGTGTGTTTTATTTCATCAGCATTCTTCTCTTGATATTTATTTTCCCAACACACTTCATCCTTTTCTATCCCCTTTTAAAATCATCTTCTTTCTTTTTCTTTACTTCTCCAATCAAACCCTCTCTGTCTTTTAGCTCATATGGGTAACTTATGTGGAGAAGAAAAAAATCAGGCAAGCAGTTGAGAAACACTGTGACACAGCTTGCTCCAGCCCTCCTCCTCCTCCTCCTCCTCATGTGGCCTTTTAACAACAGCTGACTTCAGTGTTTACATGACTGCTGATGACGCCTCAGATGTGACGTTCGTCATCAGGACTCAGCCCACGTTTACACCCTGAACACATCGCAGGACGAAACAGTCATGTGGCAGATTTTCATTGTACAAAATTTGCTCATTTACTGGAAAAGCCTTGCTTCAGTTAGAGGAGAGGCTGAGGGTTGAACATGTGCAGGGGAGTGATAACGGATGTACAGGATAAAGGACATTGAACATGGAGCTGCCATGGAGGAGGAAAAGGAGGATTGTGAATGTAGTGAGGGAGGATATGCCTGAGGGTTGGTGTGACTGAGGAGGACGTTAGGGGGAGTTTGAGGCAGATCTCTACTGTGGTAAAAGCAGCCAAAAGAGAAAAAAAAATATTTACTGGAAAAGAATAAGTAATTAGAGGGTCATACGTCAGCAGCAACAGCTGTCACTGGAGCTAACACAACACTTAAGACAAATGTGTCATGTCCAATAACAAGAATAAGAAGAGTGCAAGTGTTATCGGCCCTAAACATCTTTTATTTTTCTCATTACATTTTTGTCTCCATGATGCACATAAAGTTGATACAGTGTTCCACAATCCAAGTGAAAGTAAAAGCACAGAGCTCAATGTTATGTCAGTATAATTCGTTTGACAAGATTAGTTTACCTGCAAACCACAAGTGTTTTCACTTATCTATGGCTGAATGCTGCAGCTGGATTGAGTTCTGAGAGTTTGACGACAGACTGGAGTCCATGAGTCCACTGATAACAATGATGAAGGTGTCATTTGTTCTGCCACCATGGTACAACTCAGAGCTGCAGAGATATCAATCAGAGCGAGTGTACACGTACCCACACAGCCTGCAGGCGGAGGTGTAATCAGACAAAATGATTGAAAACACGTGTGGCCTTCTGTTGTGTAATATGACTTCAAAATAAGAGTTTATAAATACCATACCATGCCGTTTTATTTATAGAGCACTTAAAACAGCGACAAGGCCAACCAAAGCGCTATACAAACAGAAAAATAGGCAACACATAAAGCAACATACAAAATAAAGTTAAATCAGAATATAGACAAAAACATTGCAGATAATAAATATAATGAACAGCCTGTGTGAAGCAAACAGGTTCAAAACACAGATCATCTAGTGTTGAAAGCTATGGAATAGTAGTGAGTCTTTAAACGGGATTTGAAAACCAAGAGGGAGGTGGGGGTGCTGTCTGACAAGCAGAGGTAACTCGTTCCAAAGTCTTGGGCCTGCTACAGAGAAGGCTCTGTCACCTAAGACGAGTTCCTGGAACTGTGAGGAGCAACTGGTCCACTGACCTCAGAGAACGTGGTGGGACATACGGCTGTAGCAAATCAG
>JAVCKU010000042.1:12881774-12892411 GCA_032273985.1 Hypsolebias coamazonicus | reverse complement strand
TCTTCACCAGCTCCTCTAGTTACAGTCAGGAAACGCGCTCAGGGAAGTTCTCGCGAGACTTGGCGAAAAAGAAAGGGGGTGGGGAAATGGTTCAGGGCGTCGACACGAGGTCTCATGAAAGATGCTTTATACACGTAGCACGCAACAAATCCTGCAATGTATGTTGAAGGAACTTGATTTAATACACTACCAGCTTTTATACTGTTAAATGTACGAGAGCAGTAGCAATATGGTAAATAACACAACATGCCCAATGTCATCATTGTTGAACGTCTTCTCCAATATGGCGTCGCGTCACGTTTTAGCGCAGGCGCATTCGACGTAACGTGATAGCTCTTTAAAATATACCATACACATAATTACGGAATAAACGCCAATGGTTTTGGACATTTTTGCCAGTCTTTTTTTTTTTTTGCTTTATTTTTTTTTAACGCACATGCACCTCACAAATGTACCATCGCTGTGTAGTTTCAGCATTTAAAAATGAGTGAAAACAAAGTGTCGAAACTTCTTTAAAATACAGTATTATAACAAGGTTTGACCTTTTGAAGTAAAAGTCAGACCGTAAAGAAATTAGAGGGGGGGGGGGGGGGTGTTAAAACTTGCGTAGTACAGTCTCATTAAATATATCTACTTAAATTACATGACCGACTTTTCATTGAGAAGTTTATACTAATAAATGCATTATAAGCACAAACGGGCTTGCACTTGCAGCTCACACACATCTTTTTCCAGATTGCACTCAAACACTGGGAGTCTGCAGCCGTGGCAGAGAGGAGGTGACTGAGGCCAGGGGCCAAGGCAAGCAAGGGGGGGTGAAAGTCCACCACCAGCAGCAGCAGCTGCAGATCCACTTCCACACCACTGACATTGGCGCCTTTTAAAAGCTTTTTTTTAATTTTAAGCCAAAAAACAATGGAAATCCCAGTGTTTACCCTGGATGCCTTCACAAATTTACCATTCAAGGGAAATCCTGCAGCTGTCTGTCCACTTGTGCACGTGAGTAGCGTGTGTTTTGTGTTTATATTTTCCACAGAGCCCCCCCCCCCCCCCCACAACAATGAATGATTGAACAAAAAAGTTGTGCAGTCTAATTCAGTTAATGCATGCTTTACGGATTCCGGAGACCATCTATTTGAAGCTAAAAAATGCAACTGAGCAAGAAAAAAATACGGTGTATTATGGATTCATGCAGGATTTGGTTAAACATTTAAAAACATGGCCGACTCTTTTAGCGCCCACCAACCCTCTTTAGACAGCAGCTTCATTCACTATCATACCGCGTAAATAAAGTTGTCAGATGGTCAGAGGATGTGCTGTAAAACTAAGAACCGCAGCTCGTGCATGTGTGTGTTATTTCTAACAGGAGCTGAATGATGAGCTGTATCAAAAGATAGCAGCAGAGATGAACCTGTCAGAAACAGCTTTCATCACCACAGTCCACCCTGCTGACACTTTCACAACTGGTAACTGCAATTTCATATATTCTCATATGTTAGGTTAACATATCAAGGATTTAAACAGAAATGCACCTTTTTATTTTTGGACAGCAACTCATGAGAAGAACTATTGTTCCTCAGTATTTGTTCCTTAAGCTTTCACATCATCTGATAAAACTAACAACTTTTCATACAAGAGCTGGAATATTATTAGTGATATAATTTTTGTAGGATAAACTTTAGATTAAAATGACCTTGATTATTATTATTTTGTGAACTGCTGACTGTTATTACACAAATTATTTCCTCTTTTCTTCCCTTTCTTGTGAAGTTGTATCCTTAGGTCATTGTGATGGTTACACACATTACATATCAACTCTCCATCTTTTATCTTTCACAGCAGTGGCCCCTTGACTTAGCACTTTTCAGAGTCAGAGAGATTTTTTTGTCATTTCCATCTCATGTGGTACATATGGTGGAATGAAATTATGTACACAGGGTCCCAGTTACATCCAAATGGGAGAAGAAGTTCAGGACCTGTTTTTTTAAGTTAGTTTTCCTAAGTGTTATGTCCAGTTATTGTTCATTTATTAGATAGTCCATTAATTCAGTGATTTAAATTTTAACAAGCCTGTTTTTACCTCTAAATCTGCTACGAGTGGAGTTTTTGAAGTTGTGGTGACCCCTAACGCAGGGAGAAGCCGAAAGAAGAAGATTAGCGTAATGAAATTAAATTTTTTTAGCCATTCAAAACATTGAGAGTTCCAACTTTGTATGAAAAAAAGAAAATGCACTAACATTAATAATTTTTATATTACCCTCCATGTAAAACTGTACAATTTGAAAGTAACTAGTGATTTAAGTTGTAATAACAAAATATACAGCTGAAAATATTATGAGTGGAATCAGAAAGTGCCATACATTTAAAAAGAAACCACTTAAATGCAGATATTTTTCAAAACAGAATAAAGTCATTGTATGGTGACATATTCACATATTTTAGAAGATGGGCAACATTAATGAATTACAGCTACATCTGTGGACATGCTGTGATAAGAAAAAGTGGAATGATCTAAGGTTGAAGGTGTTTTACTTTATTTTATTTTTTAAGAGGATAATAGCTGAGTGTGAGGAGGTGAATTACAGTACCGTAGTCTTTTTGCTCCAGGAAGTGTGCTCAAACCAAAACAACTTTTGTAGTCAGCAGTTTGAAACATGCAGTAACGTGAATATACACAGCTACGACGTCCATTGTTTGAAGTTGAATGAACAAATAGTCTGAGCTGTCACATTTAAAAATGCAGCAGGAACCAGCAAAGGGTTGTAGCGTGCACATACAGCTTGAGGATATCAAGAATGTTTGATATTTTAAAAGACGAGATGCTCGTCTGAAGTTATGATGTGATTGACAGGTTCAAGGTTTCGCCTCCGATGGTTCACACCAACAACTGAAGTGAATCTGTGCGGTCATGCCACCCTGGCCTCTGCAGCTGTGCTGTTCCAGCATAAAAGTAAGACTCAGCAAATACTGCTGAGGATGAGACAGTATAAAAGTGTATGACAATTAGAGTGTGCAATGTTATCATGGTAATGACTGCTGTTAAATTATTTTAAAATGTGTGGAAAATTTGCTAACACAAATTTTATAAATTTAAATCACTCAATCAGGACTAGAGAAATTGCATTTTCCGTGAAAAATACCAGTAGCTTAAAACATGCTGAAATGTAGCTGAAAAGGAAGAACAAGTCTAAGTTAGCAGAAGAAAGAAGAAAGGACATGCAGAATTTGGTTTAAATAGACAGAAACAAGCACAAAATAGTAAATTAGCTCTAAAAGCTGAAATGAGCAAAAAAAAAAAAAAAAGGAAAAAAAAAAAAAAAGCTGAAAAGTAGCTGAAAAATTAGAAAGAAGCTAACATTACCAGAGGGAAGTGGAGAGAGTAGTGCCCAGTTAAGCTGAAAGAAGCAGAAATGAGCTCAAAAAGTGGAAATTATCTGACAAAAGCTGAAATTAGCAAAAACAACTGAAGAATAGCTAAAACAGCAGAAAGAAGCAGAAGTGGAGAGTGCACCTTTTCTGCTGAATTAGGCTGAAAAAACCTTAAGAGTGCCAAAACTGAAATTAGCTGAAAAAGCTGAAATTATCCTAAAACAGCTAAGTAGTAGATGAAATAACTGAAACTAGCATAACTAACCTGGAAGGAGCATAAAAAACTGAAATTAGCAGAAAGAAGTTATAGACTGAAAGTAGCAGAAATTGCCACAAAAAACTTGAATTCATCTGAAAACAGCTGAAATTAGCTAATAAATGCTAACAATCTGGCTGAAAAGGTAGGACACGCTTCAATTAGCAGAAGAAAGGATGAAGTATGAAAGTATGAATGTTTGCCCTTAGGCTGAAAGAAGCAGAAATGAGCACAAAAAAAGTGGAAATTATCTGAAAAAAACTGAAATGAACTAAATCAGCTGAAAAGTAGCTAAAAGAAATCTGAAAGAAGCTTAAATTACCAGAAGTAAGTTGAGAGCACATTTTTGCTGAATTAGGCTGAAATAAGTTCAAACAAGTGCAAAATATATGTAATTAACTGAAAGTGCTAACACAAGCATAAAAACAGCTAAACAGTAGCTGAAAATGCAGAAAAAGCTGAAATGCAAAAATAAAAAGAAAGGAGCATAACAAGTTGAAATTAGCAGAAAGAAGTTAGAAGAAACACAAAAATGTTGTAATTAGCAGAAATAATCTAAAAGGGTCACGAAACAGCAGAAAAAACAGCTGAAAGTAGCTGAACAAAGTTTAAATTTGCACAAAGCTGAACCAGAATAAAACTTGAAAGGAGCAGTAAAAGATTGTAAACAGATCTAAAGATATGAAGGATGTAAAATGAGCTCAATTCATTTTCTATGAGAAAAATGTGTCAGAAAAGGCTAAATACTGTATTTCAAAAAAGCTAAAGTTGCACCAAAACCAAAAGTCACAGCACCCTTTTACTGAACGAGCCAAACATTTTGATATACGATTTGTTGAAATAGAACAAAAACTGAGGAACGAGAAAGATGCTGAAAAACAGGGAAGAAAAATGGATCACAACAGAGTGAATGCTTCATAAACGTTCACACCATGACTGAGTTCTTCTGGTGTTTACTCTAAGGAAACAAGACTTCTGATATTAAGCAAGGTTAAAGTCATATGCTGTAAATGAAGAATCTGTTGCAAAGTTTTTTGGGTTTTTTTGCACAATGTAAGGTTTTAGTGTTGTGCAAGAAGGGAAAATGTGTGTGTTTATCATGTTTACTATTTGGGCTCCATCAGAGAACGTTAATCCAACACTGGTGTTTGAGACCAGGAGTGGGGAGCTGGTCGTTACACGGAAAAAGGACGGATACAGCATGGACTTTCCTCTGAATCCTCCCACCCAGGAGGTACACAACACAAACAAAGCAGGAAAAAATATGTCTAAGCAAACAATCCAGGTTTTCATCATTCCCCTCCTTTTTTTTCCTCCTTAAGTATGGTTGAGTTTAAGAATTTAATTTTCAGTTTAAAATTCAGTAAAACAATGAACTAAAATAAGATCCATTTACAACTTTAGCTGAAATATCACAAATTGTGCACTTTGTGTTTATTTATTTATTTATTTTTTGTCTTGTATTTTTACTGAGAGACGTTAGAAGTTTGGGCTAATTTAGAATAAAACGTAAAACATTAAAGTACAGTTATTAAAATAGCTTTTTTTATCCTCAGGATCCTGATGACTTCAAAGACATTATAAAGGTACTAAATTACATTTGTACAACTCATAAGCTCATCTACATGAATACTGTTCAGTGTGTAATTACACTGTGTGTTTAAACGCGTGGATGTATTTTTGTGGAATACAGGTTGCAGTTGGAAACCTCCCAGTTCAGGGTGTTTTTCTGAGCACAGATGTGAAGAAGCTGATGATTCGGCTGTCTGACGGCTGTGACAGGTTTGTCTCTAACCTCTTCCTATTTTATGAACAGCGTCAGTCTCTTCTCACACTCACCGTAAATGTCTGAATCAGAGAAAATTTTATAATTTCTCCCAAAGTCAGACAGAAATTTAAACCTCTGACCTTTCTGACGTACTTCTCAAAAAGCACTAAAGTGTGTATGCGTATAATCTTTAGGTCAGTGCTAACGGGTTTGAAAGTTGACGCCGCTGCTCTCCTGAACGTCGAAACAAACGGAAAAATCAAATCGATTATTGTCACCATGAAAGGTAACCAGGACAGCAGAACGCAACAAAACAAGAAGATGCAATTTCACCTAAACTTTGTCACTCATTTTCAAGTATTTTATACTGTATTAGGCTGTTGTTGAACGTCTTTTCCCATTAGCCTTAAACATGAATAGTACTGTTAGGACTTGAGCCGCAGAACATCTTTTCCTTCAAATATTTTCACAGGGTCACCAGACTGTCAGCCGGGGTATGACTTCTACTCCAGGAACTTTGCCCCCTGGGTTGGGATTGCAGAGGATCCTGTCACCGGTAAGATGATCACCATCATTAGTCACCACGGCTTCTAAAAAAACAGATTTGATATAACTGAGGTTTTCTTTGTACTTTTTCTGCTGTACATGGTCACCAGCATATTAAGGCAGTATAGAAGTAGTAGATTGTTTTTAAAACTCATGTAGACAGTGAAGTTGTGTGTTTTGTGAAAGGAATTTGTAAAGACTGTGGATTTTCTATTCTGGCAGGTTCAGCACATACTGTCCTGGGAAGCTACTGGTCAAAAGAACTAGGAAAAAAGAAACTGTTAGGTAAGTTTAAAAATAAATAAACCAAACCTCAGATGAATAACACAAAATACATGTATGTGGTATACAAAACCAAAGCTTAAATGCACAAAAAAAAAAAAAGTTTTTTTCCTTATGGTTTCTGAGTACTCTACAGTAGAGCTGTCATTTCTAGGCCCGGCCCGACCAGGAATTCAGGCTGGGCCAAAATAATGTGCTGGATGAGCGGGCCGGGTTGGTGTCGGGCTTTTGATTGTGGACGCGTGTGGCTGACGATCCAATTTGGATCACCAGTCGTGTACGGCCGTTTGAAAGAGGTTAAAAAAAAAGTTCAGTTAAGCTTAAGTTGGACCACTGCCAGCAATCCATCCAAGCCCAACTGGACTCGGCCGCTGCTTCAGCGGACGCATGTGGCCGACCCAATTTGGATCATCGGCCGCGCGCGTCCTTTGACCGTTAATAACTATAATATTATAATAAATATAATAATCTGCTGACTCTTGTTACTAAACAAGAAATCTTATATCTTTATTTCTTTGAAATATATATTTTAAAACTATCATGTCAAACTGATTTGCTTACAAAAACAGTAAAAGCTTAATTAAAAAAAAAAATCAGTTTTTCTTTCTTTCAGGTTCGGCCCTCTAATTACCGGTAATCTGTTTGGTCTGGGTGGGGCTTGGGGGGGGGAGGAGTCTATGGGCTCGGTCTGGTCTGGATTGATTAGGCCCAAATACAAAGTGAGAGAGTGAATGTGTGAGAGTTCCACTACCTGCAGCTCCTCCTCCAAATTGGCCGCTGATTACCACCAACTGGCGGCCATCCATCTGACGAGGTCCTTCGACTGTTTAAGGCTGCAGTCCAGTGTGACTCATCGCTGGAGCATTGTATCCTTCTTGGTATTTAAGCTTTTGGCCAGTAAATCCTTGTGTATTACGAGAGTTACTTACCTTCATTCTTGTGCCTACAGTCATCCTGTCTCCCTGACTCCTGTTTGGTTCCAAGTTCCCGTAGTCCTGGTTCGTGTTCTCCGTGCCTCACCTTCCAGCCACATGCCTGTCCAACCTGCATTGCCTGTTCTTCTTGGACTCGTCTCTAGTGATCTCTGGTGGTTCACATCCGCACCCAACACCTGCACCTCCACCTGTGAGGAAATACAAGCAAGCATTATTGAGTGCTACAAGTGGACCCAACTCTCTTCCCCAGAATCTCCAAGAGATGACCAACTGTAAATAGCCACACTGTATATAATAAACACTGTTCTTTTTCTAACTGAATCTTGTCCTTTCTGGTCTCGTACTACTCTGGGTTCCCCGCGTTGTGACAGAAATGCTCCAGCCAAACAAGGCCCAGAACGAGACCAGAGGCGAACAAGCCACCTCCTCATCAGAGATGGAATGCATCAACCAACTCGAAGAAATGCTTCGACAAGTTTTAAAACAACAACAGGAAGCACAGACCAAAATGAGATAACTGGGAGGTATGGTGTTTGCTCTTAACCAATGACTCTTGCCTTCTCCTCCTCCTCCAGCTCCTGCAATCCCTCCTGAGTCCAGTTCCTCCAGAGCGGAACCCAAGGACCTTGCCTCTACCCAGCAAGTAATCACTAAACTGTCAGAGTATTTCTCCGGAGACCCCAGTCTGTGTGGAGGTTTCCTGTTAAAAATTAAACTCGCCTTCAAAGGAGCACCTCAGTTATATTCTACCGATATCGCCAAGATAACTTATTTCACCAACCAGCTGAAAGGTGATGCACTTCGGTGGGTTAATTCCTTCCTGCGATTTCATGACTTGGATTTTGTATCATTTGATACCATGTTAAAAGAGTTTTGCCGAATATTTGACAGTCCCTTTAAGAAGCCTAACGCCGTAAAACGACTCCAGGTGTTACGTCAGGGCCGGCGACCAGTGGCTGAATATGCCCTCGAATTCCACATCATCGCTACACAATCTGGGTAGGCTGATACAGCACTGCAAGGTACCTTCCTAAATTCTCTTTCCGACCCTTTAAAGGATCAAATCGCCACAAGAGACGAGCCAGAGGGCTTTGACGAGCAGATTGAACTAGCTATCTCTATCGACGAACGCTTCCGGGAACGTAAGAGAGAGCGGGACTACACTTCCTACAATCACTTTACTTCCGGGTTCACGTCACCAGGTGAGACCCGTGCCTACAAACATCTGCCAGCAAACTAAAATAACCAAGAACAGCTCGCTGCCGGTCCATCTCCTACATTTCCAGTTAAGAAGCTTCCTGCCTTGCCGAGCCTGAGCCAATGCAGATTGGGCAAACTCGTCTAACTCCCAAAGACAGACAGAAACATATAGACTCCAAGCTATGTATATATTGTAGCAGGTCCGGCCATCTCCTAGCAAGATTCCCGTTTCGGGGAAACGAAAAACGCCCGTCAGTAAAGAGAGAGTTACTGGTGGGCACTTCAGCGTTCTCTCCCGCACATTGATTAATGCTTCCTACAATCATTCAAATAAATCAAGATTGCCTCCCGGTGTCTGCTCTTATTGATTCTGGTGCAGAACAAAATTTAATTAGTCTGGATCTTGTCAGAGAATTATCGTTACCCACTCTAGAAATTCCTCCAATCTCCATCGCTGGTGATACAGGTGAAACCCTAGCCCAGATCCATTGTAAAACTATCTGATAACTTCTGGGAATCATCATGAGATGACTGATTTTTTCATATTTGAGTCTCCCCCACCCAACTGATCTTGGGTTACTCTTGGCTCCAAGAGCACAACCCACACATAAATTGGAGGCTGAGCAGAATTGAAGGATGGAGCATTAATTGTTTAAAGAACTGTTTACGTTCTGCCGTCACTAATCAGCCTTCTGAAAGTATTCCTCACAACGCGACCGACATTTCCATGGTTCCCCCTGTTTATCACGATCTAGCCCCAGTGTTCAACAAACAGCGAGCTCTTTCACTTCCTCCTCACCGACCTTACGATTGTGCAATCGACCTTCTCCCTGGGTCCTCCTTGCCTGCCAGTCGATTGACAATTTCTCTGGTCCTGAAAGAGAGTCCATGAGGAAGTATATGGAAGAGTCTCTCGCTTCTGACATTATCCGCCCCTCCACTTCTCCTGTGGGAGCGGGATTCTTTTTTGTATCCAAGAAAGACAGCACCGTCCGTCCATGTATTGACTACCAGGAGCCTCAATAACATCACTATTAAAAATAAATATCCGCTTCCTCTCATCAACTCCATCCACGAACAACTTCAGTCTGCTACCATTTTATGAATCTAGACCTCAGGAATCCTTACCATCTAGTTCGTATAAAGGAGGGCGATGAGTGGAAAACTGCTTTTAGAACCTCGCTCGGACATTTTGAGTATTTGGTCATACCATTCGGTTTGACCAATGCCCCTGCTATTTTTCAAGCCCTAGTAAATGACGTGCTCCGGGACTTTATCTGTGACTTTGTTGTTGTGTATTTAGATGACATCCTTATCTACTCAAGAGATAAGGATGAGCACAGAAAGAGGGTATAGACCGTGCTACAAAGAGAAAGGGGAGAAGTGTGAGTTCTACGTCTCCTCTATCATTTTTGGGCTTCATATTTGAAGGGGGATGTTACAAGACAGACCCAGCAAAGTCCAAAGCTGTGGTAGAGTGGCCGGTTCCCGACTCTAGGAAACAGCTCCAGCGTTTCCTTGGGTTCGCCAACTTTTATAGGCGATTCATTAAGGATTACAGCCAAATCGCTTCTCCACTCTTTCAATTAACATCCACTAACCTAACCTTCAAATGGAACCCTGAGGCTGATGCCGCTTTCAACAAACTAAAGGTACTATTTTCCTCCACACCAGTTTTATGTCACCCAGATCCCAAGCGCCAATTCATCCTAGAAGTGGATGCCTCGGACTCAGGAGTGGGGAGCATCCTCTCTCAAAGGTCTCCAGAGGATAATAAGGTCCACCCTTGTGCGTTTTTCTCTAAACGTTTATCCCCTGCAGAGAAGAACTATAAGGTGGGAAATCGGGAGCTACTGGCTGTTAAGTTGGCGTTAGAAGAGTGGCGTCACTGGCTGGAAGTTACGATAACCCTTTTTCTGATCTGGACCGATCATAAAAACCTCACGTATCTCAGGGACGCCAAGAGGTTAACTCCCAGACAGGCACGCTGGTCTCTGTTCTTTAACCGCTTTAATTACATTTTAACCTTCAGACCCGGTTCAAAGAACGTTAAACCTGACGTCTTCTCCCGGCAGTTTTCCTCACCAGACAGTACTGGGACTGAAAAGAGCATCATTCCCCCAGTCTGTGTGTGATGGGGGCCCTCACATGGGACATTAAGAAGGAGGTACGTGAGGCTCAAAAAGATGAACCTGACCCTGGCATCAGACCCCCCAGGACCCTCTTCATCCCCTCTGTTATGAATGCCAAGGTACTGCACTAGATACACACCCACAAGTTT
>JAVCKU010000042.1:12857566-12873286 GCA_032273985.1 Hypsolebias coamazonicus | reverse complement strand
CTTTAGCTTTTTAGCCAGAAAGCCAGTATTTCGCGCTGCTAGCTTAGTGCTATGCCAGTGCCGGGTGGGTGGGGGGTCAAGTTTGGTTTGGTAGGCGGGGTGCTCAGTTCTGTGACGGGGTGGGGCGCCCTGCTTGTATAATGGTAGTGGAAACACTGGCTTTTATTTTCACTTGGCTCTATGAACTCATCTGTAAAAACAAGCTTATCAGTGAAAAAAGTGTACAGTGAGTCCTGAGTGTATAATATGGAGTGGACAACAACATATTGTTTCACTGAGGACTGATCAAAGGCAGTTTATATGTCAATAATTTCACTATTAAATAAAAATCACTCTTCTATCATATAATCCTGACTTAGAGGCTGCTTGCGTGGTGCAGAAAGTGGAATCGCCCATAATTAATTGTGTCCCGGCGGCTGTTATTGTGCTGGGGTGTAACATCACACAAACACTCCATCCATCTGTACCTGGCCCGGCCCCTCGCTCCAGTTTTAGAACTTAGTGTGGCCCCCGCGAGTCAAAACGTTTGCCCACCCCTGGTTTAGCATGACACCATTTGTTTAGTTTGTTGAGATTTTCTCAACTGCACAACATCTGTGTTATTACGCAAAAATGTGTGCTGAGAAGGGTTGTAATGGGTACATGTTTGTATTGTAATGGTTCGGTTCAGACATTTGAACAAGTACAGTGATGTGATGCTGTATATGTCCGTCACAGGTGATCACTGCTCTTTTGTTGGGCACATTTTATTGTCCCCTGCTGAGGAGCAAATAGGGAAATAGGTCCATCTTGTGAGCTGAATAACTTGAAAAAGAAGTCTGGTACTGACCACCATTTTGGTGCGCGGCTGAATCTAGGCATAAGAAAGGTCGCTATCAAAAGTTGGACTGCCATTTCAAAACCCAAGATGGCCACTACTAGAGTAGTCCTTCGCTTCTTCACACTTCGTTTATCATGGACTCGCTCTAGCGCTGTTTGTCAAAATAACCGTGGACATGACACACAGTTGGTTGATTGATGGATGAGCATAGAATTTTTATTTAAAATTAATTATTTTAAATTAACACCTGCTCCAACTGCGTGCAGCCCACAGCTGCAGAAAAAGTGTCCTCCTTCACCTTTGTGCACCCCATACTGCAGGATAAACTTCCTGTTGCAGCTGATCAGCTGGTCACTGTGCAGAGTGGAGAAGTGGGCGTGGCCAAGAGTGCTTGCAGGTGGCAACGAGCAGACGAGGCAGGGAGCTAAAATCATGACATTCTGTGTTCTTTTAGAGCCTAAGAGTTTAGAAACATTATTTAGTATATTGCAAGTGTGTATATATGTATATATATACACACACAGTATATATATACACACAGTATATATATACACACAGTATATTTATTTATTTATTTATTTATTTTTTTTAATTCCCTTCTTTCGCCTGCTCCCTTCCTCGGGGTCCACTGCAAACTAACTCGCACAGACTTGTCGATTTGTTGTTTTTTTGTTTTTTTACATATGATGCTCTTCGTGACACAATCATTCATTCATTAATTTCATTCATTCAATCTTTATTTATACAGGTTAATGTAAACTGGCTGCCCCGATCATTTGAGGAAAATATGCTTTCTGGTTTCTTTTTATATGACTTTAAAGTAAAGCTTCATAATTTCTCAACATTAGATTGTCAGTCTGAAACTCTGACATTAAAGGCATTTATGTTTATTTACATTTGTCATGAAGTCTCTTTGACTGACTGATTTGGACTCTTTAGCCTTGCAGGGCTTAAAGTCAAGCCTTGTTCATCTTCTTCTGTTTATCAATCTAAAAATGTAACTCTGATAATTAAATATGCTGCTTCTATCCAGAACTTGTTTCCAGACTTTGATAGTCAGTTGCATTTAATAGATGTTCTCCCAAATAAAAACTGTGTACCTGTATCGTGTGAGTGACTTAACAAATTGGCCTTTGAATTTAGCTTGAAGTATTGAGCTCAGTAGACTACACGTGCTGCACGTCCTCACTCTGGTTGCACCTCTCTCTTTCCCCACTGCCAGCCAGCCGTACACACTCACAGCAGAATATCTCACACACGATTGCCCCAGTTATCAGGGAGGGGTGAGCGCCTGCTCAGAGGAGCAAAGAATAATAACAGGTATGAGAGCGAGAGAGGAAGTCATGAAAGGCAGAATTCTCTTGAAGATGATTCTGCACAGATTTTCATAAAACATGCAATTTCTGTGAAACTGTTTTTCTATTCACGCTGATTTGTTTTGCACAAAAAGGATGCAGAATGAGACCAAAAGCTTAAACTGATTGATAGCTAAATACATTTAATGTTCTGTGAAAATGCAAACGTCTGCAACGCTATCTAAAAGGAGCAGCTCAATAGCTAAATGAGCAGAACAAAAGCTAAAAGGAACAAATGGTTTACTAAAAGCTAAATTTTCTGGCTGAAAGTTGAATTTAGCAAAAGGACATCTAAAAGCTTATTGTAACATAAATTAAACGGAAGACTAATTAGCAGCTAAAGGTAGCAAAACACTGGCTGGGACCTAAAATGTCAAAAACATTTAGTCAAATTAGGAAAAAGTTAGCTAGCAGCTAAAAGTAGCAGAATGGTAGCTAAACATTGCAGCATAAGACAACAACGTAGCAAGTGTGCCGAAGCAATTAAAACAAAAGCAGTGGTTTTGAAGAAATACAGTGTAGCTGATTATCTTGTGCTGCTACAGAGAAAAGCTTTAAACTGGTGGGGGGGATGAGTGGAGGGAGGCGGGGGCAGCCAGGAGAGGTGGTGTGTGCTCCCTCCTGCTTTGAGGTATTGTGTGTCATCTCCGTGCACTTTTCACTGCAGCTGTCTGCTGAATGGTAATCAGTGACACCAGGGTAGAGGAGGAGAGGGAGAGGGAGGCAGCGAGAGAGGTAGAGAGATTAAAAGAAAGAGCAGAGAGACGGGGAAGGAGTGAGGACAGCGACGTGACGAGGGAGTGGAATGCCAAACTGACAGTCCTGCTGCATTATCTGCAGCAAGTGTGAAAGGAGAGACAGGCTAGAGGAGACTGAGGGGAGATCTGCAGGACTGTGATGTAAAGCCTTCTAGGTAACGTGTTGGAGTGCCGTCTCTAAAATCAAAGCATGTGATGAGTGTGCCTTGTGTCTAAGCTCTGTTTGGAAATGATTTCAAACTGAAGACTGTGTGGTGTTCTGCTTTAGGTCTGTGAACCAGCTGGATGCATGTCTGTGTAGCTGCTTGTAGAAGGTCCCAGGCTCCTCCTTGAGCTGTGTTTGTTCTTCAGCTATTTTTGCCTCAACCTAGAGTGCAGAGAAAAGTGTGCAGATTATAGTGTCCTTTAGGCAAGAAGCCCTCAGCCGTTAGTCAGGGGAGTTCAGTGCAGTCGTGCTGAGGCTTTGTGATCTGGTTTCTGATTTTTAACTGACCCAGATACCAGTTTCATTTTTTTAATGCATAGAGCAGCTGGTGGCTGCACAGGGTCATGATGCTGCAGAACTTGTCACCTTCTAAACAGACATGCAAGCACAAATTTATTCACATTTTTTGGCATATTTCCACTTCTAACAGCTCACGTTTCTGTCTCTTCGGTGCGTTGGAATATTAAGTTGCTATTTTAATCCATTATGACTTCCCATTCCCATTTTATAAAATCCTAACATTAGTGGCTGTGTTAACATGTGAAAGTTGTAGAGTTGGCCAGTAAAAAGAGTAATGAGACCAGTTGTGCCATGCTACAGCAGCAGAGCTAAACCTCTAGCCACATTGACGTTTTCCTGCTGGAATGTCATTAATACTGCAGGACATCAGTCTCATTTAGAGGACTTTCACCCCTTCCTGGCAACCTGTTCATAAAAACACTGCTGCTCCCCACTGCGGGAGTTGAATCAGAACAGCCAGTGGCCATCTGTTGGTCATGGAGAGTGAGCATGATGAACCTAATCACACTAGAAATTAGTCTGAATTCTTCTTTGCTGGCATGCTATTTTAAGAAGAGCACTGGGATGATGGTGCTCCGCCTCCACCGGGGTGAACTAGTAAAGAAGCAGCAGCGCATGGAGGTAGTGTCCTTTAAGGCATTCAAGCACATTCTGTGTAAAACGAGCTTTGGATTTCCAGTTGAACTAGAGGAAAGAGGGAAGGCTACAGTAAGATGAGTGGACATGGATGAGTATCTGTAGTTCATCCCCTCGAGTCCTCTGCGTCTTATGTTACAGTCTACAGGGTTCAGTCCTTGGATAAAGTGAATGAAAAGAGAAAACGGCTCCAGCGCTTTGTGTCCTAATGGAATAAATTAAATCAAATTGATTTTTACTCCCAATAATTTCCATATGTTTTTGTTTCATAAATATACAGACTTCTAGTGTTTTGTTATTTTAAAATGCTTTTTTCTTCTTCTCTGCAGCATTTTCAGCTGGCATTGATTGACTCCAATCTGTGCACTTTGTCCAAAGCTGAAAGTAAGTATTAAAGCTGTACATTTAACAGCTCATAGTCAAAGCAGTCGTACTTGGCTGTGTGGTGTAGCAAAGTATTTAGATTTAATGTAGCACCTCCTCAACACTTGTCAGAAAAATATTTCTGCAGAGGAGCTCTCCTTCTCTGCCGCTGTTTCCCTGCTGACTGCCCAAGACTGGCGTTGCCTAGGAGACGGCACAAGGAGGAGCTGCAAGGGCTTGCAAACACATTGCACATGCACACAGTGATTTCACATTACATGCATGCTCTGGAGAGATCATCACACTCCCCCAGTCGTCCATCTGTTCTCCATACTGTACTCTGCTTTCAGAGGTCTTGTTAATGTGTAATGTGCCCGAGTGTTTCAATGGTAAACCCTAATCTTTTTATTTATTTGTTTCCCTTACAGTTCAGTTTCACATCGCTCATTTGCATGAAATCCAGGTAAGAACTCAGTTCATTCAGATTCGTGATGTGGTATTTCAGTATGTTAGGCTACTTGGTGGTGTTATTGAAAGTTTAATTTTATAAATTGAAACAATGACTATTTTTAGCTATTTTATTTTATTTTACTATTAATATGTCAGAACAAATGTGTTAGCTGTTAGTTTTCATGTTAATTTAAAGATGTCAAGGTTTTTAATTAATATAAAGTTATTATTCTCCGAGTGATCAATTTAATAAACTGATCTTTGGAAATAATGTTTGAATAAAAAAAAATTAAAAATATATAAAATATTACTTTATCATGTAAACTTGTTCAGTTCAGTTTATGTATCTAGCGCCACACCACGACAGAATTCATCTCGCGGCACTGAACAGAAACATTCACATACGTTATAAAAGCCGATTAGTAAAGTTCTCTATCTAAGGAAGCAGCAGACTCGTTGAATCTTCACTTTGTTGCAGTCTCCCATCCTGAGCAAGCACAATGGAGACAGTGGAAAGGAAAAACTTCCTTTTAAATGGAAGAAACCTTCAGCAGAAGCAGGTTCAGGATGAACATCTATCTGCTTGGACTGGCTGGTTTGAGAGGACAGGAATGAGAGACAAACACAGAATGACAGATCCAGATCTAGGTGCAGGTGTACCTGAACGACAAAAACACATTAAGATAAAAATAATTACAAACACAACCATATAGAGTAGAGCAAGTAAAGACAGCAGCATAGTGAGGAAATGTGTTCATTTTGTCCTCCAGCAGTCTTAAGCCTGTAGCAGCATAACTAAGGGACAGCTCAGGAAATCCAAGACAACTATCGGATTTATCAATAAGGAAAGTCTTAAGCAGCTGTGGCTGAGTGGTTAGAGCAGTCGTCCTCCAGTGCAAGAGTTGGGGTTTGAATCCACCAGCAGACACATGTCGAATTGTCCCTGGGCAAGACAGTGAACCCCCCGTTGCCTCCGATGTGTGTCCCATCAGTGTATGAATTTGACCTAAAGCACTGATTAGTCTCTTTAGAATGATTTGCTCAATTATCTTTGTATAGATCTAGTAGAGTGATGTATGAATGGTAAATGAGGACACAGATTGTGTTGTAAAGAGCTTTGAGTATCTCAGTAAGATAGAAAGGCACTATATAAGTACAGTCCATTTACCATTTAAGGCCAGTCTTAACTGGACAATGTGTCAGCCTCACAGACAGAAAATATGAAACAACAAGATCTGTAATATAGTCAAAAGTCAAAGTCAACTTTATTGTCAAAACTGCAATATGTACAGGACATACACAGGATTGAAATTACATTACTCTCAGACCCCTGGTGCAACAATAACCTGTATATTGTTGCATGGTATTGCTGTACTTGTGTTACTATGACAGAGTTAGGGCCTTTATCTTAGTTAGAAATAACAATGACATTTTTTCATTCAACCTTTATTTAGGCAGGTTAATCCCATTGAGCCTCGGGAACTCATTTACAACAGAGACCTGGAAAATGACAACAGGAAATCTAGAGTCCCTCTGGAAAACGGTGCAAAGATCGGGAACTATCAAAGCTTTATCGAGGAACATCAGTTTTTTAAGTTTTAGGACTTAGTCAATTTCTTTTTTGCTCACAATATCTCCACACTTGAAAAATACTTGCTCGCAAGGGACAGATGATGCTGGCGTGCATAAAGAATGTTTCAGTGAGGACAGATGTGGGTACTCATTTTGATAGTTCAGCCAGTACACCAGTGGGTGTTCTTATCTGTCCAGCAGTGGATGTCATGTCAAAATAAAATTAAGAGTTCATACAGCTTCATGACTACAAAAAGTATATACATCATTTTACTGTAATGTTATTGGGGTGTCAAACTCAGCTACATAAGAGGAAAAAAATTAATGGTTCAAACCAGGGGCCACTTTCAATGAATACATAAACTCAAGGGGAAAAACCTGACGTTCTTTCTTAATCTCAGGTTCGTCAAGAGTTGGATCGGTCTCATTTGACGTTTACTGTTCCCCTTGCTCACATCAAAATTGAAGATTACTGAAAATGTAAATCTTTTGGCCTACAAGGTTGGCCAGCTGTCAAGAGAAGCCTTCACTAAATGAAATAGTTGTTAAAGCAAAATAAAGTGACAAAAATATCTTGCATTTAAAACTTTATCTTGAGGGCCAGACAAAATGTTTACAAGGGCCATATTTGGCCCTTGGACCTGGAGTTGACTGTATTTTACATATTGAAATGCCAGAAGCATCTTATCATGAGCGAGCAGAATCAAGTGTTCCCACATGTTACAACAACTTTTCTTCCTGGCTGGCTTCATAATGATACAATCTCAACAACACAACAGCAAAAGCACCTCAGCCAAGACACTGCGCATGTCTCAGAACAACTTTACAGTGGAGCGCAGCCAAAATCAAAAGTTTGAACCAGTCACCGGTCAGAATCGAGACGAGGCAGTGCCAGAGAATCAGCTATTTGGACCGCAAACAAGTGATTCATTCCAACAACGAATCAGTTTGTGTTTTGTATGTCACGTGACTTCTTCCGCACCAAAACAAGCTCAGAAACAGTGTTCCGATGTAACTGCACTTCAGGGTTCGAAACAAGTATCAAAGCTTTTGCTTTATACGCCCATCACTATTTATTTCTTAGGTTTCCATCTAGTATAGATGTCAGTTGGGCCCCGTTTTGTTTTGTTTGTTTGGTTTGGCACTAACCCATGGGTGTCAAACCCACTTACAAAAAGGGGCCAAAATCAAAACCTTTTTCAAACTAAGGACAAGTTTAAGAATCTACATGAACTCAAGTTAGACATCCAACATATTTTCTTGGTGGCAGGTTCCTCAAGAGTTTGATTGGTCTTATTTGACGTTCTCTGTTACACGTCTAACATCATAATCAAAGATTGCTGAAAACAAAAATAATTAAAAATGATAAAATTATTTTACATTGAAAACAACACCTTGGGGGCCAGATAAGATGTCAACGAGGGCCACATTTGGCCCCCAGGCTTTGAGTTTGACACATATCTAACCAAACTGTCCTTTTCTCCCCCATAACCTTTTTGCAGATTGTAGAGACTTGAGGAGAAGAACAAAAATAAAGCCGGTCTTCTTTCACTTTTACAAGGACTTGTCAATTTTATTGTGGTTGTCCTGTTTGTGCCCCCCTTCTTCCAAAATGTGTGTGTGAGTGTGTATGGGGACACGTAACAACACCGGATTCCCTTCCTGACGCAACCAGACCACCGAGCTACCACAGCCCTCTGTGTGGGGCAGAAAGCTGCTATCTAGGGTGCCTGGGGGAGCAGATGGTGGGAGTTACAGGCCTTGCTCAAGGGCTCAGAATGGGGCAAATGAGGGTGGAGGCAGGTGTGAGTGCTTCACCTTTCCTACCCACATTTTGATGTATTTATCCATATCCATTCATAATTGAATCAGACTCATTTACTATACCAGACCTAAAACTGAGCAGAAACACAATTCTAGGCTCAGCGCTGTCCATCTTTATCTTTGGCTCAGCCAGGCACAACCAACCTTCCTTTCTTAAGATTTGGCAAATCAAAGGTATTTTGTTCCCTTTCTATTGCAAACTGAAACAATAAACGACCGATCCACTTGTTTTTCCATTTCAGGAGTCTGATAGCAGCCTATGTTCTCCGTGCATGTGTGGGTTTTCTCCAGGTACTCCGGTTTCCTCCCACAGAACAAAAACATACGTCTAGGTTAATCTGTAGCTCTAAATTATCTCGAGGTGTGAGTGAGAGACTGAATGGTTGTTTGTCTCGTTTGTCTCCATGTGTCCCTGTGATGGACTGGAGGCCTGTCCAGGGTGTACCTCGCCACTTGCACAGTGACTGCTGAACCCTGACACCAGCAACCCCCACAACCCAGAAAGGAAGAAGCAGGTAAAGATAATGGATGGAGAGATGTTTTATTTTATCTTCCTTAACAAGTATAAAAAATCTGACAATGTAAATCTGAACTAATACTAATTTTTTTATCAAGGCTAATGTTAGCACTGCTAGTTGCAACAATTTATGCTTGTTGAGACAAGTCAGGAACATTCATCAGGTCGTTTGGTTTCACATTAGGAGTCTATGCATTTAGCTCTCCTTGATTAGACAGTTTTTCTGATGCACTCAGGTAAAAACAAACAAAACCTTACTGCCTCTACAACCATATAAAACAATAAAAAATCTGGTCTCCAGGTTTTAGGTGGATCCATGTAAGACACTGAAGTTCAGTCTTGTTTAAGAGTTCAACATGGATCAAAACTGAGCACGAAACCCAAAAAGAAATATGAATAAAAGAGAAATGCAGGTCTCACTTTACCTTTGAGGATGTTGGCCACAGTGTCTTTGGCCTCTCTGGGCAGGACGGAGCTCAGGTTGGTGATAAACTCTGGAGATCGAAGGTCAACAACCAGCTCCCTCAGACGCTCGCTGCACACAGCCACATTTTAGAAAATTAAACACCTTAAAAAAATATTCTACACAATTAGGACGAGCTGAGCAAAAGCCATTGTGCATGATAAATAAATCTGCGTTTGCCTGTTTGAGCTTCCTGCAGTGCTATCATACTTTCATATTTCATACCTGTCTTGGGAGTTTTCCATTAGTCTGGAGAGATTAGTGAGGTGAGTGCTGAGGCCCACCACTCCATCACTGTCCAGTCGAAATAACACATGGCTGAATGTTGACAGGTCCCTTTTAAACACCAACATACAAGTTCAGGTAAACAACTAAAACAATGCAGTACAAATATTCAAAGCTCTTAATTGATTCTTCTTAATCGTGTTCTTACCTGTCAAGAGTGCAACTGACTGATGTTCTGCTGACCTCACAAAGGTAGCCAGTCGCCAACCCAATGTAACGACTTTCCTGGCCACTGACAGCAACGCGATCCCCGCTGGTCAGACCACAGCTGGTCAAACCCTCCGACGGAGCAACACTAGTGCGCAGGAAACGATGGAAGAAGACGCCTTCAGACTGAAGCGTCACCGGGCTGCTGAGCTGCAGATTCCCCACACAGCTGCCGTTCTTCTCACTGAAGCCAAAACAGAATCAGGATGAGATGTTTGATTTTTAAAAATGTTTTTCCTGTCTGTTTTTTAATTCTTAATTGTTTGTTTTTAACTTCTGTATTGTGCAGCACTTCGTGCACCTTTTGGCTGCTGGAAAGGACTCTATAAATAAAGTTTGATTGATTGATTGATAATAAGATAGCAGCAGTGGTGTAGTCTACATTTTTGTAGTGGGGATACTGTGCTTGGAAACTAAAGTACCGTACACCGGTTAGTACAATGTTATCGTCAATTTATTTAGATTTTTAAGCGTATTGAGCTTTTCCAAATTTCTCTGATGCTTATATTTGGAACAAATGTACAGCAAACTTTGTACAACTCTTGGCTTTGTATTAAAAACGTTATATAATTTATAAAACAGCATCAAAGCAAAACACGTTCAAGTATTAAGTACAGAATTATATAATAAAGTGCTGGATAAGCTAATGTAATAAACAAGTGCTGCAGATTGTTACGGAAGCGTTTAACGGCTGTTTAACATATCAGTGACATGTGTCCAATGATATGTTACATATCAATGGACACTTTTAAGTGGGTATACTGAAAGCTTTTCTAGTGGGTATACTCCATATCCCTGCGTATCGCGTAGACTACACCACTGGATAGCAGGTACCTTAAAGTAAACTTATTTTTCCACAAATAGAAAAACACTCAAAGTACACGCTCCCAGCTCCACCCAGTACCTTTCTTCAACCGACTGCAGCCAAACTCGCTTTCGGCCATTCTTGGCTTCCATGGTGGACGCTTCCAGGCAGCAGAGCAGCAGCCAGTGAGAAAAGTAGTTCAGATGTGGCAGAGTCAGGTGAGCGGTTTCCTGCGCCAGAAAGGTACATACAACCTCCTCACTGACACCTGCCGAGCTCGAGTCCACCGCTCTGAGAGAAAAAAGGCACACGTTGAGACAGTAGGAGACAACTAAAGAACAAAAGTGAATAAATAATCAAGATTTTAGTTTCATAAAACAATTGATGCCTGTGGTTTTCATGGACATAAAGGTTTTACCTCTGGTATAAAGCGCAGTTCCGCCTTTGAGGGCAGTACTTGCAGGTCTGCCTGTCTGTCAAAATCTCAGGAAGTCTGGACAGCTGGCTGTGATCTGCAGATTTCTTCACACAGTTGTGAATGTGGTGAACCAAAGTGTTCCTCAGCTTCAGCAACTCTGAATAAAATACATTTTTAGTAATGAATGTCAAGAAGAAGCAGCCACTTTATTACCGCAATACAACCATTCGGTAGTTTTTTTATTGTTAACTCAGCAGAAAAGTACAAAACGTTCTGTTTACACCAAATAAAAGGGTATTTTTTCCCACTTGCACTGCAGGAGTTGATATTATCGAGGCATTAACCAGAGGAATGACATGCAGATGTCTGCATCAGTGAATGGATAAATTATTGTTGGTTTTGTACCTCGGTAGTCCATGTGGCTGGCTGCTACAGGATGCATGTTACCAGTCTTGAGATAAAGCAGAAGGCCAACCTCAGGATTATATCTTTCCATGCTCATCAGAGTATACAGAATCACCTAGACGCAGAAACACACTTAGATAATTAAAACTGCCTTTTAACTTGATAAAAAAAAAAAAAAAACGACCGGTGAAGACCCACCAACCTGACTGCGGTGTTCTATCGAGTTTGATTCTCTTCCAGTTTTCAACTCTAGAGGAAGGGTCTTCTCTTCGTGACTGCGGTTCCGTGGATTTTGGATTCGAACTTTTGCTGTCACATCAATTTTCCCCTTGAGGCCAAACCTGGGGGACCAAATGTTCTCCTCTATATCCACCAACTCTGTCATCGTGAAAACAGCGGTGGAGTCCTGGCACCTGCTCGGAGCTCGGCTGCTACTGGGACTGAGACCGAGAAGACAGAGAGACGTCATCAGCTCATCAAGAGGCTGTAAAACCAATTTTGGAATAACAACATTCTAAACTGTGAGGAACTTTCAAACTGAGCATGCTGATGAAACACTTAGACCTACATTTTCAGACTGATAGGTTTTGGCGTTGAAGAGCAGATGTATTCATTAGCCCAATGTTCAAGTGAGGGCAGATATTCATTCACTTCCTGCATCATTTCTTCCTGACTTACACCTAAAGTGTACCTGTAAACACAAATAAAACACATTGGAAAACAAACATTAGGTAAATATTGTAAATGAAAGATCACATTTATAGTGTTTATCTAAGGTATGACAGCTTTTGCATGTTTAACTTTTAAACTATCTTTTCCCCCCAGACTTCTGATAATGTCAAATTCATTATTGTTTCTTATTCATTTGATTCTCCTTTAATCATTTTAATTTTTATTGCATAGCTGTTTATGTCTTTTAATCAAATTGTTTGCATGTTACTCCTTTTTTTGCTTTTTAACTTGTCTGTACAGCACTTTGGTCCTGTATGGTTTTTTTTTTAAGCGCTTTATAAAAAAAAGTTGGATTTTAATCAGAATTATAGCCCAGTCGTTATAAATGTTTCCTGTAAACACATTCATTTGGACTGACTGGTTAAACTCTTGCGGTCCGTTTAACGCAATAGTTGAAGCCATTACGGTAATTTTGCTTCTTGGTACAATCCCCAAGATAAGAAACCCAACTGCTATAAGAAGGTTTTAAAACGTATAAATGCTTTCAGGCATGCAAACGAGCCCATGTAAAAACCTAAAGATCAAAAATACTTCAACCAGAATGTGAATCTATTTGTCAGTTTGAATATAGGCAATTACAACTTTACTGTAAGAGTCATAACTAGCTTCCCCAAACGGTTGAATCGTTTACAACCTTCTATCCTTAAGTGCTCTGTGCACATCACACTGCAGACATGTGAACAACCTACAGCCTCATGTGAACACCTACATCTCTCCAAGGTAACGAGGACTGCGCAGAGCTTCTACAGTCACCTCGGAAAGTTTCTGCAAAGAAAAATCTTTAGCTGCAGCTGCTCTCTGAAAGACTTCATGGACCATGGTGCCATTGAGCATTTGCTTGGAGCCGCCATCAAAACTCTGCGTTAAGGAAAGAACAAAGAAAAAGAGAAAAATTTAATGTCAGGGAGAATTAAAACTGCCCACAATAAAATATGCAAATACTCAAACATCCAAATGTGACAAACATTATTATCATATCTCAGTTCAAGCAATAAAAAAATACTTTTCTTAAAAATGACAGTTCACACATTACTCTTCAATACAGAACGAAAAGTGATTAACATTGAGCTCTTTCAATACCGATCAAAGCCATAATAGCCAACACAAAATTGCAGAGCAAAATTAATTTGGCAGATGAACCAATATCGCAAGTAATGATAACTGCCTGGAACGACGCAATTAGAATATGTGGATTAGAAAATGCCTCTAAAGTTCTACGATGGTGCGCTTATGATTCAGATTTCATCCCAAATCAACATGATGATAGATTCAAGAAGTGGATTTCAAAAGGCCTAACTAGTTACTATTCTTTTGTCCATAAGGGGGCGTTCCAATGTTTTGAAACCTTTAAAAGAAAATATGATTTATGCGCAGATGACTTTATCAGATATCTACAGGTCAGAAATTATTTTAATCAAGATCTAAAAGTACATTTACATAATTTGAGATTTGTGGAAACATTTATATTATTATCCAAATCAAAAACGGGCAAAACTAATTCCAGGTTATACAACGCCATCCTGCGGTGTAAGAAGGACAGCACTGTTTATGTTAAAGTGAAGTGGGAAAAAGAAGGCAGCCTGACGATTCCAGAGGAAGATTGGGACCACATCTGTAAGATACCATGGACAACAACAAGATCAAAGGTTTGGTGTGAATTTTGATTGAAAAGCATTATAAGATTTTTCATAACCCCAGAGCAGAAATGATATCAGAGAAGGGGCGATGCCTGCTGGAGGTGTGGCAGGGATGGTGCCAATCATTTCCATATTTTCTGGGACTGCCAATGCATTCAGCAATATTGGTCTCAAATCCATGAACATTTACAGAACATTTTCACATTTGATTTTCCTTTAACCTTTGAATGCATATTTTTATGTAACATAACGGTCGACAAACTGAACTATAACGATCAAAAACTTCTGTTCATTTTGCTGACGGGGAACAAAAAAGCCCTCACAAGAAAATGGCTTAAACGGGAACCTCCAACAACTGAAGACTGGATTAATGTAGTGAAAAAGATTTATGTATTGGAGAAACTGTCTTTTTCCATTAATGTGCAGAGGGACACCTTCTACAAGATGTGGTCAAAGTGGACAGAATATGTCAAACCTGTTAGGTCTGATTTTTGTAAACCTTGCTGTCATTCAGATTGATGTTTGGATTTGATATGTGATGTCAATGATTGGTTGGTATTCAGGCTACCCCGCCACTCCCTTGTAAGTTCTGGTTGGTTTTGCTTTGCTTTTTTTGTTGTTGTTGTTGTTGTTGTTCGGTTTGTTTTGTTTGTGTGTGTGTGTGTGTGTGTGTTTTTTTAATTTCCTGTCAAAGAACAACTGAGAAAACTGAGAAAGAATGTAAAATGAGAACAAAATCAGTATAATTATATCATTGTAATGTAACGGGCTTTCTCAATAAAAATTTTAAATAAAAAAAATAACTGAAGAAATCATTTTCTGTGAAAAGCAGCGAGAATATTGAGAGCTGAAACTCAGGTAAAGTATTTAGTTTTATTTTAAATCACTTGAAGAGCTGAAGGTTTAGTCAGTAGTTAATATCTGAAGGATACTGAGGATTTCAGACAAGAGCGAACCCAGTGGTGCAGGCAGGGACTCCGATTCAGCAGGTAGAAAAAGAAACAATTTTATTTATAATAAATCAAAGAACTGATGTGGCAGCATAAACTTACAACAGGCAGAATCAGGACAAGACCAAGACAGGATAAGGACAGGACTCTGCATTACCCAACAATGATGCGCCAAGGAACAATACACAGAGGGACTTAAATACACAGAAAAGACAGGACGTGATTACAAACAGCTGGTACGAGACAAGGGTGAAACTAATCAGGAATAATGAGGAGGCACACTAGAGAGTATGGATAAGGCCCATCAGATGGCGCCATCAACGCCCAAAATTCATCCCAACTTTGTAAAAATCTAAACTCGGACCAAACGCCGTGTTTTAAGGAGTATGATAGTACATGGTTTGGTACCAGGACATTCCAGGACAGATATTTCTGACAGAAACATGGAGCTAGATGATTCATTTAAATTTAAATAATTTCAAAACCCACAGAAGCTTAAAGTTCAATGAGCTGCAGGTGCACGTCCAAAAGATCAAAATACAAACATGTACAGAAAAAGGTACTTCAACTTCTCTTAGAGTGTAATATTTGTTATATTTATTACATCTATTATTATTTAGGTACATATTTGTAGCTTCATATTTTTTACTGTATGTGGAAAAGGGTTACGTTATTGAATCACAGCCCCCAGACCAAGTCAGGTGCATGACTCCATGGGCAGTGGCTGAAGACGGGGGTCTTGGTGATCTGACCCTGACTTACCAAAGCTGCTCTTGGGACATGGAACGTGACCTCTCTGGGGGGGAAGGAGCCTGAGCTTGTGCCTGAGGTTGAGAGGTACTGACTAGGTCTAGTTGAGCTCACCTCAGGGCACAGCATGGGCTCTGGAACTGATCTCCTTGAGAGGGACTGGACTTCATTCCACTCTGGAGTTGTCCATGGTAAATGGTAAATGGAGCTTACTTATACTGTATAGCGCTTTCCAGCCCCCTATGAGGGGCCCCAAAGCGCTTCACAG
>JAVCKU010000042.1:12751379-12764475 GCA_032273985.1 Hypsolebias coamazonicus | reverse complement strand
TATATTTTTAGGTGTTCATCTGGTTACATTTTAAATACACATGCATTTCGGCGCGTCAGCGGTGACGCATAATAGGTCCGACTTATACGGAGGTGCGACTTGTTTATGGATTTTTCCCAATTATTGGACAAAATTGGACAATGCGACTTATACCGAGGTGCGATTTATACAGCGGAAAATACGGTAAATTACAAGAGCATAGTAAAGTTTCTATTTCCGCCGAGCAGTTTGTTTGCTTCTATATAAATGCTTTGTGAGTACTCTGCAGGTCAGTCTACGAAGGTAAAAAAAAGGAATTTGAAACAGCATCTTGTTGTGCATACCTGTGTTACATAATTCTGTCCCACCAAAAACACACCCCTGGCCTCAGTAAAGTCCAAAGGAAGCAAACACATCACCTGTAAAAGATAAATAAAAAGACGATAAAGAGACTTTGTCAACTGTTAGAAGTTACTTTATGAAAGGATTTTACTGGAAAATAGCTCCCTCTGAAGGTTGTTAATATTCATAAATGCACAAATCTGTAAGCAACTATCTTCATGCTAAATCAATGGCTATGTTTTAAGTCTATTTTATGTCACTTGATAATATCAGTATATTTTACTATGATGTAATATTTTCTGAATAGATTTTGAATTGGTTCAATCACCGAACAGTTATTAACCTCTCAACCAAATATAAATAAATTATTATAAAGGCTACAATCGTTAGATTTAAACGTTGTAAGAAAACAGCAAGAATCTCTTCTCTAACAAGGGGACACCAACTGACTGATCTCAGACATGTAGAGGACATCAGTCTAATGCTTTACGAAATTAGAAAGAGAAATTAAATCAAAGTCATATTTTTAACAGCAGTTCAAGTTGGGTTTTCCAGCTGCCTGGAGAAAAATATTGTACACATTTTGGTGAGCTTCATGGATAATTCATAGTTCATGAATAATTGTCAAGTCTGGTTATTACAGTTCTGTTGTTCTCACATGAACAAAGTCAACAGACAGACCTTTTCTTCCACACTTGCAATAGAATCAAAGGTGTCTTCAGAACCAAACAGCAGGGCGCTCTTCCTCCCCTTCTCTTCCTCCTCCTCCTCTTGCCTTCTTGCTCTCCTCAGCTCATCTTGACGATCAGTATCCAGCTCACCAATGTTGTCCTGAACTCACACCCACAAGAGTTTTGGTATTAAAAAACAAGTAAGGAGATGCATACAAAACGCACATAAACCATAACTTTCAGTGACGATTTATTTTCATTATAAATTTGTGAATTAAAAATGTGCACACATGCTGTACCTCCAGCAGTTTCTTGGCATCCTGCAGGAGATTGAGACAGTATTTAATCCAACATCTTGCAATCTCTGCTCTCTTCTGTCGGAGCTGTTCCCTGCGCTCATTCTCTGTTTCACCTGGTTCAGATGGAAGAGGTGTTATGATGTGTCCATACTAGGTAAGAAAGGAAGTGTCAAAAATATTTACTTTGTAGACGAAAAGAATGGGACATCACAACAAAAAGCCAAAAACAAAGTCAGCAGTTTATTTTAACTCTGTTACGCTGATTAACTGACTTCTTGAAATTCAGTTTTTCTTTAGAAAAACAGCTAAGCCAGTAATTACAAACGCCTCTGCCTGTACTTATCTAAAACTAGATAACGGTTAAAACCAATTCCCTAATTTTCAGAACTGTAAAAAAAGCGCTGGCTGCAACATGCATTAAAAAGTGTTTTTTACGAGTGGATACTTACTTTCCTGTGCTGCAGCTTCAGAGGGAACCTTTCCTGCCAAACCTGAGATGACGGTCGCTGCTGCAAGGCAGTGTCTGCCTTCCATGAATCGGCCCTGAAAATAACACAGGCGCAGATAGAAATATTCAAACTTGTTAGAATTCACTTTGAAAAAATAAAATACAGTGACAAACAAAAAGGCCATAACTGAGTTCCAAAAAAAAAAAAAAAAAAAAAAAGCAAACGTATTTTCGGAATTCTAACACTGAGGTTAAACCAAAATCTTCAAGATCCTTTAAGATCTGGGCTTATGACAAAATTTCAGCCCAAATCAATTTAGGTCCTACCATTGTGATGTAATACTGAGACAGTGTAGCAGCATTCAGGGCCCACTCCATCGGGCTGAACTGGTTCAACTGTAACTGCCTTTGCAGGGTGCTGTGGCAGTAGGTGGCAGCACGCTCTTTCTCACCTGAAAGAAAACAGTTATTTTAATGAAACTCAGCTTTTTTTATTCTCACAATCACATTCAGATTCAATTCAAAAGCTAAAATCACTTCCAATTTTCTTCATCAATGTTTAATCCACACCAACCAATAACTCACCAAGGTTTTTGTAAACTTGAGCAAGGTAGTACATGGTATGGGTGTAAGCCATCTCAAACCTGGTAGCAGGGGAGAAATAACGAAACATCATTAAAAAGTAAAAACAAAACTAAGCACATTCAAATATGTACATGTCAGGATGCCTTGCAAGTGAATACTGGAGTTTAGAAATTACCTCTTGGTCCTTTCCTGGTGTGTCAGCAGGTTCTCTTCAGCACTAAAGTACTCCGTCATGTCAGTTGGTGGCCTCCCATCCTGGATAAGGTGCAGGGATCAACAATCAGCGGTGATGAGAAATTATCCTTCAATGTGATATTTTTCAATATACTGTACATTTTATGTTCTCAGTAAAAACCTTATCAGTGAGCTGATGATGCTAAAAAACAAAAAGACTACACAATGTGCAGCAAAAGCTGAGGAAAGAGCAAACGGGTGGACCAAAAAAGCTGCACAGGAACCTCCAGTAGAACAACAAAGTGGATATGTGGTTATAAAAACATAAATAAAAACAGACTTCAACCTGAAGGGGTAAACGATGGATGCCTGGATAAATAAAACAGAATATGTTCACCTGTTTTCAGAGACATCCCCTCTGAATTCCCAGCTTCCCTGTGACAACTTCTGACATTAATCATAATTATTAACCATCCCCACTTTATCTATTATTATCTATGGTCACAAAATCCATTTCACATATTTAAAGCCCAGTTTGAGATTACAGTAAGATAAAACCTGGTCCACTTTTTAAATTCCTCTCTGATTGGCTACAGTTTTAGTTAAAGTACCAGCAGCCAGGATCCTCACCTCCTATGTCGGGGTGGACGGAAATGAACGGGCGGATAAGCTTGCCAAATCTGCACTTCATAGGGAGTCAATAGTACAGATTCCATTTGGGAAAGGTGAGGGCAAGTCGGTGATTAAAAAACATGGGATGGACTACTGGCAAAAGAGCTGGGATGCAGACAGTAAAGGTCGAAGATATTATAGAATTCAGAAATCAGTAACTATGACGAATATCAGAGGGAAAAGAAGAAGAGATGAGATTGTCATTATGAGATTGAGAGCAGGCCATACTGGTCTCAATGACAATATGTACATGATAGGGAAAAGGCATAATAATGCGTGTGGACATTGTGGTGACCCTGAAAGTGTTGAGCATGCATTACTGTCATGCATTAAGTTTTCAAAGGAACGGGAGACACTGAAAAAGAAAGTTATGGAGATAGGAGTTTGGAGCTTGGAAGGACTTTTAGGACATGATGGGGATAGGGACAGGGCAATAATAATAAGAAAAGCACTATTTCTATATTTACAAGTCATAACCATTATAAACAGAATTTAGAGACAGAGGTCATGGGCTGCACACTCATGCTCAGTAGGTGATATGCACCTCTCAGTTGTGTGCAATCTGCCAATAAACAATTGACACTCCTCACCTCCTTCATGTAACGCTGGTAGATGGATTCTGCTGTCTCCAGGTAGCCTTGAGCTGTCTCAGTCTCATCACGACCAGCCCAAAGGATGCCAAGCTGGTTCTGACAGAACAAAGAGCCAACAACACACGATCAACAGCTGAACTACAGAAAGATGTTTCTTACAATCCACCTTGTCTTGTACAGATTCACTTATAGTAAAATTACCACAAGCTAAAATAATGACTAGTGTACGAGAAACACGGTAACGACATTCAAACTTCATTATTACCCTGACGTGAATAAACAGAGACACATTCTCCGCCGACGCCCTGCATCTATCCAGCAGTTTGATGGAGTTCATCAGATGCTCCTGCCCAGCGGACAGCTCCTCCGTGTCCACGTGGTTCACGCCCAGGTAATACTCCACAGCCGCGAGTTTAGCTGCCCGCATGCCCACCGGAGAGTCCCCGCTAAAACCCCGGTCGAAAGCATCCTCCCTTTGACCGTCCAACGGCTGCTCAGTCGGCCGCTCGTCGACGCTCTCTCCGCCCGTGTCCTCCTCGCCGTCACCCGCGTCAAAATTCTTGAGTGAGCAATAAATTTCTCGGAGGAGGTCTCTGGCTTTATACTTGGAGCGAAACGGGTCGTTTTCTGGATCTTTTCGTGATTCTGTATTGGTGAGATTTTGGGCGTTGGTGAATTTGTCGCAGATGACTCTCCACTCGACACTGTTGACAGTCGCCATGTTTGTTTTCTTCTTCTTCAAGGGGGTTGGGCTTTTATAGCGGGTGAACACGCTCAAATGTGCACTGCTGCCACCTACTGGACAATAGTGTTTTGTTTTTTAGTCTTGCAAGACTAGTGTGAACAGAATAATAAAAAAAGGCTTTAAAACACAATAAACTTAAGACCTTTCTAAAATTAAAATGTATTTGATAAATGTGTTTATCACTGTCTTAGTCACGCCGGTCAATGAAATACATTATAAATGTATTTTTAATGGTCATGGTGCAGCTTTGCAGGTTTGTTTTTATGAAGCATTGCTACTTCCGTCTGGTTTTTGGATCTGAACCTTCTGCCAGAGAAAAGCGAGATGGAGTCTTTACTTACAGCATAGGTTAGTTAAAAAAAAATATTTCCATTGAAATATCATTCTTATTAAACTTTAAAGTGGTCTGTTGCATCTTAGTGAAAAAAGGACCAGACTTACAGAATGAAATGGCCAACAATCTGATTAATCCAGAAGTGAAACAGAAATTGTAATAATAATAATGATAAAATATCTGGTTCCCATCAACTTTACTGTGAAATAAAACATGAGATCTATACTATTTCATTTTAAGTTTCAATTTTATACATCGAAAAGATGTTTTGCACTGAATTAAAATTTTTTAGTTAATAAAGTAGTTTTAAAAGAAAAATATGAAGCATTTGGTTTCATATTACCATGGTAAATTCGATAAAACTACGTAAATATCACTGCATCCCTGTTAGAGACCACAAACAGTTGCTCTGATGAATATAACATGACATTTGCAGTATTGTTTCAAGAAAAACAAAGAAAAATGTTTCCCCAGTTCAGTTTATTTAAACAAATTTAATTCAGCATTGGGTAAATCATACAATGGACATAAATTAATGTGATTTACATGTGAATATAACTGCACATTTCATGTTTAGTCAACACTGACAAAAGCAGCTATTGTTACTGGATAATAATCCAGATATTTTCCAATCCACCCAACACTTTAAAATATTTGTTATATTTACAAATACATCTAAATAGGTCTCTATTTGATTATCTTTTTAATCAATCTGTTTTAATTTTCATGACCTCTTATGAATCAATGAATTTAAACTATGTTAAACTGGAGCCTTATTCATGTATAAATGAAGTCCTGCATTAACAGCAAACGTGGCTTAAGTGTTTAATTAAACATGTTATGGTTTGTCAGCAATAATACCAATTTCAGAGCAGGATAGGATGTGACCAAAACTCAGTGCTAATGACCTGTAATGATATGATTAACAAGGAATGATTGTTTGAGTCTTCCTTAAAGCACTCAACAGCTGCTGGCCTTTATTCAAGTTCCTCTGGTTTGTACGTTTTTGCAAATAGACAAACCTCTATACAATGACAGCAGTTAAACTTAATTATTAGAGAAAATCTAATATTAAAGAGACTAAATCTTGTTAACGTAACCAATCATGGCACCGTCATGACAAAGTGATGTCAGGTGAAACAAATTTACTGATTGTAAAATATGTTTAGATGAATAAGTTCCAATTTTTAAAAACTTTATAGGTTATTGAAGCAGGATTCTGCAGTTGTCCATAAAGCTTCCCTTCATCACTACGTTCACTTCTTCTCCATGCTGAAACAAGAGAAAAAAATGTACATTTTTAGATTTTAATAGCTTTTTTTTAACAATTAAAAAGACAATACAACTGTCATGTTAAGAATAAAGAATGTTTATAACACTCACATCTTAATTAAAATCCACTTTTACAATAAATAAATCACTGAAAATAGTAAACCAAATTTACAACTCTGCTAATGGAGTGTAAAACTTTTTTTTCCCCATGTGGCATTTTGTTATAAATGATTTGTTTATAACGAAATAAGAAATGCAAAACAGAACATGTCTCACTTGTATTTGATGAGTCGACCTCCCTGGATTAGTTGTGCCGACTCATTGGTAAGATGGCAAGCGAAGAGAAGCCAGTTACGTGGCTGAACCTTGTAAGCAAACCTCATGAAGAGCAGTGAGTAACAGCACAGAGCTGAGAGGAGGAAGAACAAATACAAGCACAGGTTTAACAGAGAACTATGCTTTTCTGAGACTATTGTTGTGTATATGGTTTACTAAAGCACTTACATATAATAATAAACCTGTCATACAGCCTTCTCTAGATAACAATTATCTAAAACTGGATCGGTTTCAGTCTGTTTAAAATGTAAGTCTTTAATAAAAAGCAACTCAGTGTGCATCTGGTTTGACCTCTACATTTATTTGCCTTACCAAAGGTCATCCTGCCACTGATAATTTCAGGGCTCTTCTTCATGTCTGCAATGGCAGCTACTGGAAGACCCCAGTTTGCTATAGGACCCCAGAAATGCTGCAAAAGTAGCACAGAAGAATAAATGTTATGGCACGATATTTTGCTATATAAAATCATTATGCTGTGAGT
The DNA here is from genome assembly GCA_032273985.1 of Hypsolebias coamazonicus. Classification (NCBI taxonomy): domain Eukaryota; kingdom Metazoa; phylum Chordata; class Actinopteri; order Cyprinodontiformes; family Rivulidae; genus Hypsolebias; species Hypsolebias coamazonicus. The sequence goes on along the minus strand of JAVCKU010000042.1, from coordinate 12,757,544 downwards.
CACACGTGTACACATACTGAATGATGAATACAACTAAAAGACTGTAAGCCAAGATAAAACTACAAAACAACAGTCAAAAAGAATAGGCAAACAGAATTAGAACGTACCGTGCTGTTTGCCATTTATATTTTTTACGTTTGGTGCCACATGGAAGAGAAAAAAAGGAAAAACAGAATTAAGGAATGCAAAATCCAGCAGTTACATATTACTTGAGACAAATATGTCAGGATGAAATTCATTAATAACAACAAAAAGAAACAAAACAATGATGTCATCACTGGGTTCCACAATGCACATTGAATAAATCTGTGTTAAAGTTGTAACTGTAGACTAACAGCGACAAAATATATGGTACTTAAAAACTGTAAACTACTTTGTGTTGGTCTTTTGACCCTTTATTAGGAAAAAAAAAATCAGGACATAATGCACTGAATGTATGTCAACTCCTTCAGATGTTTACATGTATGCTGACCTTCAAAAATCCAGTTTAACCCGAGATTCAAGGACAAATATAAAATCAAACATCCTGTTCTTTGTTTACACCACATGTTTGAGTGAATTTATCAGGTGATGATGTTTAATGAAAAAAAAAATGATTAGATGCAACTGTACGGGCCCTAGCTAAGTTAGCGCTCTTGGCAAGATTTTAGGTGGCGCTCCTGCACAAATTTCAGCATTTCATAGCCTATTCATACACACTTTGATATTATCTTTTATAATAATAATAAAAAAGATAGTCTCTATTAAAACAGTTACCAATAATAGAATGATTTGAAACAGAATATCAAACGCCTACATCACACCTGACAACATTTGCTGATGGCAAAGAGGGACATCTATACGTATTAACAAGTGCCTGTGGGGCGAAGAGTTGTCCTAGGGGGGTCCAAGATCATGCCACCCTACTCAAAAAAATATGCTTTTTCCAGCCATTTGTAGAGCAGTTTACTAAATTCTTAGCATTAATAAAACAACAAAATCAGTATACGTATTATAGCTTTAATAAAAGTTACAACACAGACAACTTGTCTTTAAGCTGAACTTTATCTGAGCTCTTACTTGAAAAACTGCATTCCCATTATTTTGTTCTCTCTGAGAACCATGAGTTTGACTTTACTGCATCACTCCGTAATCACAAAATGTCCTCTGCACCAAATAACCTCATGTAGGACCAAAGCAGACTATCCTGAGAAACCTACGAGAACAAGTTGTCATCATAAACCAAAGCAATCAGTGACTATTCTACAAAGCCAACAATACCCAGAAAAAAATTACAAAATATTTATAGTACAATGTACTTGTTGAGTACAACACAATCATATACTGTATGTCCTTACAAAACACAAAAGCTGGAAGATGCTTATGTAACTAGTTATGCTACTAAATACAGTACATCATACCTGCTTCCTAACAAAGTACTGACGACGTCTTCTTATATCTCAGAGTGTACACACACACATTTTCCTTGTAGATTATCTTCAAAATGAAATAAACAGCACATAATATGGCAATAAGAAACATCTATGGCTCTGCAGAGAGCCTGTGTGACAGGCAGGTACAGACTTATAGCAGGGAAGGACTCTGACAGGTAAAATAACTTTGAAGCTGAGTTTTTGAACAATCCGCAAGACTTTCCCTAAAACCATGTTGCGTGTCAAAAGCAAACAGACCACTTCTTGCATCACATGTGCCAAGTCCCCTTTACTCCAGATTTTACTTAAACGTAGCTAATCTGCAGTGCTCACCACCAGAGCAACAACTACACATAAACTAACCTTGACAATGTGCTAAGAAACACACACAAGTTATTCCGTTTGCTTGCTCCTTAATATGAAGTTAGATCTGGGGCTGAAACAGGAGAGCACCATCGACCTCACCATTGTTTTAGGAACGCACGTATCATGTTTCACACCGACAGGTTATGACCCAGGGTTGAGGTTAGATGACTGTTTTAAAACATTTCTCTAAGATAAATGAGAATGGGTTTAAAAACTCGTCTGAATACCGTAATGCATTTTCAAGCTTCCCTGCCCTCAGGTCATGTTCTAAACAAACAAGTCCAACACGTACAGCGAGTACAATCCGAGTCCTTGAAAACTTTAGCCACAGATTAAAAAAGAAAGGAAGAAAGAAAGACGCCAAATACAAACACAAAAGCGTGAAAAATGTCGTTCAGATGCATATTAGATCAGAACAGAATATTTCACCAGCTGGCCGTCACTTAAAAACTCGAAGCCCAACTGTGAACTAGCTTCATTAGCATCTTTGTAGCTTTTCATACGCACCTCATCAAATAATCTCTGAACTCTTTGCTCTTGAGGTGGTCAACAGCTTTACGTGCAAGTACTCCTGCCATAGTTTATGACTGTTATGTTATTATTTGTTACGGCGAAGAAGAAAACACAGATGACAGAAGGACGACTGAAAGCCGTAAACTCAGAGGACGACTGGTCAAGTTTACGACACTGTCGTAATTATTTTATTTTTTTTTCTTCTTCGTCTGTTTGATAAGTCAGCTAGCTCCGTGAATTACATTACTGCCCTTGTCTGGACGGATTTGCCAGAAATAATAATTTTCTTCACGATCTTCTGACAATAAAATCCATCTATTTTCAGAATGTCTTATATGGATATGTATCTGAAAATAAAAAGGATGAATACTTTATTAATAACATTATCATAATCTTAAAATTATATATACATAAATGCATATATGGCACATCTAAACCATTATGGTCTGTATTCATACAAGAACTCCAGATGTTAAAACTTTCATTGGACAGTGCTAATAAAACTCAAGCAAAAAGCTTTTTTTTTTTCTCAGATAGCCCTCTGACAAATTATTTGAGTAGATAGGTAGAATTTTAGATAAATAGTTCGGTGTTTTATCTTTAACTTTCATCATATTGTTTGCTAATTCTCTGATACTAATGTTACTTAAAATAAAATTTGAGCTGAACAATATGTTAACTTGTTTATGCATATGTTGACTTAGGACAGAGGATTTTTGTACATGTTGTAATTTGAGATTGTCATTTGTTGTTTTGTTCTTGTATTCTTTTGTTCTGTTATGTTGTTCAATAGTTACAACAATTATAAGTCTTCCAGATGGGAGACGAAACGTTTCTCCCTTAAAGAAACTGGTCCAGTTGACAAGATGGAACCTTTTTTGTTGTTATACTACATACCTTTGTTTAGTAGTTCAATAAAGTAAAAAAAAAAAAAAAAAAAAAAGAAGCAAATAGCCTAATAATAAATTTCTTCACGCAACTACTTGAGTCAGAACATATTTCTTCACTTCTCGCGGAGTATGAATTCATAAAAACCACATATAAATTTTTCTAAATCTGCCTTATAATCTGTCTGCTTTGCTACTTTGACATCTTTGTTTTAACTTGTTAAAAAAATCTGTATGCCTCTCTTATGATTGTCTATTCTTGATTGTCCAAGGAAAGTCTACTGTTGTTGTTGTCATCATTCTTTGTTTGTGGCCAGGTCTCTCTTGTAAATGAGTCCTCGAGGCTCAATGGGATTAACCTGCCTAAATAAAGGATGAATGAAAAATAAAAACTTTGTCTTTGTTTCCTGATGCATATGCTCAAACCAGGCAGCAAAATCTAACAAAGTTAAAGGTCCTCTGGGTGGATTCAATAAATGAATAAATAAATACATACATAAATGAATAAAATAAAAACTTATTGAAACGTTTCGTCGTTTATCCAAAATACGTTATCTTTCTTCGTTTCCACTTTGGTCTGGTTTGATTTTGAGTCATGTTCCAGTTCTTCTTCTTACTTCTATGAGCTGTTTTGGGCCTAAGTCTCAAACAACAGTTTTTTTTTTTTTTGTAAAAAAAAAAAAAAAAGAAAAAAATCATCAACAACAACAAAAACAAACAAAACAAAAACAACAACAAAAAAAAATCACATATTTCAAAAAAACTGTTTTTAAATCTGTACAAAATGTACAAATCACTGCGATTATTTTCGTTCTTTTAACATTCGTTAGTTTTTATTTATTTATTTATGTATTTATTTATTTATTTATTTATTTATTTTAATTAACATTCGTTAGTTGTTGTGCAGCGTATCGACTCTAATTTTACGAGTGGCACGTGAACGCCTCTCCGCGCGCCGCCGCTTTTCGCGTTCCTTTTAATCCGCGTGCCCGTGGGTTAGCCTGTGTGTCCACGCCGAGGGTTTCCATCAGGTTTGCGTAATGCCGTCAAAAGTCATCTTTGAAAGCGAGGAACATATCATGGATGAAGAAGTGGACACTGTCTCAGAGGCTACGCCCTTAAAGGTGAGTTTAGTGAATCGGGTCGACGCGAACTGTCCACAAAAAGTTGTTGAACTTCTGGGCTCCGTCCGCGGCTCCTCCATGTTTGACAACATGTGGCTGCCTGCGCTAACGCGACAAATAAAAGCTGCAGCGCTAGTTAAACTGATTTTTACCCCCCGGAGATGTGGAACAAAAACAATATGAACATCTACAACTAAGTTACTATTTATAAATGTTGCTTGCTTAAAGTTATCAGCGTTAATTCTTGTTTTGTTTGGTGTTAGCCGCTAACTAGTTAGCCGATAGCTAGTTAGCCTAGTAGACGATCATATGTTGTGGCCTTCAGCTGATCTATAGAACATCTGGAACCATGATTTGTGCTCATGGAAACTGTTCGGAGGCAGTTTACATTTGTGTATATCTGTTTTTTTAATGAACGCAAATTAAAAGAGGCAATTGTTAAAATGTATAAAAAAGTTTTTTTTAAATTTAACTTTACTGCAAGAAGACACGACCAAAACAAAGAGAAAACACCAATCACAGTAAAACATTTAAATAACTAAAATACAATAGTGCAGCTAGAACAAGTTTTTTTCTTCAAATGTTCTTTTAAAGACCCTGTTTTATTAATTTAATTCTATATGCATAATTGTTTTCCACTTGCAAATGAAGAACAAGACCAAGGAGGAGAAGAAGAAGAAGAAGAAGAAACAGCAGCAGGTGGTTGAAGAGCAGGAGGATGCAGTCTGTGACCCTCCTGCCCCAAAGAAGAAAAAGAAAAAAGACAAGCTGGCAGCGGACCAAGTCAACGGCCACATCGATGAGACCGCTGACATAAATGGTGACTGCAATGGTGTTGAATCACCTAAGCAGAAAACCAAGAAGAAAAAGGAATCAACCGAGGTAAATGTCATGTTCATATGAATCATCAGTTAAAAGTTTGATGAATTTGTTTAAAGATCGCGTTACACTCTATACAATGTTTTGACTAAATGTTGTAATAATATGGAAGTTGTAGACATTAATGTATACTGTATTCTTCTTTAAATGTATTCCAAATATGTATCAAATGTAAAAAAATTTTCTCTCGGGGCTGTAGAAAAACAAGAAACCAAAGAAAGCAAACGCAGAGGCAGCAACCAATGGACATTCCACCCCAAACACACCAGTTCAAACCCCAGTTCAAACCCCAGTCCAGACACCGTCCCAGTCCAGTGATGACTCAGCCAGTGACAGTGAACGTGAAAATGTGAGTTTCAATGTATTATACGATAGACAAAATGATAAGGTTATGTGAAGGAGATTTCTTGTGATCTTTATTTTTGTAACTGAATGATAAGCTAGTAATTTGCAGCCATAGAATCATTTTTTTGGTCTGATTCCTACAACCTGCTGTCGAGATCTTCATATGGGTTTTGTGTACGTGTATTGTATTTGATAGGAAATGTATTTTTGTGTGTAATGCACTACATTTTACAACATTTTTAACTGCCAAGACTTGCCGCCATACATATCGCACTGCCGTATAAGTTGCATCAGTCCAAATATGTCTAATAAAGTGGGAAAAACCATAAATAAGTCGCTTCGTCATATAAGTCGCATCTATTATGCATCACTGCTGACGCGTCACATTAGTTATGTGTCATCGATGATCACCCAGAAACGTGGCCTGGTGTTATGCCATACCATACCATTTCATTTATAGAGCACTTAAAACAGCGACAAGGCCAACCAAAGTGCTGTACAAACAAAAAAGAATATGCCAATAATCAATTGGCTGTCAAATGGCGGCCGCAGGAGCATACACTGGAGGACTCTGACAAGAATTTAATAATATTAACACTTAAAAACAATTATTTGTTTGCTCGAAATTTATAGTAATGG
>JAVCKU010000042.1:12616023-12627996 GCA_032273985.1 Hypsolebias coamazonicus | reverse complement strand
ATATATATATATATATATATATATATAAATATATATACAGTATATATATATATAATTTATTTATTTTTTTCCATTTTTGATGCCTTCTTTTTTGTATTTTTGCTGCATGCTTTGGCATTTCTTCTTCTTGTTTCTTTTTTAGCGAGTTGAGACGGTTCTTCTTGTCCTCAGCATTTCATTGCATTGTTGACCTTGTGTTGATTTTTGTACAGTACATGACAAATAAATGAAAGCTGAACTTTGTATTCCTAAAGCTGCAGGTTTGAGCTCAGATTGTGTCAGGAAGGGCATCTGGTCTAAAACAACTGACCAATCTTTTGTGCGAGGTTGTTTGCTGTGGTGAGGAGAAGGGAGCTGTTGCAAGACTAGTAACTGCAATGACAAAATCTGCTGTGATAAACCTACTTTATGTTTTTGCCCCACTTTTTTCTTTCTCTTTTGCTATCAATGTTTAAAACACTTCTTTTGTGCTTTGGTACCTCAGTCACTATCATCTGAAATGGGTGTGGGCATCAAGGACAGTGATAACCAATCAGATACAAAATACTTTGGGTATATGGAGAGGCCAAAATTCACTTGAAATATAGTGGAGTACAATTTATTGCAGTCCAAACAGTATTTTGAAGTATTGCTATGTCAATAATATATATTTTACGGGACTGATTTTATTGCAGGTGGTGAAAAAGAGGCATTTTCCTTAAAAAAAAAAAAAAAAAAAAATCTTCTGAATTTTACCTCCAGAATTTGGTAAGTAGCTTGTTACTGAGTATGTACAAAAATCGAAATGTGATTATAGCATTTAGTGAGTAAGAATCATGTGTCCAACAGGTTTCAGTTATGATGCTAAGTGAATGCTTCCTGCAATTTAAAGAAAATAGTACTTTGTAGGTATTTTCCCTTAAATGTAGGATTGCGCTAGATTTGAAAAACATGAAACTGATTTTGTTGAATAATGCAATTGACGATATTGTGAAAACACATTTTCTGTTCTGTCACCTTGATGCTCTCACTTTTTTATCTGCTTCAGCATCTCAGTTACTGTCATCTAAATTGGGTGTGGGCCAGGAGAGCAGTAAGTTCATGTGACTGTTCTAATTATTGGTGGTCAGAGTGTGAATACATGGCACTTGGAATACTATATTCTGCATTTTGTTGTATTTTCAATCGGGTGTTAAGGCCTACTTGAAAGTGCAAATATCCCTGTAAAACAATTTAATTAAAGGACGCAGTTCTCCAAAAAATATTTACTTTATATGAACTGAACAGATGTTGTAATTGATATACAGTACAGGTAATTACATTGTAGATAACTCACTAATGTTGCCAGTCCTTGCTAAATCTCTGCATCCTGTTTACGGTGTGACTTTCAATGAAACAAATAAAAATAGACCAAATTTTTTTTAATTAAATTAAATTAAAAAACCAACCAACCAAAAAAAAAAAAAACAGTTTGGCACAATCCAAATAAAGTTAGATTAAAAAAATCTTAGAGGACGTGCAAAACAGCAACAGTAAAGAGAAGTGAAGAAAAAAGCCTAAAGAACAAATAAAACTCCTTAAAAAAAGTTTGTTAGGGTGTTGTGAAAAAGACTATCGCCCTCTACATGCATAGACTGCACACTCACACAGTTATTGTTATGATTTATGATATAAACCCAGTGGAAAAAAAAACAACCAAACAGATATTCCTGTTTCTGCTTGTACATTTCTTTTAAATCCCTCTTCTTCCCACCTTTTTCTGTATTTGTCCATTTTTATCTATGATTCCAGGGCTACACATTTGGCAGACAAATGCAGGTTGTCATTCAGAACAAACATTTCAAACCCTAACCTGCTCTGATGCAGCATGAAAATGTTTACATGCATGTTTGCCTGTATATGCAGAGAAATGAAATTCGCAAGAGTGTATGTGTATAGCTGTGCAGTGTGACCAAAATCTGCAACATATTTACTAAGTTACATCATTTTTCTCTCCCTCAGTGCCTCTTTTAGTAGCACTTTGTCATTCTGTGTTGCACTTAATGAAGCAAAAATGTCATTAACGGTCTCTCTGACACCAACTAATATCCCGCTCAGCTTTAACTTAATAACTTGTCAAAAATGGGATTAAAAAAACACCTCTAAGATTTATGGACAGAGTGGTTTTTACATCACCAAAAACATTTACATTAATTTTTAATGTAGAATAGAAACTATGAGTTATAGACAGCGCCTTGTGGAGTTTTTTTTTTTTTTGGTAAATGAATGAAAGTTGTGTTTCTTAAGAAAATGTATTGTGAGGATCCTGAAGGCTTGACAAACACATGGAATGCATTATCTTCCTCATTAAATATTTGTATAGTAGTTTTCTCCCTTTATTTAATTGCAGAATTAGTTCAGTGGTTGTCTTTTGCTGTATATTGCTGAGCACGCATGAGACAAAAACAAAGGATAGATTTGCAAAAAAAAAGTGCCTGTGCAAAAATGTGAATAGTTAGAGATTTAAAATTACTTTACATCATGTAGCCACACAACTTTAAAGAAGTTTTGTGTGTTTATTAAATTTGCACACCACCTTTTGTTACTGAGACTGCAGACAAACAAACAACAATTGTAATATTTTAGTAATGTTGCAATTTTCAAAATTGATTAGCCTCCCATTACAAGTCTGTCATTGTTTTTTCCTATCTTCATTGGTTATACAGTATGCTGCAATTTGTGATGAAAGTTAGTAATTTTAGAGTTGTGGATTAAGAATGATTGTGTTCAACTAATTCTGAGCACTGTTTTTCTGCATTAATCTAGGGTTTTAAACATTTTTTTGCTCATTTGTAAAAGTTAATAATCTAAAATAAATCATTAAAAGAACAGTTTCTTACTGAAAAGTAATTAAAATGTCTTCTTAATTTTAACTACAAATTATTCTTCCACAAAGAACATTAGGAAATTACAGTACTGGGCAAAACTGATCATACACCATTCATTTCTTCATTCTTTTCATCCAAAGCAACCCGACTTTAAGATATGATTTTCTGATATTTTTTTCTGTTGTACTGTAGATACTTTTAGGCTTAATGCCTCCTGCTGTCCTTTATTTGTCAGTTTTCCTAATTTCCTAAGCACAGAACTTACACAGTATCACTTATTTATCAGATCATAGCATCAGTGGTGCTACCTTGTTTCACAGCCGTATAGGGTTAGACCCTGATGCAGGCAGACACAAAGGCTCAAGGAAAATTAAAACTAATTTATTAAATGAGTGAAAACAAAGAGCTGATGTGGGAGCTACTACTTACAAAACATAGAAGGGCACAAGGACCAAGACATCAGGCTGGTAGCCAAGGTTATGAACTGCTGTAGGAGTGGTGATCAGAAATGGTTTAAATAGGATGGAGGTGAGTGGAAAGTGGCACCTGGGTGATTACTAAAAGGAAATGACTGAAGAACAACGGTGGAGTCTGACTGAGGGTAAAAATTAGGACTGGCAAGAAAACACAGGGAGCTGAACCAAAACACGAGGGACAGAAAAATAAGACGTAAACTTCAAGAAGAAATGAAACTAAGATAAACTTAGGTAAAAAAAAACAAACAAAAAAAAAAAACAGACTATGACATCCTGTGTGTGTGGGTGGGTGGGTGGGGGTTCAGGTAATTTTACAAAAAAAAAAAAAAAAAAAAAAAAAAAAAAAAACATTGTGGGAAAAAACAGCTATTTATGGGGACCAAAGCCAGGTCCCCATAAAGAAAGTCTTGTTGGGGGGTTAGGGGTTAAGTTTAGGACTAAGGTGTGAATTGGGGATGGGTTAGACGTAGGCATGTACTAGTAATGATTAGGGTTAGAGTAAGGGTCAGAGTTAGGCTTTAAAAAATGAATGGAAGTCAATGCCAAAGTCAATTGGGCAGCATAATGGATCAGTGGTTAGCACTGTTGCCTCACAGCAAGAAGGTCCTGGGTTCAATTCCAGGTTGGACCTCGGGTCTTTCTGTGTGGAATTTGCATGCTCTTCTTGTGCTTGCGTGGGTTTTCTCCGGGTACTCCACTTTTCTCCCACAGATCAAAAACATGCATGTCAGGCTGCCTTCAGGCCTCCGTTGCAAAGTGATCTGTGATCTCAATGGGATTTGCCTGTTTAAATAAAAGGTTAACCTCCAACTCTTGCATATGTGGTCACCATTTGTTAGAGTATGTTCTATATCTGAAGCAGGGAGAGGAGGAGCACTCGTCATCCAGAAGGTTTATTTTACCCACATGTAAAGTGCAAGAGCACGAGCCCTGGGCCATTGCCACCTCACCATGCGTTCACACAGCAATGGCCCCGAGTGTAAACAGAAAACCAATCTTCTTCAGAGCTCGGCCACACCCAGGAGTTATCACCACCATTGACGAATGGGAAGCTCTACTCTTATCATGTGACCCAGCTCTCAGCCAATAATATCTCACCATCTTGTGTTCTATAATGGGTGGTGCATGAATGTTGGGAGTTGTAGGCATGTAACTAAAACTACATTTTCTACCGGAAATGGAATCAGATCGTGTTTAAACAAAACAGGAACCAAACAGGATACATATATCTAGACATTTTCATGAAGTTAATATATTATCTGGTAAAATTATATTTCACCAGGTTGTCCACATATGTGCATGCCAGGTCTTAGGAGGTTAATAACAATAAATGCAAAGCCCCCAAAAAGTACATTTATTTACAAGAACGTGCATGTGTCTGTGCATGTTTGTACACATGAACACACACACGCACACACGCACACACACACACAGAAGTACAGACACTTCACCTAATCACTCACATCATGCTGTCTGATGCACGTAGGTCTATCTCTGTGTAAAAACCACTTTACACTTAAACTGGCAATCATTGTATCCTGCGGAAGCGGAGAACATCGGAGAGGAGATAGAAAATGAAATTGTAGATTTGAAGCAGCTGTGAGGGACAATAACAAGAGAAGATTAAAGTAGGAGAAATTCAAGAACAAGGTTTGCTGCTTTTCACGAGGGTGAAGGCTTCTCCAATCAAAATGCAATAAATAAGAATCCTGTGAGCATTCCGATGTAAAGCAAAATGAAATCATGGATCCACAAGGTCCCCTCAGTCATCTTAAGGGCACAACTTTTTGCTCAGTGTCACTATTTTAATCTTTCTCCTAGTGTGAAGTTCAATTCCCCCTGATTTGCAGTCTGTCTGAAAAGCAGATTCTGAAACAGGTTAAAAATAAAAAAGGAAACGTATCTTATTTTTACATGAGACTTTTGCTGTTCAATTGGATGCCACTATTGCATTGGTAACAGTGCAACACTTTAAAGCCATAGTTCAAGTTTTTTACACTCAATTTTCTTCTGATAATTTACAATGTAAAATTATTTTTTCTGTAGATATGGTAGTTCATTTAACACTTAGGTTCGGAGGAAAAGGTCATTATTTTTGGATGGATTTGCTATGGCTAGTCTGAACAGGGCCAGGACCAAAGTGAATTACGGCGGTCTCGAACTAACTTTCATTTCAAAAGAAATATTGCAGTTCATGCAAACAATTTAACTATGTTTTATAAACCTTTATACCTTGCTGTTAACTTCTGAGAGGGAGGCAAGTGGAACAGTGGGTCTTTGAGGAGCAAAGGTCACAAAGATGCAGGACTTCGAGAACTTGGGTTTCATGGTCCAGGAAAATGGGTAATGTGGTAAAGAGGTGAAAAAGAGAGTCCAGACAGGATGGAGTGGATGGAGAAAAATTCAGGAGTGATTTGTGACAAAAATGTGTCAGCAAAGGTCAAAGAAAAAGTTTACAAGACAGTGGTGAGACCAGCGATGTTGTATGGTCTGAAGACAGAGGCATGGACAAAAAGACAGGAGAAAGAACAGGAAGTGGCAGAAATGAAGATGTTGCAGTTCTTAGGAGTGACAAGGATGGATAAGATTAGGAATGAGAAGAAGAAGAGTATGCTGATAATTTACTATTACAGACAGCTGTGGGCAGCTGTGGCCAAGTGGTTAGAGCAGGTGTCTTCCAATGGGAGAGTTGGAGGGTTTGATTCCACCAGCAGTAGCATGTTGAACATACTGAACCCTTCATTGCCTCTGATGTGAGTCCCGTCAGTGTATGAATGTGATCTAAAAGCTCTAATTAATCTCTTTAGAATGATTTGTTTGATTATCTTTGTAGAGATCTTGTAGAGTGCTGTATGAATGTGTGTGTGGAGGAAAACGAGGGCACAGATTGTGTTGTAAAGCGCTTTAAGCATCTTGAATAGATAGACAGGCGCTACAGTCCATTTACCATAAACGCAATCTAAAACCACACAGGGCTTTATTTTTAAACTATTAAAATGGTTTAATGCGGGTTTACTGTCACAAGATCAGGAGGATTTTAATCCTGGACAGCAGACTTGTCACCAAGATCTCGATGAAATAACTAAAACCTTTATGAACAAAAACAAAAATATCTAATTTAGCAGCAGAACAGACTTACAAAACTGGGAATTGACATAGGAATGACAAAATAATAATTTAAAAAAGTGCTGTGGCTGACCAGGGGATAAAACAGCTGTATTTAATTAAACAGGATGCAGGTATAAGTGGGCGTTGCAGGAGCTGGAAAAATAGAAACTAATAGAGGAGGAATGAATTTGTGGCAAAGAGGAGCTGAAAAATAAAAACACAAATTAGTCAATTAACACAAGAATCACAAAACAAGTAAACCAAACATAAAAGACTAACAAAAACATGGATCCTGACATAAATAATTTCAGTTAATAATTTCAGCTTAATGTGTTTTATTTTGCTTTTAATCTACTGAGCATATTTTAATAATTGGGTTATTTCTGTTAAACAAAATGATAATTTATCCGACCGTGGACTATGTAGCTTATCTATCACAGTGCATCATAGAGCTCTGCATCTTGATGTAAGTGCGTCCAATTTTAGAAACAGTTGGGTGCATGTAAAATATTTCTGTCTTGCTTTGCTGTCTATAAGCTGAGTATTTTATTTGATTAAAACCAACATCCTGCTGTTCAGAATTCATGAAAGTGATGCAATTTATTCAACTTGTGAATTGCTGGTGGGCAATGTTTTCTTTCCTTACAGTGAATATAATGAGGTGATCTAAAACGGTCACCTGTAATGAATCAAAGTGCTTCATGATAAACATCATCAAGGGGCCTGAACATATGGGGTTCATACATTCATGCATATCACATCAGACCAGCTGAAGTATCAACATCATTGTCTGTGCTAGGTGGAGGTAACTGTTTAAAGTTAGACCTTGTTTTGTAACATATCTTGATCTTAGTCTAATTTCCTGCTAGTGCGGCACATTTTAAAGATGAGGATATAAAGCAATCCCAGAAAGAAGTCTTAAGTGAATTTAATACCAGGGCTGCTAAGTTATTGAGAAATAAGCAAATTTTGGTGACTGCATGTGAGTTGGTTGATTCTCAGAATTGGATTGACTGAACGGTGAAGACATCTGGAGGAACTGGGAATGCAGGGTTACATCAACTGTGGAACAACAGAGCACGAGATAAGAGCTAACAAAGAGAAACAATAGATTTTTCAAAAGGTACAAAACTAGGCTGAGGCCAGAGTGTTACTTGACAGAGCAGTACAACAATCCTGTGATGAGTTATGAGCAATACAGGGAAGAGCACAGCTGTGCCAATTATTGTTCAGGAACCAGGATCCCACACCCATAGCAACCCTGTGGAAATTGGTGGAAAACAAAAAGTCGTGGAGAAAAAGGAGGGATGACAGAAAAGGGAAACCCTGACAATATTGGTGGAATTGTGACAGTATACCCTTCTCAATTGGAGCCTCTTGGCAATACATCATGTGTTCCAGGATGATGGTGAGAAAAATCCCCATATAGGAAAGAGTCCAAGATGAGAGAACTCAAGCTCAATGAGCTCAAAATCTTCTCAGTTAATCAGATGCTGATAGCCTTGCCCCATGTAACAAGCAACAAAAAGACTGCAAGAATGTGGGCAGGGTGACCATGTCAGGGTGATGGGTGCATGGATTGATGGACTAAAGAACTTGTGCCAGCTGGCTTCAGGTGAGGCGCATAAAAGTCAGGGAGCATTCCCACAATAGATACCAGCAAGTTTATCAAAATGAAGTTAATTACTTTCATGATCTCAAAGAGCCAAACATGTTGCGGTTCACGTTCAATCTATTTGAGCATAGAACAGATTTAGTTTGGTGATTTTAAAAGGGAAAAGCCAACTTCTTGTGTCATGGATCCTCCACCGAAGCATTTTCAGTCTGAAATTAAGTTCAAAGGCTGAAACACTCTTATTCAACAATGCAATTCCTTAAATTGTGTTTTGAGGTGGAGCGCTTGTTTGACATGCTCTATAATTTTGGTATTTGGTTGGAAACTGGTTACGATGAAGGCCGCAGCACATGAATCACATCATGTTTTGTACTTGTCAAACCGCTCAGTGACCCCTTGTGCCCATGTATGGAAAGGATTGTTATCTCTGTTCTAATAGGAAACAACTTCCACTAGAATGGGATATTTTGTCACAGGATGAACGTACCCAGAACAATTGTTATTGATTTAGAGGACAAGAGGACTCGAACAACACCATAACAATACCCACACAGCTTAACAGGATTAGGTTGGGGAGGAGATTGTACGAGGTAAATGACATTCCTTGTTACTCCTATGCACAAAAAGTTCTGATGAGATAAAAATTGGTTAGAAATGATTGATTTGTATTTTAGGGTCATGTCTCCATGCACATACAAGCTGAAAGGAAAAAGCAGAGCATTATTAATGTTTTGCATAAAGATGCACAGATATGTACTGCATGGATATGTGAGTAAGAAAATGAGTGCCCCATTGTATCTGAAAAATGAAACATCTCTTTTAGGTAGTTTAATTTTCTTTGTGTTTTGACTTTCAAGTTATGTCATGCAAAGATAGGTTAGGTTTCTTGTCTTCTCATTAGACAGTTTGATTTTTGTTTGAGTTCCTATTAGGCGGTCAGACGGTATAAAGACGGAGCATAAACTAATTTCAGAGTCACGCACTGTCGGAAACTTTAAGGTTTGAGTTTTACATGTTTTTGATTTCTTAACTTTATTGTACAAATTCTAATCTTCTCTACAAACACACACATTTTTTAGCCCCCCCACCCCCATTTTTTATACCATGAAGACAAAGCTCAATTTGAAATTCCAAACTTTAAAATTATTTATGAACATTTTTTAAAAGCTTAAAATCCCAACAACTCTAGAACAAGCCAGTGCAATTCCTTTTCTCTATTCGTGACAACCTGCAGAAAAAGAATGCTGAGAAAGAATGCAACTTTCAAAGTGTAAAAAAACAAAAAAGCAGATGGGAATGAACAAAGAAGAGATAAATAGAAGAGCAGCTGAGCACGCAAAGAAGTTGCTTTCTAAACTCAAAGGAAACCTGGAGGAGAAAAGAAGGAGAAAAAACAAATACAATCAAAATGAAGAGAGGAAAAACTGAAGGCTGAATGTTAGAGACACAAACTTCTTGGATGAGGACAGATTCACAGGAGAGGTACTGAGACAAATGAATGCAGGACAAGAATGAGAGGGATTAAAAGCTTTGTGGGAAAAAAAAAAAAGAATGAAGGCTGTCGACAAGATTTATGTACATAAAAAATAGAATAGATCCACAACTGGGTGATAAAATGAGGATGGAAAAATGATGAAAAAGAAGAGAAATGAGCAAAAACATCAAGATTGGAGGATAAATCTGTTGAAAACAAATAGTGGACGTTGGTTATGATTTACAGTGGAACAATCATTTTTATGTCCTAAAGTTAGACAATAAATTGTACAGTTTATCTACACATTCATGTCAAAAGGCACAAACACATCCCACTTTCGAGTCTGTTAAGGTTGTTGCTACATAAAATCCTTCTTATTAAAAAGGTAATTTGATGTTTGATTTATTCATTTTGCAACACTCTTTATAGCACAGCAACAGGACAGAAACTTTTGTTATATTCATGCACAGTAGTCCTTTGTTTATTGTGGGGGTTTTGTACCCTGAAGCCCCGCAATAAGTGAGAAACCACAAAGTAGGAACAGTAGACTAAGTTCAAGCTCAAGTACAGTAAACTTTATATCAAGGCTTTAGAAACCCTTCCCACACTCTTGCAATGCTCTAAAGTCTTAAATCGCTGTAGTTTTAACAACATCCGTTACTAAATTTAGCTCTGTAGAACAGCAGCGGCTCGGTTCCGGTCCAACTTTGTTCTATTTCGACTCAGTTTGTTTCTGCAGACTGCCTTGCAGCGATGAAGCCCATTATCAGTCCTCTAAACTCTTAAGCCTATTCATTTTAACAAAAAGCTACATTTAAGTACATGCAGCTGCTACATTTTACTTACCTGGTTCTGCAGAACAGGAGTGGTTCAGTTCCGGTCCGACCCGATAGATGAGAAAAGTCCTGCTGCTGCATGACAAAGCCCCATCCAGCTTGATGTGCACGTGCTGCCGCTCCAGGAGCAAGGCTGTCCAGGATTTAGTCCACCACCTCTGGTCCGGTCCGGACCAGCACTGCGCGACCAGAACCAGGCTGAACCCCGCAGCTGTCTTTTGCCTGCAGCTCCCAGGATCTGAGTTACACTGAGTCCAGATCAACTGCAGCCCAACTACTCAGCAGTGAAGATACAACTTGAAGGATGAGTTCATCTTCAGGATTATTTGAGACTTTCCTGCCAGTCCTGTGAGCTGATCCTTACAGAACATCTGAATTTGAGTTGGAAAACTGCCCCTTTATTTGCAGAAAGTAGCAATTGGAAGCAGTGTTGACTTCTGGGAAGTGAACTGATGGCTTCTGGGTAATGTAGTTCTTTAGACTGGCAAAAACAGTGAAGGCTTAATGAAAGAAAACTACAAAATGGCAGTACATTTTTTATTTAATTAAAAATTTTTTTTTTTTTTTTTTAAATATGCGGAGTGCTTTATGTACACAAACCACGATAGAGCGAGTCCGTGAAAGTCAGACCGGAAGTATCGAGGGCCTATTGTAGTCCAAAATAATTAATCTTAAGCTGCAATATTTCAGTTTTATTTACCACAGTCTGTAAACTACTAAAAATTAAAATAAATAAATAAAATACTTTAAGAACGACCTCACTGTTGTTCCCCCTTTGCAGGGGATTGAACAGCAGACCAGGTACATTCTTATTTTGACTGAATTATCAGAAATAAAAATAACTAAACCTTTTTTTTGGCACAACACTCTCTGTCAATAGGTTCAAAGTGTCCTGACTCTCGGATGATGCAGAACCACAAGGATTTCATTTTTCTGGAACCAAAGGAAGCTCCAGGAGTCAAACTTTCCTGCAAACCTCTAATAAGTCAAAAGTAAACACATTTCTGTTCAGGCTTCTTGCTCTCCAGTTAAATCACATTTTGTGTCACTACAGTCAGTTTTGGCAGCTGAGGGATTGGATGGTCAGACTGTTTTCCTTTTCCTATTTCCCTGATTCTGTGTTGGATTTAGCATTTTCCAATCAGTTGGTTCAAAATTCAGAACGCCACGTGATACGGGAGCTGTAAAACACCACATTATCAAGTTTGCACTGTGATTAAATCAAAGCTATAATTAATTTTACTGGATGGAAAGCTGTGCAGTGGCCTTCACTAAAGATACGTCACTGAATGTGAACACTCTGCTCCAATTTTTAATGCAGGTTGATTTGACCACAGTAATACCTTTCCAATCCCGATCTTTAACTGAACCATTGGCCGAAGAACTAACATGGTTATTGAGTTTAAGCTACAGAGATCTAAAAAAAGACCACCCAGGGTTTGAAGTTCTTCCAATAGCTCTTTCATTGCAAACAGTTAAAACAAACTGCGGACTGGAAATTTTCAAAATAGTTGTGATATTTTAACACAAATATTAAGAATATTTAAAGGTCCACTGACATGATGTTTGAACTTTGCATAAAATGGCACAACATATATATCTTGTATCATTCAACTAT
>JAVCKU010000042.1:12562399-12573655 GCA_032273985.1 Hypsolebias coamazonicus | reverse complement strand
GTGAAGTCCCCGACCACAGGCCCGGGGTCTGGGTCATCACTGCTGAGAAGGAACAGGATGACAGAGTCATCAGCAAACTTTAAAATGTGACGATGTGGGAACTGGCTGCGACAATCGTTTGCTAATAAAATGAATTAATTGAATGAATGTGGTGACAATATCCACGATAGTGTGTTTCTGGATAGTGAAGTGTGGAGATAATAGACAAGATCCTGTTTTTTGGCTGTACAGGGTCAAGATGTGACTGTTTATGTCCTTCTGGCTACACGGGGCGAAGCTGTGAGATCACTTCCAGGCCGAACGGTCAGCACACCTTTTCACAGTGATGCTACATTTATCCACATACTCTGACGCTCTGAGACTCGGACGTGACAAGCACTGCCATGTTTTGTTGCAGCTGTGGCTGTGGATGGCAGCTGGAGTTGTTGGGGTGCGTGGTCGTCCTGCAGCGGGGGCAGAATGGTGCGGAGTCGACAGTGTAACAACCCGGCGCCCAACAGAGAAGGCCTGGCCTGCAGCGGACTGGAACAGGAGTCTACCGACTGTTTCTGAAGGCTCCATGTTCAAAGACTGAATAAAAATCTGCCTTTGTGCATGCCTTAACTACCCTGTCATGTTTGATTTTATAAAACGCTCAGCTGGATCTGATTTAGACACTGAGCTAGATTCAGCTGCTGTTACTCAGATTTAACATGAAGAAGAAATGATGTGACACTCTTTAAACAAATCAGAAGTAGAGAAAATATGTTTATTTCTTGTTACACAGCTTCTACAAGAGGATGTTTTTCATCACATCACCACATGCAAGCTTGAAGAAAACACCTGTCCTTAGCAGTTCTGGTTCTGAGTGGATGAGCCCAGGCAGAAAGCTCCGCCTCCTTCAGGTGCAGGATTATTACATACTCTGGCCCTGCTCCTCCTCCCCGAGACACAGGAAGACCACGACCCCCAGCAGGACCACGACCCGTCTGTCCTGGTGTCTGTCAAGTAAATTCAAATGGTTTCAGGCTGGTTAAACTTTATTTTGAGCTGTGCATTGTCACTTCCTGGTATTAAAACTGTAACTGATGGATACTTTGATACTTTAATCACAAAACACTTTCACCTCAAAGAAACACACTGTGCATAAAAGAAGTTGTTTAATGGGATATGAGCTAATGGCTAGTCAGAGTGGGGCTGAGACAAAGTCTGATTGCTGCTGGGGTAAAACAAATCTAGGCCCAAAAGTTCTTGTGATTGTAATGAGATGAACTTTACCAGCAGGCTGAACAGGAAGTGCTACAGCTAAATGCTGCTGGCTGTTTGATGATCTCGTAAATAACTACAGAATTTGACATGAATATTGTCGGCAACATAAAGAGTTATAAAACGTGAAATTACAAAGTAGTTAAATTTAGACCTCTTTCATCAAATTGAACATTTTTTGTTCTTGATTTTACACAAAATGTTTAGAGAAAATATGTTTTAAATTGGTTTAAAACATATTTATCTGATAGATTCCAATTTGTAAATGGCAATAATGGCTCTTCTTTTTATACCAAAGTTAGTCATGTAGTTCCTCAGGGTTCAGCGCTTGGACTCTTTGCTTTGTATATGCTTCCATTAGGTAATGTTATTAAACAGCATGGGATACATTTTATTGTAATGCTGATGATACACAGTTATACTTGGCCATGCAACTCAATGAATTCAATCAGCTACTTAGACTTCAAGCATGTCTTAGAGACATAAAAACCTGGATGACCCTTAATTTTCTGCTTTAAACTCAAACAAGACTGAGGTTTTGAGTTTTGTGCCTTAGCATTTTAGGAAGACATTTCTTAGTCTTTCATTTTCTCTGGATGACGTTAATCTGACCTCCAGCTCTAGTGTTTAAAATCTTGGTTTAATTTTTATCAGGACATGCCTTTTATCCCCCACATTAAAAAAACATTGCTAGAACATCCTTCTTCCACCTGTGTAATATCACTAAAATTAGAAACATCATATCTAAAAATGATGCAGAAAAACTGGTTCATGCATTTGTCACGTCTAGATTGGACTATTGCAATGGTTTATTATCTGGGTGTCCAAAAACTTCTTTAAAACATCTTCAGTTGATTCAAAATGCAGCTGCCAGAGTCTTAACTGGAGTTAATGGGAGAGATCATGTCTCTCCAGTTTTAGCTTTTCTTCATTTGCTCCCTGTGAAGTCCAGAATAGAATGCAAACTCTTACTTCTAACCTACAAAGCTCTCAACAACCTAGCTCCATCTTATATTTGAGATCTTACTGTGCCATATTTTCATAACAGAGCACTTCACTCTCAGACTGCAGGTTTACTTGAGTTCCCTAGAGTTGCCAAAAACAGAATAGGAGGAAGATATTTCAGTTATCAGGCTCCTCTTTTGTGGAATCAACTTCCAGTTTCTGTCCGTGAGGCTGACACATTGTCCAGTTTTAAGATTATGCTCAAGACTTTCCTTCATGGGTTAGTCGACTTGCTTTCCTGATCAGCCAGTATTCCTTTTGTTGCTATAACCTTAGACTACTGAAGGACAAATTGACCTCATTTCATCAAAGGAATATTTACAGATACTAATAGTTTGTATTTGTAACTATTCTTTGTGGTGCAGTGCCCTGATACAACTTCTGTTGTGATTTGGCACTAGAGAAATAAACTGAATTGAACTGAAATGAGTTTAAATAGATTTTTGCAGTGGATTATCGCTCCAGGCAGCACAGTGGCACAGTTGGTAGAGCTGCTGCCTTTCAGCGAGAAGGTCGCCATGGTACAAATCCCGGCCTGGAGGCCTTTCTGGGTGGAGTTTGCATGTTCTGTCCGTGCTGCATGGGTTTCCTCCTGGTACTCCAGTTTCCTCCCACAGACTAAAACCATGCATGTTAGACTGATTGGTAACTCTAAATTGTCCTTAGGTGAGAAAGAGAGTGAGTGAATGGTTGTTTGTCTCTATGTGTCCCTGTGATGGACTGGAGACCTGTTCAGTGTGTACCCCGCCTTTCGCACAGTGATGGCTGGATATGAACACCAGTGACTACCGTGACCTGAAAAGGAAGACGTGGGTAAAGATAATGGATGGATTACATCGTTCCTTAAAGAGATGGTTTACAGAAACTAAACCAAAAAGGTTTCTCACTTGATCTTCTCAAGTCACTTTATGTATTTGGAGAAACTTCTGTGGTTGAAATCAAACTAGGGGAAATGTGTGTTTTCTCTCATGAATGGACAAATAGATCTTAAAAATAAATGGAGGTTTAATGGGGCCAAGATGGTGTAGAAAGTCACAGATTCAACTCCCCACCATGCCCACGGGTCGTGGTGTCTCTGAGCAAGACACCCAATACCCATTTGTTCCCTGGTCACTTACATAGTTGCCCACTGCTCCACCTAGGTGTATCTCAGGTGGGATGAGTTAAATGTAGAAAACTAATTTCATCATTGTATGCGAACATACAGTGATGACAACATGCTGTATGACACGTTATTTTATTAATATATGGAGGCAAACTCAACTCAGCGTTATTTCTCCTTGGAAGATTGAATGATGTGAAACTCAAACAATCCTTCAACCTTCTGACAGTCAGTGGAAATTCACCACCTTCTTTTATTTTACTTTTTTGTTTTTTGTCCACCTAAAACTCTACTTGTGCACAACACCTGTTTCTAAATAGTTATTTGATTTATTGGCCCAGGGAGTGGTGGCGCAGAGGTTAGAGAAGGTGAACCTGTGATAGGAAGGTCGTCGGTTTAACTCCCCGGAGCAACAACATCAAAATTTGGGTGGGAAAGGTGAAGCACCCACACCTGCCTCCACCCTCATTTGCACCACTCCTTAACCCCCACCATCTGCTCCCTCGGGCGCCCCAGATGGTAGCTCTCTTAGGCTTTGTCAGAATAAAATCCCATTTATTAACAGCAGCATAAAATAAATAAATAAATAAAAACACGGAGGGAAAAAAGTGTGGCTGACTTCTCCCCTTCAGATCTTCAGAGGTTTAAATCTGTTCTGGTTATAAACCTGGAGGGTTTGTTGACTGTTGTGTTCGGTACCCAGACAAATTATTATCAAAAAGAAAAGCTTAGTAGTTTCTGCAGACACCTTTGCTGACAGTGGTTGGTCTGGTGTGTGAATGATGAACATAGATTATAATTCTGCAGCTATCGTCTCTTCTCGTGTGCAGGTTAAACTGGATTCTGAGGCCAGGGTTGGTCAGGAGTCTAATACTTTCTATCTATACTGTCTTCTTGTAATGAAAAAGTTGACTAAATTTTTATTAGACTGAATTATTGACTGTTTATTAAGAAGACTAGAAGTCGAGTCGGCAGCACAGTGGCACAACTGGTAGAGCTGCTGCCTCTCAGCAAGTAGATCCCTGGTTCAAATCCCAGTCCAGGGGCCTTTCTGGGTGGAGTTTGCATGTTCTCTCCGTGCATGCGTGGGTTTTCTCCGTGAACTCCAGTTTCCTCCCACAGACCAAAAACATGCACGTTAGTCTGATTGGTAACTCTAAATTGTCCCTAGGTGTGACAGAGAGAGTGAATGGTTTTTTGTCTCGTTTGTCTATGTGTCCCTGTGATGGACTTGCGACCCGTCCAGGGTGTACCCCGCCCCTCGCACAGTGATTCCTGGACTTGGGCACCGGCGACCCCCGTGACTTTAAATTGTGGTTGTACAACAGAATATGCATGGTCCTCAAGATATAAAGCTGTAACCTGTTATGCACCTTCACAATAAAACATTATTTATTTATTTTTCTCCACAGGGGATCGAACACTTTGAAAGTACTTGCCTGTTTATCCTCTTCGGCTGCATTTGATCTTATGTGCCTCCCAGAGCAAATCAACTCAGAACCCCAGGAGGACAGCAGCTCAAAGACCAGTTATTAAGGACACCAGAAGTCTTGTTTCTGAGGGCCTGTGTCAGGAACTGTGGGGTATCAGCTCAACCTCTCCTCACTGTGGCTGAGGCCGCATCAAAAAAATCTTTGATTGAAAGCACATGCTTGACTGACAATCTGACAATACTGTATTAGTGTTCTGTCTTATTTTCTTCTTTATTTTTTAAGGGGTGGGTTTGGTCTGAGTGGTGCATCCTGTTGTACACAGATGCAGTATTGATAGTTTGATAAGAATATTGCTTTTTTTTTTTTTTTTTAGGTAAAATAAAAAGAATGTTCAAGAACACAAAAAAACCTTATTGCCAAGGAGTGCAAAAATATAGTTCCACAATGTCTTCTAGGTATTCTTCTCTTGTATGTCAGAAATGTGAACTTACGTTCAATATGGCTATGTAATTTCTATTTTTGATACAATACAAATTTAATGTATTTGTTTTCTAGTTATAAGAAGACCAAAGATGGCTTCATGCTGTGTCATTTTATTGTAGTTGTGTATTGTGTACTCACCAATAACCTTGGCATCAGTCACTAATTAGTCCATTTATAACAGATGTAAGCTTGTTTTGTCTGTTTTACTTTTTTAATTGATGTGTAAGATAATTAGCAGCACAGTTTCCAATGGTTAACACACATGCCTATGTGATCTGCACAAGTCAATTCTATAATAAAGAACTAAATATGTAGTTGGAACTGTCTGTGTCAGACTCCACACTTTGTAATAGGACGCTTGAAGCTCAGAAAGACAATGTGTGTGTGTCAGAGTGCTGTATGTGTGTGTGTGTGTGTGTGTCAGAGTGCTGTATGTGTGTGTGTGTGTGTGTCAGAGTGCTGTATGTGTGTGTGTGTGTGTGTGTCAGAGTGCTGTATGTGTGTGTGTGTGTGTGTGTGTGTGTGTGTGTCAGAGTGCTGTATGTGTGTGTGTGTGTGTGTGTGTGTGGTGGAGGCAGGGTGGGGTCAGTCCTTGAACCTTGTAGATTAAGTTTTCTGTTTATTCACTATAGGAACAGTTTTGTGATTATATAGCTACTAATTCTATATAAAATAATCTAATTATAGCCATCTGGCAGCGTAATTCATGTTGAGTATGCATTAGACATGTGACTATGTGCATGTGGGTGTGAGTGCATGTGTGCTTGCCTTCCTTCTCACCTCTCACATGCTGTATTCATTTATTTATAAGCTTATTTATTTGCCTCTTTTCTTTTTGTCACCCCCTCTCTCAGCCTCAGCCTTCCTGCTTCTTGTGTTTCTTACAGACTCTTAATCGGTGATTACGACAACAACAAAAGGTTAGGCTGAAGTGTTGATGCGATTGTGTTGTCATGGGAAGCGCTGAAGGCAAAAAGCAGCATTCACCAAAGTTTAATGATCCCACGTGCTCATTGTGCTCATTTAAAATCTCTCACTAAATCATGCATAGACGTGACGCAGTTAGTTTAAAGAGCTGTGAGCTTTTTGCACACAGAGCCACACATAAACAGACGGGAGATGATGGATGTCCGTGGTTCTCGGTAATTCCTCTCAATCTGTTTTCCTCAAAATGACAACATGCTATGGTCATGGAAGATTTATTGCCACATAGGAGCATGCAAACACATGCACTTAAAGGTATTGCTTTAGATCAGGACACAAAAACATATACGGAAATGAGAATGCTGATGGATTCATTCATACATCTAAAATGTAAAATGTTTTTATTTTTTTCTTGGAAACATACGCCATTTAAAATCAATTTCTCTTACTCTAGCTTTCTGAGGAGTCCCGCAGAGCGAACATGTCATGTTGGCTTCAACTCGTCCCGTGAGTGAGCCTTGGCTTGTCTGTGTGTGGAATATACGCAGCAATGCAAATGAAATGGGTCTACCCATATCTATATGATAACCCCAAACCACATGATTTCCGTTATTTCTGACATATTTCATAGTAATAACTTTTCAGGTTGGCAAAATGGGCACAAAGGAACTGTTGCTATAGAAACACCAGAATAAAATCACCCTCCCTGGTAACAACACAAGTTTTCATTTTATTGTGTGATATGGAAAAGGGGGTTTCTCTCTCCTTAGCTCGCTTTCTGCTTCCTCCTTTTGAAACAAGACCGTTTTTTTCCTCTCCCTTTGCTCTCTGCATGTTCCACTTTCTTTCTACTTCTCACTCCTTCCCCCATCTCCTCCTTTCATTCCCTCCATACACTTCCTCAGATAGCCCCAGCTCTGTGAGTTAAATTTATTGCCTGGCCATGACTGACAGTCTTGTGGTAATTTCATGACCAGAGGTTGCAGGGCTCCAGCAGCGCACCTGCAGAGTTAATGCAAAAAGAGACTGGATTAAGAAGGATAAATTATCGGTAGCAATAATGAACTTTCAGATCAGCTTCTCACATCATTAGAAGTGTACTTTCAACACTCATTTTGCTAATGAAAATATTACTGGGCTCTCTCATGTGGAAAATGATCTTAAAGCATGCATTAGGTATCAGTTTGGATGCAAGTTCAGCATGGTTTATCTAGAAATTAGAAGTGTACTTGTAGCTACATTTAAAATGCCATCTGTTTGTGTATAGCCTCAGTCTTTCTGCTGTGAGCGTTTAGGACCGTGCAGGTCCACCAGATTTTCAAATATTATATTGTCATGCAGATGTGTCTGAAATTCGTTGCCTTCTTTTGCAGTGAAGCTGTAGCAAAATTGATACATGGTTGATATATTGCCTTTTTTTTTTTTTAGAATAGTATAGTACATACTTTTTTTGTCTAATCGTTTGAAAAAATTAACAAAAATAAAAATATATACATGCATTCTTGAGCGGCTATGTTCAGTTTGCAGATGGGTTTCAGGCTGAGGTAAAAATGAGCACCTTCAAATCTCAAGCTGGAAAACTCTTTTTAGCTTTTCTGGAGATGTGTTGCTGCTTCAAATCAAGGAGTTTAAGTAACACAGAGTCCTTTTCACAAGTGGTAGAGGGATAAAACGTGAGATTGCAAGATAGATGGATGAAATAGCAGCACTGGTGCAGACGCTACTGGCTTGTTGTGGCAAAAGAAAAAAAAGTGCTAAAAGATAAAAAAAGATCAGTCTTCAGTTCTATTCACATGATAGATAATGACTTGTAGGTTGCTATCATAGTGAGATCAATGTGCTTCATTTGTGCTTTTTATTGTGGAAAAGTCCCTCTAATCATTGAAATCCATCAGTTTAAGTACTGCAAAAAACTACAAATTCTTCCCAGGTGAGGAGAGAAAAAAAAGCGTAACCAATTGGCGGATTTAGAATAAGGGTCTGTGACCTTTGCAATAAAAAGAGCCATATTTGCCCTTTTACTTACTAATTATGATGTGACCAGAGCAAAACCTGCAACAACTGTGTGTTGTCAACTGGTAGCCCGTGGACATCCACAAGTTTGTTAGAGATTACTTTTCCAGCCAGCAGGGGTGATATTATAGTACTGTATATTTATTAGTTCATATCTTAGATCTTATTACTGTTTTTTATATATTTATTATTAATATTTTTTTTTTACAATTTATACTTTTGTTGTATGTAACTAGGATCCTGTATACACAATATAGTTCCACCACATGTGCAACATGTGCTGCGGATGACAAATAAAGAAACTTTGACTTTGATATCATAAAATGAAAAAATAAAAATAAAAAATATAAATAAGTACATTTTATTTTTACATTTTATTACAAAAGAAAAGACCAGATTCTCTAGGGGGGAGTCATGGAGCAGTGGTTAGAAACGGTGGGCCTGTGATCGGAAGATCGCAGGTTCAAGTCCCGGTACCATCAACATCAAAAAATGTGGATGGAAAAAGGTGAAACACCCACACCTGCCTCCACCCTCATTCGCCCTACCCTGGGCCCCTGAGTAAGGCCCCCAACCCCCACCATGCGCTCCCCAGCAGGTCCCTCCTGAAAATGAGTTCTCGTGGCTCAATGAGACAACCTGTATAAATAAAGGGTAAATGAAAAAGTAACCCTTAATGCTTTTGATGCAAGATGTTCAAGAGGGTAGGAGTTACACTGTGGAGAAGATTGGGGTGGCCGGTTTACATATATGTAGTGGTGGCCATCTTGTATTTTGATTGGGCAACCCACGTTTTGATAGTGACCTTTTTTGTACACCCAGATGCAGTCAAACAGTAAAATGGAAGTTGACATGTTGCTTATTTTTAGGTTATCCAGCTAACAAGATTTACATACACATATGGGAGAAGCCATTTTGGATTTTGATGAGGCGACAACATTTTGGAAAGGAAATTTTTTACACCTAAATGTAGACACACTCCAAAAACAAAGTCAGTTCCTCACTTATTTTTCAAGTTGTCATGCTCATAACATCCAGTTTCTCCTCTTCACTCCGGGACAGGATACAAAAACAGTCTGTGGTAGTTGCTACTGCTGACAGAGGACCATCAAGCAACATCAGAGTTTCCACCCAACTTGAAATTCATGTAGCTTTTATCACAAAGGATTTGTGCTGAAATCACACTTCAGCTCTGAAGAATAATAAAACTGAAATATGAGCTGCCTAAAGATTTCCACTTCTAATATATTAAATAAAGGAAACACAACTTACGGACACACATGTCTCCACTTTCGAAGAAGCCGGGGCAGCACTGTGAGCGCCGCCTGTACATGGTTCTCACACCCCTCCTGTAGGCTGTCTTGTAGCTGATCCTGCATACCACACACAAACGGGTCAAATTCAACAGACAGGCTGTCATACATAAAGTCCAGATTTTAAATAAATATTTGACACTTGAAAAATAAATGTCACATTCCAACCATGTCAAAACATTTACTGTGTTTTAGCAGGTTTGATTTTGCATTTGCTCCCTCTGGGGTCTATCCTGAGGAAACATGGTCTTTCATTTCATTGTTATGCTGATGATTGGCAGATTTAGATTTAGAATTGTCAGATTTACATTGTCAGACCTCACCACCAGATGAAGAGCTTTTCAGCATGACCTCGGCCGAAGTAAAGAGTACTTTCAGGAGGATTAATCCTCACAAAGCAACCATCCCAGACAACATCCCCAGTAAGGTGCTGAAAGACTGTGCCGAGCAGCTCTGCGAAGTGCTGGCTGACATCTTTAACTCCTCACTTACCCTGGCAACAGTTCCCACCTGCCTAAAGACTGCCACCATCATCCCAGTCCCAAAGAGCTCTACATTAACTGGTCTGAATGACTACTGGCCAGTAGCCCTCACCTCAATAGTTGCTAAATGTTTGGAAAACTGGTAATGACCCACATCAAAGCTAACATCAACGAGCACCCTCATCAGTAAGCATACTGCAAGAATCAATCAACTGAAGATGCCATCATCTCTGTGGTCCACACTGCTTTCATCCACCTGGAGCAGAAGAACTCCTACATCCATATGCTCTTTAAGGACTTCACATCTGCCTTCAATACCATGATCCCCCAAACCTTGATGGACTAACTACTGTACTCACACTAGGACTAAGCCCTTCAATTTGCAACTGGGTCCTAGTCTTCTTAACAAGCAGACTGCAGTCAGTGAATATCCACAACTTCTCCTCCACCATGACCCTCAGCACTGGCTCCCCTCAGGGATGTGTGCTGAACACTCTCCTTTTCAATCTGCTTATGTAGGACTGTGCACCTACACATCCAGGCTGCCACAATGTAAAGTTTGCAGATGAAACAGTGGTAGTGTAAGGATTGTGCCCTCTGCTGGGCCTTCCTTGTCTTTGGTAATCATCTCCGATCTGTTCCGTCCTTGTCTCATGCCCAGGTGTTTGCAATCTGTCTCGTCTTGTCTGTGAGTATATAAGCCCTGGTCTGTGTATTAGTGATTGTCGGTGCATCATCGGGTATCCTCCTGTGTCCCTCACGTCTATTTACATGTAAGTGTTTTTGCTGCCTCGTCTGTTGTTTATTTTCATTATTAAAGTGTTTATTTTTATATTACTTCCTGGCCTCCGAGACTCTGTTCTGCAAATGGGTTTATTCCTGTTCAGCTCTGCCTGAATCCTGACATGTGGTGGGTTACATCATAAACAACAAGTCCAACTACATGCAGGAGGTGGAACACCTGGACAGCTGGTGCAGGACGAACAACTCTCACATTGATGTGAAGAAGACAATCAGGTACACGTGGTGATAAGCGGCTGAGGTCACGTGAGAGCTGTGCTGTGTAAGTTACATGGCAGGATACAGGTAAACCACGCAAATAAGATTAAACTCAGGTAAAACATGCCAATACAGGTGACCCCCGGTATCCGGCGTTCCCGGTAACCGGCGTTTCACGTATCCGGCCCCCCCCCGCCCGTGACGTCATCGGCCGAAACGGCAGAAATTTTCATTATTTTCTGAGTTTTTTGGGGTTT
>JAVCKU010000042.1:12255508-12268297 GCA_032273985.1 Hypsolebias coamazonicus | reverse complement strand
ACCAAAGATTTAAAGTGACAGTTCAAACATTTTATAGCAATATTCTCGAGAATGGTTATGAATAATTAATATCTTGATTAACTTAAATAACTTTTTAGCCTTTTGCGTTTGAGAAAATTATTTTAATTCTGATTGGATTTACAAACAGCTAGCTAGTCCGAATGAGGATCAGTATTGCTCTCGTCTTAAAACAACTACAGTCTCTAAAGTTTCAATGCAATTCCTGTGAATATTGTTTTATAAATCATTTCAATGCCGTAAATTGCATAGTATTTTACATAGTTGTTGTTGTTTCTTTTTTTTTTTAAGTTGTCTTTTTTTTTTTTTTTCTCGAGTTAATAAAAGTGGCAGCAGCAGCTAGCTGTAGGACTTTTGATGCTACAGTTACCCTGGAGAATTTCCAGGAGGAATTTTCAAAGATTTCTGCTGGAATCACTGTATGCAGTAGTCTCTCGCTACTTTGCTGTTTGTTTTTTGCAGACTCGCTCCATCGCGTTTTTTCAAAGTAAGATTGGACATGGTACACAATTGTCTGATTAATGGAAGAGTTGCACAATCAGCAAGGACTTTTTATTTAAAATCAATTATTTTAAATTATTTACCACCTCCTGCACCTTTGTGCAGCCCACACAGCAGGATTAGCTTCCTCCAGCAGCTCATCAGCTGATCTCCGTGCAGAGCAGAGAAAGGGGTGTGGCCGAGAGCACTTGCAGGTGGCTGAGCAGCGGAGGCAGGAAGGTGAAATCATGACATTCGGTTCTCTTTTAGAGTGTTTAGAGTTTAGAAACAATGTTTAGAATATTGCAAAAGTGTGGGATATCTAAGTATAAATACTAAAATAAACTGCTACTTACTACTTGTACTACTATCTCTACTTTGCAGTATTTCACTTATCGCGGGACTTCAGGGTATGGATCCCCCGTGATAAATGAGGGACTACTGTAATGTAAAATTGTTGGTGGTGTAAACGTAAACAAGGTTTGTTTGTATGAACCACATTTACATTTTGTTAGACCGGAGCTGTCTGAAGATGACAGAAATCCACTGTGGTTTCAGATTAGTTGTAAGTTCATCAAACTGTTTCTCCAATCTGAGGCCAAAGAGCTATCTAAAGTAGATAAATTAACTGTTCATAATCATTGTCCAGATGGCCTGACTTAACTTTGTTGGATTTTTTTAACCTGAATTATTGAGCATGAACTCTCATGTTAACTGTTCATACCTCTTCAACAGAACCCTATTTCAAACATCTATTATTTATTTATCATTATTGAGCATGCATCAGGATACCTATTTCAAACACATTGACCTATTCCTCTAACAATATGTAAAAAAAAATGTTTTTTTATTATACTGCTTGGGGTATACCGACAAACTTGAATTCAAAGTATTGCACACTGGGGAAGTAAAATACTGGAGCCACAGGTGTGGAGAGAAATTGCAAGTTCAGCAAGTAGACATTTAGTAGACATTAGACATTAAGTAAAGGAAAACAGCAGGAAACAACAAGAGTGGAGTAATAGAAACAAGAGGGTTAAGGGTAATACAGTGAGACCATGAAAGACTCACTCAGACCTTCATTGCACTCAGAAGCGTTCATTTTGTTTTCAATGTCATTTAACTCATGAAAGTTAAAATTGAAGTCAAATGTTGGAACTTTTTGTGCCATTTTAAAAAGATGTCCACTGCTTTCTTTCTATATTGATTGTTCAGTACCTCATTTTTACATTACATCACATTTGTTCTTAAAGAGAAGACTGAATAAATGGATTTGGGAGTATAATATGTTAAATTGGGTGTTCTCTTTAAATATGTCATAATAAACATGCAGCCTTGTGAAATCTTCCAATATCTGTGTCTGGTTCAGCAACTAGAGAAGTAGGGAAACATTTTTTGTACATGCAACTTGCTATAACAAAGTATTCTGTTCTCCACAGTGGTGAACTGTTCCGACCCTGGCCATGTGGAGAACGGTGTGCGCCAGTCTGGTCTACGTTACCCAGAAATCTTCAGCTATGGCGTGACTGTGGCTATCCACTGCAAAAGAGGCTTTTATCTTCTTGGTTCTGCTGTCTTCACATGTCAACATAATGGACTGTGGGACCGACCAATTCCTCGCTGCTTAGGTATGGTTAAAGTTTATTTATTATTTTTAAGCCATAAGAGAGTCAGAAAAACTATCAAAAAACGTATAGATGTATTAGCTGTAAAGGGTAATAAAAGTAAAAATGTCAGAGGTTGTGCATAGAAAAGAAAAAGATAACATCATAAATGTTCTAAAGTATTTTACTTGTCATGATGACAGGTGTAGCGCTGCCTCCCCTGACTGCACGTCACTGTTGTTAGGACTTGTGTTTGTCAGGCTCACAAGAAATGTTAAGTGCATGAAGGTGCGAACTAAAGTGAAACTGACAGGGAATCAGGGTTATGCTGTTCCGGAAGTCTGAAATCTGAGACCACCTTCTCTGTTTAAAGTTTTTTTTTCTCTCTCTTTTGACATAAATTGCTTCCTTTACTCGATCTCAAACCGCTTGTTTTTGTCAAAAGTATGAACATTTTGGTCTTTGGAAAGTGTCCTTTATCCTTGAATGGAGTTGCAGCACTGAGTCATGTCTTGAAGAGGGTGTGTGGAGAGGCTGTTTCTCCAATATGGAGGTCTGAATATTCCTGTAACATTTCTCTACTGAACTGCTTACACCACACCACTCAGTTTGGGATTGGGGGGTTGTCCTCAGACAGAGGACCAGCCTCTGAGAGAGAGGCTTGAAAACCTCGCAGGACTCTGACATTTTAATTTCTATTGGAACAGTTGGATAGAACTTAACTTTCCACACACTACTTGACAAACTGTATTCATGACGGCTTTTTTGTTTTTTTAATGGCATTATGTGTTTTCAGCTGAGTTGGTATTCATCTACTTTTAAGACCTGCTAATCACAAGATTTTACGGTATCTTTAAATGCACAATTTATTAAACACCATATTGACCTTTTGTTACTATTTATGTAAGTTTTGTGACTGACTTAATGGTCTTTTATAACAGCATTCTTCAAACCTAGACTCATTATATTCATGGTAATTATTACATGGAGTTTAAGGCAATTTTATGCCTGTTATATTGACACACGTGAAAAGATGGATGGAAGGACGGACGGACAGATGGATGAAGATTACTTGTCATTTTTCTGAGTTTCTGTGGGGAAATGCCTGCAGAAATGTCATCACAGTCAGATGGATTACTATGTATTATTTTGTATTTTCACCAAGAAAAGCAATATGAGGAGTGAAATGGCTTGAAGAGCCACCAAGATGTCTGTGAGGAGTGAATGAAAAACTGAAAGAAGAGGGTTCAAGAAAGAAAGGGAAGTAATCATAAGAAAGGGCAGGAGCATGAAAGAAAAAGGCTTAAAGCTGTGTGTGTTTCTGTGTGTATGTGTGCATGCTTGTGCAGAAAAAAAAAAAGTGAGCATACGTCTCTTAAGGCAATGGATGTTCTTGTTAGGAATCTACCATGGCAGATAGAAACTCTGAGATTAAACTAGAGAGTGATGGAAGGAGGCTGATTCACAGATGAACGGAGAAACACAAAGAGGTGAAAAGGAGCAAGAGGAGAACACAGCAACAGAGAAGTAGAAATGAGGCATTAGACAGAAGGGAAAAATGGGGGCAGACTCCGGTGACATACATATGTCTGTCCGTAGAGCATTACGTTTGAGAAACAAGGCCTTATCAGAGATTTTGGAGGGGGAAGCGGGGACAGATGGCTGAGGTGATGGCAAAGAAGGGAAGGAATTATACAAGTTGGAGGCTAAGAGGGGATACTGGGTGACACGTCATTTACCAGAAAGACAATTGAGTTTGTTTTTTGTATCTGCATCTTCTAGAAATGTGCTCTTTAAAACAAACATTTCCTATTTTCTCTTTTTATTTTTTTCAGGAGAAGGGTGGCAAGGGTCAGTGTCTGTTGCTTTAACACTACAGAACAATTACTTTTTCTCAAAAATGGAGAATCCAAGATGTCATGTCAACGTCACTGTGAAACAACATTATGTCAGTGTGATAATGGTTGTTCTGTGAAAACCTGTGAAAACTGGGGCAATCTATGTGGGTTGAGGCGATCCATGCAGATGTGTTTATCACCCTCCACATCACAGTTTTTTTTTTTCCTCTCTCGATATGTGCGACTAAAGAACTGATGTAACTTATTCAAAGAGAGACAGAGCAGAACTGATGTCAAC
Source organism: Hypsolebias coamazonicus (assembly GCA_032273985.1). Taxonomy (NCBI): domain Eukaryota; kingdom Metazoa; phylum Chordata; class Actinopteri; order Cyprinodontiformes; family Rivulidae; genus Hypsolebias; species Hypsolebias coamazonicus. The sequence continues at coordinate 12,264,059 of JAVCKU010000042.1, read as the reverse complement.
AGAACAGGCATATTAAAATTCTGTGATGTGATGACTTTTTGTGAAACTGACAGTCCCCTCGTTTGCCACCAAATTAAAGATTTGATGAAGACTGTGCCTGATCAGTTGTGATTTTTTTTTTCCCCACGACAATTACCCTCTACTTTTAGTTGTTGTCTTCAGCAGCACAGCTGTCCTATCCAATGCAGCTAGGCATCCACAATCTATTGCTGGGTGCAATTAAACACTAACCCCCATCTTTCTTTTTCTACCTCTCATCATGTGTGCAGCTATTTCCTGCGGTGACCCTAGTGTACCACCTAACGCAGCAGTATCTGGAACCCACAGTTGGACCTTTGGTTCAGTGCTCCAGTACTCCTGTCTGCCTGGTGTCCTTGTGGGCAATGCTACTCGTCACTGTCAGGAAGATGGAACGTGGAGTGGGGCTCCTCCCTATTGTACTGGTAAATAATAATTTATTTGATTAAGCTGTATGTCAGATTAATATGATTTCCATCTGATAAACTACCAGAGATTTAATAATACATTTTTGTACAAGTTAAACTGGGCAACTTGAGAAAAGAGGCCAATCTTTGAAATCATATTATTGTCAACAAGGAAATGTGTGTCAATTAATTCAAGCTGAACTCATCAGTTTTTGCAAAAATTACTTTATTGTATTGCAGAGATTACAGAACCTGAAGAAACATTCAGTTGCATTTATATTGTTGAATACTGCAGTCCCTGACATCTAAACTTAGATTGGGCATCATAAGGCAGTGAATTCATCAAATTATCCACAAATGTATTTGGCTTGCAGAGCATGAATACATGGCACTTGAAATATAATGGTCTATTAATGCAGTCCAAGTCGTTCTTGTGATAGTCATATTATGAGCATTACTTGTGCAATGTTGCCAGTAGGAAATTAGAAGATTTCGACCATGTGTGACCTTGTTACTAAAATAAGTTTCCATAACAAATACATTAATTACCAGTAGGTTTGAGAAAAATTATGTTTATTTTCCCTCAGGAAACACATATACATGTTTGCCATACAACAGTAACTGTAATTTACTAAACATGTCAAGAACATGCTATGACCTTATTTAAATTGTAAGCGGAAGTCTCAATCTTTAAAACAAAAAATTTTTTTTTGGTGAATATGTTCATGCTATGACACCAAAGGACCGTCAGCCAGGTCACTGAGTGCTGCGGCTAAAAGTTTGTGTTTACGGTTTAACAACAGAGAGGTGTAACTCTTACCGCATGACTGTGCTTCCTGAGAATATTTAATAAATTCCACATTCTGTGACAAAAATAACACACCTGAGGTGACATCATAATTTGAAATCAGTTAATCATTTTAATAACTGAAAAAGTGCAGCAAGCTGTTTATATTCTTGATTATAATTACCTGACTCAGGCTTATCAGAAGCAAACCACTCTAAGGCCATACTGCCCGCTTTACTTATTTCCATCTCCATACTGTAAAAAATAACAGCTGCAGGTAAAAATGTGTGACCATTTTAAGACCTTTTGAAATTGTTTGCTCTAGTAATTTGTTGTTAGAAAATGGCATTGATAATTATTATCTAAGTAATTAAATTCCAAAACAGTGATACGGTTATGAAAATACCATGCTAAACCTAATGCCTTTTAAATATGCATTGCTTGAGAACTGTACAAATTTTATTTAGTTTTAAATCTAAGTTCATTTTTAGCTGACAAAAATAAAAAATCTGGGTGCAGTAATATGGATCTATAACCAGTCACAAGTGATACAGTACTGAGCACTGGCCTGAGTGACACTGCTTCATTGAGTCTTATCAAACTGGAACCAGATTATCAGATAAAGGGTTGAAATCAAAATGCCCTGTCCTTGGATTGGTCTGTTTGAACTGGAAGAATGGTTAACAGAGCAAACATGGCATGAACTTCAAAGTCATGTTTCACAGGCTATGGGCCTGCAATTCTTATGGTTACTGGGAGTTACTTGGCTTGTTTCGCATGTGTAAGAAACAACCGGAATATAAAGAAGGAGAACCTTTTTTTTTTCACTGAACAGGTTGTAAGTGTTGCTCGGCAGTAGGTTTATACAGACCCCACCACAGTAAAACTGATCATTTCCAAACTCAGCATCTACTGTCTCAATAACTGAAATGCAATAAGCTTACGCTGCTGGCCTCAAAACAGAACACTCAGCAGGGCAGAATACAACCTGCAGCTTAAGACCTCATTTAGATGCAAGTGTCTGCATGTGGAGCTGTACCCAGTTAAACTCACAGATTTCCAAAAATGATATTTTGCTGATTAAACTGTGAAAAATGATGTGTTCTTAAATGCTGGAATGGTTTTGGAATGACCTACTTGCAAAGTGCAGGTCTACAAAGTTGACATGTAGAGGTACATTCATGCTTGCCTGTGCCACTACATTCATAGTTTGAAATGGAAAAAAATGTGTTGATGCTGTTTCTGCAGAACAACCTTCATTTTGCTGATATTCTAAAGAAACAAATAAGTTGCCCTAGTGAGAAACATTTCATCTCACTGATTTCAAGATAAATTTCTCATGCCCATTAAAGGAATACAGACTCCAACTTAATGCAGCTCTTCCTTCCCCTTTACCATTTGCTTTCTTTTGGTTTGCTGAGCAAATGGATGTAGTTTCTGGAGGTGTATGGAGGTGTTTGGGTCTTTCATTGCAATACACATTTTGTTGCATTTCGTACATTAGCCTAATGTGTTCTCTTTCTCTAAAGGTGCTGCGGTTGGAATATGTGGAGACCCAGGGATCCCTCCTCATGGTGCCCGATTGGGAGGGGAAGAATTTAAGACCAAGAGCCTTCTGCGTTTTAGCTGTGAGGCAGGATATAATCTGATTGGCTCAGCTGAGAGGACGTGTCTTCACAATGGCAGCTGGAGTGGTACACAGCCTGTGTGTCAAGGTAGGAAGTAAAGAAATGGCAACGGCTCACATTATCTGATGGTTTTGCTCTGGAAGGATCCCTTACACACTTGTACTCAACAACAAAAAAACTGCATTTTTTCTGTCATACCACTTGGATTTGTACTATTGAGAATCAAAGAAGTGACTGTTCTACTGAGCAAAATATATATTTTTGTGTGTTGCTGTAAACAGTTTTCAATGTATACCATCACTTTTATTGACCTTATTTCATTAAGAAAATATACTGCTGCTTTATTTTTGTGAGAGGCTGTGATGTGACAACAAAAACATATTGAGAGCTGTTATTCTTGGTCAAGCATTTTGTTAGAAAGTTATTCCCAGCTCATTTCCTGTGGGTCTCAACCCAGTTTCCTTAAAACATTGTACCAAAAAATAACAATGCTCTAAAATAAGTCAGTCCACCTTTTGCACAATATCTTAGTTCATGGAATGATATGAAGCATTTACTGTAAAAATATTAATTAGTCAAGCCTTTGAATATGACAAGTAAAACCTAAGAAGCACGCAGCAATGACTGTTTTCTTGGCACGCTACTTACAATAAACAAATAAGTCATCAGCAATGAATGCAATACCGTTTACTATAGATTGTACATATAGGGGAAGCTTGCCCTTTATATGTACAAGCTCTGAGAAAAAAATAGATTTATAAAGTAAATTAGACATAAATTTCAACTTATTTGTTCTTTTACATCTGTGATACATATCACAAGTCTACAAAGAGGCACCAATCACCACAAATATTGGAATTTCAGGATGCAGTTAGGCTACTTTGTAAAAAAAAAAAAAAAAAAGAAACTTTAGTTTACTCAAAATAAAGTTGCAAGAAGCATCTCATTTTTCCTCAACTTGGCTCACAGTCAAAAAAAACAGTCTAGCTTTAAAAACTGTGCCCGATTGCTACAGGCTATGACACGATTACTAACATAAATTAATGAGCATTGCAGCAAGTTTCTAACTAAGTTTTGAATACACCAATGTTCAGCTAATATGGCTCTTACGCAACAATCTAAAACTCACAAAACTGTAAAGCAAATATCAAACATTTATGGAGCTGTGTAGATGGTGTTTCATTGTCTTTCACAAAATTAATATTTATAACTCAGCAAAAAATTATCATCCTGCAGGATATTCCTAGAATTAGCCATTTCTACAAAAGTTTCAAACTTGTTTGTGGATTTTTATGCAATGTGGCCCAGATACAAAGTGCACTACTGTATTGTAGTGCCTCGCTCCGAAGTGAATGAACTGGATCATCTGTGGTTCTGTGCTAATAAAGTGTCTTTCTTCATAGCAGCAGTTTTCTAAAGAAACTCTTTAAATCCATGGGAATTTTGGGTAAATTAAAGTGGGTCTTCACAGTGATGTAGAGACACTGGAATCCCACGCTGCCATCTGTTACCTTCCAGTTCCCTCCTAAAAAAACTTTGTTGAATAAATCACAAGAACTCTGGTGGTTGTGCAGGTTTTAGAAGCAGTGAGTTGGATGGGCTGTTATTGGAAGAGTGAGTCATACGGTTTCAATGCACACCTGAGTGTCACTGAGTGGCTGTATCACAAAACATCACTGATGTTCAAGAGAGGAGGGGGAAAAAGTGACAATATAGATTACAGGTATTTGTAGTTGTATATAAATGTCTCCTATTTGCATCTTTATTTTGACATCTGCCATTAAGTGAGAAAAATGCCAGGGCTTCTAACATTACTGCTTTTTTAAATATCATTTTAAATTAGAACTCATTATTTTATTTTTTTGTCAGTAATTCATATCTTTAAATATTATTTGCTTTAAGAAGAAAATAAAACTATAAGTACAAAAAAAAAACTCTAAAGTATCTTTAACAGTTTATTTGAGATGTTATAACGGAGAAGCTCTAAATAAATGTTTCTAATTCTGAGTTGTGGCTTGTTTACACATACTGGAAAACCAACATGAAAATCTCGCCCTCTAGTCTTAGAATTTCAGATAAAAAATAAATAACGCCCACACAACTCTGAGATGTGTGTCTATTTGCCTGTGTCAGTGTCTGTTGGTGTAAGGCTAATTATTTAGGTCTGTCTACAGTTGTTTTTCATTAGGCTAATAGTGGGTAAAAGTTGATTCTAAAAGGGTGAGACATCTATCACCGAGACACAAACACAAAGAAATCCATACACACTTCCACACACAAATGCATTCGCAGTTGCAGACTGCATCTACAATCCCTCACCCCATCACAGCTAGATGAAAACACCAAGATTTACTCTTGCATTGAGCTTTTAAGGGTTCTAACAAATGACTCTAATCAATAGGTGGTTGATTGTTCAGGCCTGTCAACTGTCATGATCCTATTAGTGAAATGTGTTGTGGTCGGTTGCTAATTCCTGCAGATTCTGTTAATGTGCTTTGCCAGCAAACTAAAGTTTAATAAATCAGATGTTTAGACCTTTCCTGTCTGCATTTAAGGACCCTCCCTTGATTATAATAGTTTTTAATCTTTAAAACCAAAAATGCATTTTACTAGAGCGTGACATGCCCATCATTATAAAACAGAAACTTTGGAATTGTGGAAATGTTGAAGATAAGGATTGTGTCGCTACATATTAAATGGATAGTTTTTTTTATGCTATTCATTGGAATTGTTATCAAGAAATTGCTCAGACTATAATTAGTTTAAAATATCTGGCAGAAACTTTCTTGGGGGAGTTGAGCTAAGGACAAGATTACGCAAAGCCAAGATTAAAATTGATTCCTGTCATTTTACAAATCCAGTCTCAAACTTTTCATAGGAGTTTTTACAAACGCTATTTGATAACGTTTTTCACCTTGTCACTTTTGTAATGCACGATGTTAGAACTGTATATTGTATGTTTTGTTTTGTTTTTTGGAACGCTCAACATTTTTGTTTTGCAACGTTTGTTTTACATTGTTGGCAGAAATCTGCTTTAGTCTTGGTCCCACTAATACCAGCCACTGACTTGTCTCTTCCAAAAGAACTCCCACTTGTTATTTGAAATTCACAAACTCCATCCATCCATCATCGTTATCCGCTTCTTCCTTTTTGGGTCGCTGGTGCCCATGTCCAGCAGTCACTGTGTGGGATGCGGGGTACATCCTGGACAGGTCTCTAGTCCATCACAGGGACACATAGAGACAAACGAGACAACCATTCACTCTCTCACTCACACCTAGGGTCAATTTAGTGTTACCAATCAAACTAACATGCATGTTTTTGGTCTGTAGGAGTACCTGGAAAAAACTCATGCACGCACAGCGAGAACATGCAAACTCCACCTAGAAAGGCCCCTGAGCCAGTATTTGAACTGGGGCAACCTTCTCGTTGAGGGGCAGCAGCTCTACCAACTGTGCCACTGTGCTGCCCATTCAAAATATCATGTATTGATATTATTAATAATATTCCATTTATATACTCCTAGAAACATTTTGATTTCTGACAGCATCTCCACAGAACACCACTTTATAAAAGTCAGAAGAGTCCCTTTCTGTTTTGTTGAAGGACTTTAAAAGAAGATTGAAAATCCTCACCAGTTTGTTCTAAAGGAACATTAACCAGACATGATCAAAAATAAAAATAAAATGTATTGAGTGTTCTAGACTTAGACTTCTTTGTCCTGAAGACAAGTCAGGAACAACATTTGTCCATAAATAAAAATGAAAAATTAGCTCTGCAGCCCTGATACTAAACAAGATCTGCTGATGTTTGTCACAAATACTATTAAAACTCTTGACCCTGTTGGCTGTCTCATAGTATTTGTATTCTCTGCCAGCACACATAGTCATGCAGCAGCCAACCTTGGTGTGTTTTTAATGTTTAAACAGTAGTACTTTGGCAGATTTTTTTTTGATGCTGTCAGTTTAGGAGCAGCTTCCTGACGACCTGCCACACAGGGTTGGGGAATCAGTCCAGCCACCTTTAGTCTATATTCAGCCTTCGTGACAAAATTAATTTGATATTTTATTTTATTTCCAGCAGGTTCTTTTAGATAACCTTATTGTCAAATCAGACCAGGTCAGACAGGAAGACATTGTCCATACTTTTGGCTACATTTCATCAACACTGACTGTTAGTTTCTCCATTTTCAGCTGTGTCCTGTGGTAACCCTGGAACCCCTGCACATGGCAGAATTGTCTTCAGTGATGGCATCACGTTTGGCTGCTCTGTGGCTTACGCATGTTGGGAAGGATTCAAAACATCCGGCCTGACCACCAGACACTGCACAACAAATGGGACGTGGACGGGCCAGCCCCCAGACTGCACTGGTAAGACAGCTTCATCCCAATTAATAAAGTTTTTTTTTTTTTCTTTAAGCAGCATGGGGTGTAGCTATTATTACATTACATTAGAAAAGGGTGGTCTAGCTTTATTAAAGCAGTAAAGTACAATTACTGGAGACTGTCCATTCCTTATTTGGTTACTTTCAAGTAGATTGAATGGTGGTATAAACTGATCTTGGATTAGTATCTATTGGACTGATATGCAGAATGTAGTGCATGGAAAGTTGAGGGGTGGGGGGGTGAGTGCATGACAGATAATCCAACTTTAGTTTAGTAGAGGCAGACAGACATTTTGGGAAAAGGATGTAGGAGGTAGAAGAAATAAAGCTGTATGTATATATCAGGGGAGTTAAGGGAGGCTGTCTGTACGGAAGAAGTGTTGAAAATGTTTTCCACACCATGATTGAGAGTTAAGTTGTATTTATAGTAAAAAATAATAAATTCAACAGACATGCCAAAAAAATGTCCCTTGTGCTATTCTGCAGACAAGTTTTTCTTACTTTATCAACAAAGTTTTCATTTCATTTCTGTAGTGATCAGTTGTGGGGACCCTGGTCCAGTAGCCAACGGCATCTATTTCGGAAGTGACTTTACCTTTAACCACACAATATCCTACCGCTGTAACCCTGGTCATTTGATGGAGCTGCCTGGGCCTGGTGTTCTGCGATGCACTAAGGATGGAACTTGGAACCAAACCAAACCCAGCTGCAAAGGTATCAAAAACTGTTCCTTAAGAAGCAGTGTTAGTGATTGTTAGTGTTTGGTGCAGTTTAGCCTCTGGTTGCTAGTTAGAAATAGCTCTGCGGGCAAATGTGTGTATGGGGGTGGGGTGGGGTGGGGGTGGGGGGGGTGCAGTTCTACAGGTAAGAGTCCAAAAGTGCTCTGATCTTGTAAGTGGCTCATTTCAGTGCTGGTCAAAGCAGCACCAATTAAAGAGGAGACAAACAAAAGAACATTTTATAATAGAAGAAGTATGTGTGATATCATCACAGCTGTCCTGCTCTAGGCTTAGCCTACGATATTCACTTGTTGATTTTTAAATGGCGCTTTTTTATAAATACCAACAATGACTTTGTAACAGTTGCAAAACCCTACTAAATATGTTCCTATGTGTTTGGTACTACACTGAAAGAACCACTTATTTTGCTTGAAAAGACTCTGATTGGTAGAATCACTTGTCAGTGTGAACTTTTTCTCCAAAAAGAGCTGTGAACATCCCTCCATCTTTCCATCCAGTCATCCATTATCTTTAGGCCTGTCACGATAACAAATTTAGCTGGGCGATTAATTGTCTCAGAAGTTATTGCGATAAACGATAATATTGTT
>JAVCKU010000042.1:12216982-12235309 GCA_032273985.1 Hypsolebias coamazonicus | reverse complement strand
AGTATTAGCTATATTCTCGATAGTTCGTCTTTGATTTTGGCCAATTTTTGTGAAGACAAAAGAAAGTAGTTCTGCTGTATGAGAATTTGTAGCATCTCCTTGTTTCTCTCTTCTGTTTGTCCTGTTCATTCAGAGACCATCAGTGGACTCCCTGAGTTCTCCTTCATCAGTGGCTCCGCTCGACGAGTCCAACTCTCTTCCCTTCATCCCGCTGCTGTCTCCCAAAGTCCATGGCACCCCTGCATGAGCTCCACCATTCATCCTCAACTTGCAGCTTGAACCCTGTGTCTCACTGTTGAAGACTAGTTGGTGACTCAAAATTGTGAGAGAATACGTAGCTTTTCAGCTGGAGTCCCACTACATCCTGCGTTGCTGTTGTTGGAGACTCCCCAGCTAGTCTTCAACCGTGTCACAACATTTTGACAGCTCTCTTGTGATTGCAGTTCACAGTTTGTCTTCAACAGTCTCACCCCAGTGAGTCAAAATGTTTAGAAATGTTTGTGGGGTCCTGAAATGTCTTGCATCTGAGTCGTGGGGCTTCGCTCTTGTGTTGCTGGACTTTTCAACATGTTCCCAAAAAAAAAAAGTGACACATTTGCTCTTATAATAACTGCGGTCGTTGCTGGTTTCTTATCTGTCTCTGTTTAGTTTCTGTGAGCCAAAGTGTGAGGAATGTGAGGCCAACCAAACAGTGACTGAACACAGACAGTAAAGTGGTGTAGGATTTCAAGGGAAGTGAGTGTATTTTGAGGCTCCAATTAATAGTTGCCATTTAACAAAATGTAAACTTTACACCAAAACAAATGATAAAACTAAAATAAAACATACAGCAGGAGCATTCTGCCTCTATTGAGGCAAAGCTGTGATACATCACCCTTTATCTTGTCTGCCTTTTCTCTTTATTATATTATAAACTGTAAAATCTACCAAATATAATTTTATGAATATTTTAATTGCTGAAGTGTTAGCAGGAAACTAGGGATCCAGATCTGGGTTTCGTGCTCTGGTGCTCTATTGTTGCCCTTTCACTGGGCAGGGGGTGATGAGATGAGTGGATTTGTGTACTTGAAGACCTCGCTTCATGCTGTTCAGACCTCTTTAATTAATCTGCTTGTGTTCCCTATAAGGACAGAAACATGTTCCATGTAAGGTAAAAACCTAAAGAATGGTAGTGGTGGTGGTGGTGATGGGGGGTACTGGGGGTCGTCCCCTAGAAACATTTGAATAAAGTAGATGCCATTTCCTGCATTCTGGTGTATTTTAACGGGTTGTTAAACATCTACATTTACCTACATAAGTAAACACTTGATTCAGTAACTATTTTAGAGAGCACAGCACAACAAGAAGTAGCGCTAAGCTAGCAGTGTGCATTACAGACGTGCTAACTAAGATACTAGTGTAGCTCTCTGCTTTACATTACACATGAGGTTTACCGTAGCGCTTTATCCATCGTTTACATTTTTCCAGACTCAGTTTAGGTTTTGGAAATGGAATCAACGGTATTCCACCCACTAAAGCATTAAAACTAAACACTAAACTGCTCAGGGGGCCACAGTTACTGAAATCCAGCAGCTCAGGGGCCAGACATCCAGTAATTAAAAGTCACTATATAAATAAACCAAGTATTACAACGATCTGTTACCTTTTAAATTTGTTTATTTTGTTGCATGGAATCATAAATGAGCCCAGAACCCAGACGTGTATATTACATTTTTAAGAGATATCTGCAGATTTTAAATGATAAACAGATTTTTTTTAAACAATGCTTCTATCATTTCTTGGTTTCACTTAATCAAAGCATAATTTGTTTTTCTCGTATGCCAGCCATTCATGACTTGTTTGTCCTCGTTATAATCAAACAAATAAAAAAATCTAACTACAAATAGATATATTTCTTTATTTACTCTTTTAAAGATCAACTTTTACTCACCTACTATTATAAGCAACAATGAAACGTTTGACAGTGACTGAAAAATCAGCATGGACAAATGTTCAAAATGGCAAACCCTGTGTATTTTCTTTGACTGTGCACAATTTTTTAAGTTTCATAATATTAAAGCAAAATATTGAAGAAGAAACTTTACTTTTTAGAAATGTGCATCTAGTAATTTAAAAAAAAATCATGATTATCAAAGTCAGTGTCAGAGTTTCTTTATTTGTCATTCGTACCACATGTGGTACACGTGGTGGACAGAAATTACTCAGATTATGCTTTTTTTTTTTTTTTTTTTTTTTATTAGCTGTTTTAGCATTGATGTTACAGTGCCATTAATACTGTATTGCTTCTTTTTTTTATTTTTTCAGGACACGCCCAAAGGTCCAGTTCAATGGCTATGTTGGCCATGAGAGCTCCAACGGTCAGGCGTCATTTGAAAATCCAATGTACGACACCAACATGAAGCCCACGGAGGCTAAGGCAGTTCGATTTGATACAACTCTGAACACAGTCTGCACTGTGGTGTAATGCAACACATCTGCCACTACCTGTAAAACGGTTCAACCACCATGCTGCACCCTGCAGCGTGGGGGAACCAAATGAGGAGAACAAACAGATGTAAGATTTGGACTTTTCACCATGAGCAGCCTTTCTGTAACATGCTGGTCTCCTGTCAGCATACTATTCACAGCTCTTTCTCCACATCAGTATTATTTGCCTCATTTTTGAGGGAAAACAAAAATGGATAGGTGAAACCAATTAACAAAGGATTTGATGATGAAATTATCAACACTTTTTTAGGATATTGATACTAAGACTGGAGCAGTTTGTATGCTCTGTTCAATCAAGGAGAAACACAAATTTATATTTTTAACCAGATGAACTCCCACAGGTTTAAGTCAACATCTAAAATGATTTGACGTTAGATTTTCATCAAGAACGCTCTAACTAGTATGGCTCTCTACTTTCTGCAACCAAACAATAGTTTATCCCAATTTAAGTCCATGCCTTTCCAAATTTAGACAACGGTATGGATTTACTAGTCCTTCATACTGCAGGACTGACATGCAATAGGTCTGACCAATGACATTGGTTTTTCCCCCTCTGGGGACGATCTAGGACCATTCCACCTTTTGACTTCCTTCCAGACATTGGATGGTTCTTTGAAGCATCACTGGTGCTGGACCAAATTTCTACCACTGGCCTTTTATCACTTTGGATCTGACCAGACTAAACTTTGTGATACAATGGCATTTTACATATTCTGCTTTTGAAAAAAACTAATGCTGGATGTCCAGTCATTTGAAGACACAGTTAAATATATAGCTGAAGGTCAAATGCAGTCAATGCAGGGATAAAATCAGCTGCACCATCTCCTTTAAAGAAAATACATACGGTCATGGAATAATGTTAAACATACCAGAATCAAATGGAAGTAGAAGAAAAGTTTTTCATATTTTACTTTACGTAAAGAGCTTGGTGAGTAGCAGGACAATCACAAAGTTGGTTTAATTAATACGTTTATTAAAAAAAAGGTTCTTGTGCTTTTCATTCCCTTCTGCCACTATTTTTTAATGACAACCCACAATATATTTCAATGAAACAGACTAAAATGTTGCAAACCAAGCTTTATCTGTTAGCTGTATTTCTGTTAGATTGTTTTTAATTACCTTTTTTTAAAGATTAGACAAACCCAACAATCAGTACTGCAAAGTATTCCATAGTAACAGAAAGCAGACTGTGTTGAGCCACAAAACTAGTCATTTGCATTCTTCTGTATTTGCAAACTATTGACTGGTTTCCAGAGCCTTGTCAAACACAATCAAAGATTCTTGTCCCCTGACTAGCCACAATTCTGTTCTTGGTGGCTTAACAAGTGGAAGCCTTGAGGCAATAAGCTGTCAGGAATGTCAACTGCTGCAATCAACTGTGCCCAAATCCAGGAAATGATTTGTCCTCTTGTAGCTCTGGTTTGGACTACCGGCCAAGAGATGACCGATTCTTTGTCTACAGTGCACTCTCCAGCCACAAGTTCGGAAATAGATCAACAATGAGCAGACAGACTGGGAGGCTGACAAAAATTGGACAAATGGACACAAACAAAGGTACATTTAGTCACCTCTGTCAGTCAAAATGAATTAAAAAAAAACACAAGGACATGTTGGTGGAAAAACAGAGGCAAGGAGTTGTCTCTAATTGTCTCTTTTGACATTTTTCTTCAGTGAAGATATTGATGAACAGACTCACATGTTCTAAAAACCCAGTGGCTCCTTGGGACTTCCCAAACTGCTGCTGCTGGGACCACCCCAAAACATAAAGTTTATATAAATCGCACAAATTTTGCACTAATGTGTGTTATTTTCTTTATATATTTTTTTTCTTTTACTTTTGACTGAATTATGGAAGAAAAAGACACATTTCTGGGTCTGAAATGGTGAAAAGAGTCATTCAAGATAAGCAGTTTTGTTAAAAAAAAAACATCTATCTTTAAAGAAATGGCAACATTATGACTAAATACAGGGTTAGACTGTGTTTGTATATACAGTACACTTTTATATGTCTCAGTCCCTGTTTGCGGGAATGGCTACATGCTTTATTTAGTTTTATTTTTGTCATAACAACATGAATGCCCATCGGTAAGGTTGGAAATTGCAGATGTTGAACAATGAGACGGATAGAAATGGTGTCACTTAAATATCTGCCATTTTTAGCTGTTTCTGAAAGCTTTTACGGTTGCTACAAAATTATATTTTAAAATCTAGCAATTATTAACTAACATCTAGTAACTGGCAGTTCTCTGACTGAAAAACTGTAATTACTCACAAAGAGTTTTAAAAGCGTGGCAGAAATGGAGAATATTGGATTTCAGAAACAGCTTGCGACCATTTCTCAAACCTCCTTTAAAAGGTAAATGTTCTTTTTTTTTTATTATTTGCTGTGCATTTTCCAGTACATTACATATCTGATGCAGGTGGTCCTGTTTGAACACAGCTTTTTAAAGAGCACACACTATAAGTGACTGGTTTGAGAAGTGGTCACTTATGGCAGGAATCAAACAAACGCATTAGGAAGACAACATGCACATTTAGATATTTTGTCCCCTGAGCTCTTCTATTTCTTTTTTCGTATCTTGTTATTTTTTTCTTAAGAAATACCTCGTGTGCAAAGAGAGTAAGTCAAATCCTGCCTCATAATGCTGGAACATCACTGCATCAAGTACACAAGCTTCGCAAGCCCCTATTTTTCTTGTGACTCAACTCATGATGTTCCCAGCATCTGTAAGCCTGCAGAACCCACGGAAAGCCATCAGTTTGAAATCACTTAACAAGCATGTTGTTTCTCCCAGTGTCCTTTTTAAAGTATTCCTATTTTCTTAAAGATGCTGCACCTGGTTTAGATAACAGATGTAACTGCTTTCGATGTGTGTGTTTTATTGTTTTCAAGCCTGTTCTGTGTTTCCTGGTCTGTATTGCGTAATGGGATTAGTTTTACACACCCAACGTTTTCTTCAAGCCGTAAAAATTTTTGTATGCAAAATGATATTTTTTAAGTACAATTCCCATGCCTTATTATTCAACCACAATCCATATCATGGTCACAAAACATCAAGTCTTATTCCATTTACAGTATTCACACTTAAAGTATGACATTGTGCAAAGACATCTGCAAGGATCAGCCAAAATTAACGTTCAATGTAGTTTTTTTTTTTTCCTTGCACATACTAGTTTCACACAATTTAGTTGATTTTACCAAAAACTCCAATACATTTAAACAAAAAAGATCTGCATGAGGAGATTGCCCAACTGTTGTGAGATAAGCTGAAATAAATTTGTGGAAAATTGGCAGGTTTTTATTTACATTTTCATCCCATTTAATTGAAAGTGACTCTCCCGTGGACCTGAATGCCCCAAACAATGAGCAGTGATTATGTTTGGAAACACAACTACAGGATGTTGTTGGGTTTTGAGCAGCCATTGTCAGACTGTCATTCACAGCCTCTGTGTCACAGCGATTAGCAGTGTGATGCACAGGAAGCCAAAATATGCAAAGATGGCTAAAATTCTTGCTATGATTCAGTAAAACAGATGACACAGACTGGAAATCTCAATGCAGGAATAAACAAGACATCTGTAAACAGCAGTGGAGCATCTGCTCACATGGTTATGAGCCAGCTCTCTCGTTTTTATTGCGAGAGTGCACTCCGCGCCTCTGTTCTAATTGATTTGATTAATTCAGCGTTGATTTCCTATGGAGTCAAGAGTGCATAATAGAGCCTGAAAATTAGAGGCTGCTTTCTACAAGAGTAATAAAAGGCCTTATTTTTTTTGTATAATTGTAGACAGAGATCAGATCTCCTGGGGTGCCTGAAAGATAACATTTAAAACTTGTTTTATCTTGGCATGTCACAACATAACTACTACGGATGTTAGGTTTGGAAAATTGCACAAGATTTAGCCGTATTCAAAATGTTTTGTGGTACAAATACAAAAGTTTCCACTGAGTTAAGCCTTTAAATATTAATATGTTATCTTCACTGCACAATTTCATAGTAACAGGGGTCATGTACCATTCAGACTGCTTCAATTCAATAACACTTCAGTTTAGTCATGGATTTTCTTGTATATTATTAAGCAATACGTGAGTCATACGTCTGCTGAAAATGTGATAGGTACATTTATCCACATTTAATCTACTTTCTATGATCCAGGTGAAAAAAGTGCAGTTAAAACCCGACAGTCATTAAAAAAAACAGCTTTGCCTACGTAAGTGTTTTTATGCCACTCTTATTGTGAAAAGTTTGCTTCTGCTACACTTTAAAATAATTGTCTCTAAAGTTATTATAAGTTTGAAGTTTAGTGCTTAAATGTATATTAAAGGGACAGTTTGGACATTTTATGGTAATGTTCTGTCAGGTTGTTTTCAGTAATTAGTACCGTACCAACCATGACATCAGTCATAGAGAACAAAGTGTGTTGAAAGAGGAAGAAGCTGTTCAACAAGGGTCAGCCTGAATGTTAGAGAGCTCTTTAAAAACATTTTAACCATATAAATCTACTTTAGATCAAAAATGTCATGCTGCTGTGGAAGAATGCCATATTGGTAACAAGAACAACAAAAATCTACACTTTTACATTAGTTTGTTTAGTTTGTCATGTTTTTCTCAACTGAACAACGTCCCATGTTGCTACATAAAAGTTGATGCTGAAGCTGCCAAATGTATCCGTTTGACTGATCAGGGCTTCTCGTCGGTCCTCTGAGTTGAATAAACTTACCGTATTTTCTGGCGTACACATCGCATCAGTCCAAATATGTCTAAGAAAATGGAAAAATCAATAAAAATGTTGCTTCGCCGTATACGTTGCATCTATTCTGCCATCACTGCTGAAGCATCGCGCTTGTTACGCATCACCGCTGACAACCCGAATACGTGGGCTGAACCCATAAATGTGGGCCGGTGTTGTGCCAAAAATCGATTGGCTGCCAAATGACGGCTGTGGGAGCATGCAAGGGAGGACTTTAACAAGAATTTAACTAGATTAACACTTAAAAACAGTTATTTGTTTGTTCAAAATTATAGTAAAAGTGTGTCTCAGTCTACCTTTTCCATAAAAAATGCACAGCTGTATTTCAAAACCCAATTTGAGGAAGAGGGCACGCGCAGAGGGACGAGCTGCTGTTAATTTCTTTGAAATTTAACACGAGAAACACCTAAAAACAATTGTTTGTTTGCTCGACTTTGTAGCAAAGGTGTGTCTCAGTCTAACTTTTGCTTAATAAATGCACTTTGCTGGTCAAATCAGCTTTATTTCAAAAGCCAATACGTGGAAGTAGAAACGCGCAGAGGGACGAGTCGCTGTATGTTTCTTCGAAATTTAACAAAATAAACATCTAAAAACAATTATTTGTTTGCTCGACTTTGTAGCAAAGGTGTGTCTTAGTCTTAACATTTGCTTAATAAAAGGACTTTAACGGTCAAATCAGCTGTATTTCAAAAGTATTTGCTGCCTCGATGCTACCGGGAGCACGCAGACAGGGAGAGAAAAAGGAAGGAGGAAAGCTGCGCGTTTCTTCAAAATTTAACAAACTAAGCACTTAAAACAATTATTTGTTTGCTCAAAATTATAGCAAAGGTGTGTCTCATTTGAACTTTTACTTATTAAATGCACTTTAATGGTCAAATTAGCTGCTATTTGCCAGGACGGTGCAGTAAAATGAAGCTGATTTGATGGTTGCTCCAAGCATCGAGCAGAATGAAGGTGGCAGGCTATGGCAAGCCAATTGTGTCATTAATAGTTGGTGAAGATTCTCAGTCATCCAGGACATAGTAAATTAAAAAAAAAAAAATTAAGACAAAAACAAAACAGTATAAAGTAAAGTAAATAAAGTCCAGTTTTTTTGTCTTGATTTTTTTTTTTTAATTTGTCATTAACAGCCACTTTTACATGATACAATGGCATGCCTTACTACTCGATTGCCATCTAGTGGTTGCAAGGTATGCAAATTATGCCCCAAAATAGTGACTTATAGGGCAAAAAGGTACTAAAAATCTGCTCTGATCAAGCAAACTGATGCAGTCAGTAGCCTCAGCGTGCCTACAATCCCATATTAACACACACTTTTCTTGGCTGAGAAAAGTGTAACAATTTAAACATTTGGATTCATGAAAAAGAGTAAAAGTTTTGCGTTTTGTCAATGTAGCCTTTTTTCACGAGTGTGACATGTTTTGAGCTAGAATTGTTTTGCATACCAAAAATAAAAACATATTATACAGAAACACTAAAAGGGCTAGCCATAAGTCTAATATCTGCGGGACAACTTCTTTCTCTTCTTACATTCTCCTTTTTTATCTTAGCTGATAAGAAAATGACTGTTTGAGTCAACACCAGTTTAAAATGGCCAAACAGTTTATTTGATATTTTATTAGTTTTTTTTTTTTTTTTTTTTTTTTTTTTTTTTTTTTTTTTTTAAATGACAAGTAGAGATTAGAAATGTGCTCATATGATGTAGCCTTCTTCTCCTATGTCCACGTTTGTCTGGGGTGTTGTGCATTAGCCAGAAAAAAACAACAAATTCATTTTTACTGTTTCTTCGATTAGTTTTATATAGTTTCTCAATAAACCTCTGTCATCAATAAGCCTTCAACCTGCTATAAAAGATGAATATTGAATTAGAATGGTAAAACTTAAAAAAAAAGTTTTGGAAGAATTTCTATGATAATATTATTATCTGGGAGTTTTATCAAATTTCTTCTCATTTGAAAATGTACCTTTTTTTTCTGACAAAGGGAAACAAATCTATTAAATGCATGTACTTTCAAAATATAGTAGTGAAGGCTGGGGTTAGGTGTCATTATTTCACCCTAAAAATTTAATTTAATTCGAATTCAACACAAGTTGTAATTCATTTGCGCACTTTTCATACTCGTCTAACCCTGTTCTGGGTCGAGGAGGGCTGGTTTCTAACCCAGCAATCAGTAAGTGTAAGGCAAGGCCAAGTAATGTTCTATGGTGTCAAGTTTCCATTAAAAACCCTCAAAAATCCACACAAAAGAGACAACAGTTCATAAAAAGACCACAACTTACATGGTTTCATACTAATTCTGCTCTTTGTTTCATCTTATTTTCAACAGTTTGGGTAGAATATTCTTCTCATGCAGATTTAGATTTTTTTATATTTTTTTTTAATAGCAAAATTGCTTCTGATTTTGGGAAGGAATATTTCAATACATTATTTTTCTTTTATAAGTGCAACGTGTGAATAATTGATATTCCAACACATGGCTGCTATTACAATGTGACACCGCCCAAATTAGCTCTGAGGTGAGACGTCACACTGAGCGGATGCATTCTCAGTAACACATATTAACTCTTAATGGTTGTTGCATTTAAATGAGTGCTATTTTTTCCCTTAATGTTTGAGGTCCCCTGTGGCATAGAGACAGCAAAGGAAAATGGCAGTTCCTTCACAAAAAGTGCTATCATCACCTGTGTTTTTATTTTTTTGTGTGTGTGTGTTTTTTGCATCATGTCACCTCCATTTTTACCACACCGTCATCGTCATGTGCTGCTGAACTTGAAGTAGGTGCAAAAGAAGAAGAAGAAGAAGAAGAAAAAAATAATTTTTGTACAGAAATCTATTTTTTATGGAGAGATTTGTAAAAAATAAAACGTTATTAAACCAGCTGTACTTTTTATGAATAACAATGTAGGTACAAATACAATCTTGTTCATCACATGTTTTTACTGTCACACAACATGTAAAGTTCTATAGTTCAAACTGAGTATCAGATATTAAAATACCAACCTGTCATAATCCTTTTTTTTTTTTTTTTTTTTTGATTTTTAAAAAGGAACAAAATTTGTTTGTAGGACCTGATTTATATACATTTAGACTGGAGAGACTTCTGTCTCAAAAGTCCCACCTGCAAAAACACAAAAGTCTCAATTATTCTATTACAGCTTAAGGTCTGACATGAGTGTTTTGTTTGAACATTGAAGCTTTAAAAAGTCATTGAAATGACACATGAATATGTAACTCTACACAAAATTTGGGTGTCAAATGAGATGTGTTTTTTCTTTTAGATTCACCTTTTTAACTGTGTGGACAAACACCAGATGCTTAAAGTTAAAATGCTAAGAATGCTTATGGGTTAAAAATGGCATCTTTAAAAGATGTTCTTGTGAAACAACAGCCTTGTGTGGCTGATATTAATGAATATATCTTGCAGGAGGGTGACTTTCAGAGGCGAAAAAGATTTTTGATTAATCGTTTCCTTTACAGTCCAAAATTTGACCTCGGGTTTCACCAAAGGAGAAAACAGCCTCTCTTTCCGTCGATGCCCAGAGCTGCTCTTGAAACATTAAATTGCAGTAAATTTAGGCTCCAGTGGCATGAGCAAATTCACAACAATTTTTGAAGGCTTCCCTTTATGTTGCTAGTAAATCTACACTGGTACTTTAGGTTTTGAATGGATGTGAAATTGTCTTGTTTTATCCTTCAACACGATCATGAGAGGGAAATATAATGGAGTGTTATCAAGATTTAAATAACAGTTTGTGAATGCAGCCTCACAACCTGCTGCTAGAGAGACTCACTGTTTATCTGCCAGATATTTTGGAGACATTATTTGAGAATAAAGTTTTTTTTATATATATACAATCATCCCTGTTTTATTGAATTTTGTGAAGTGCTGTCATGATTTTTAAAACTTTTTTTCAGTTTGTTTGGCTAAAAACGATACAAACTCAAGTGTATGCATCCACTAGCATTTAGTGAAGGTGGATTAAAATGACACATGGAATCGATGAAACATAAAGAAACGCAGAGTCAGTGATTACATCTGGTCACTTAATATTGATTTTAATTAGCACATTTTTTATGGATGCACTCTAATGTTTAGTGACTTTTAATAATTGCCATATTTTTTCCGGGCTATAAGTCAGTTTTTTTTTTTTTTTTTCATAATTTGCATGTCCTGCGACTTATACGCCAAAGTGACCTATTTATGGATTTTTTTTCTCATATTTATAATCCAATTTTTGGCTGAGATATGACTGTTTTCATTCATTCGTACTGAAAATATTGAACACAAACATTTTCAGCCACTAGATGGCGCTCAAGTAGTATGACATGCCATTGTGTTGTAAAAGTGGCTACTGATGACACATTCAGCTTCGTCCAGCTCGCCTGGAGCAACCGTCAAATTAGCTGCATTTCGCTGCGCCGCCCCAGCGAAATGCAGCTCATTTGACCATTAAAGTGTATTTATTAAGTAAAAGTTCAATTGAGACACACCTTTACTATAATGTCGAGAAAATAAATGATTATAGGTGGTTATCTTGTTAATTTTAGAAGAAATGTGCAGTGAGTTGTCCCTTTGAATGCTTCCATGAATCAGCTTTTGAAATGCAGCTGATTTGACCGTCAAAGTGCATTTATTAAGGAAAAGTTAAACTGAGACACAACTTTACTATAATTTCAAGCAAACAAATCATGTTTTAGGTGTTTATCTTGTTAAATTTCGAAGAAATGCACAGCCTTTCTACTTCCTGATTTCCTCCCTCTGCGTGCTCCCAGAGCACTGAGGCTGCAAATACTTTTGAAAGCTGATTTGATCGTCAATGACAAGAATCGGGTTCAGGGATTCCAATCAGATTGCAGACAACAGGAAGGTTTAAAATATTTATTGATAAACCGCTTCTGGTGGAGGTCTGAGTCCTTGGGCCAGCACGATCTGAAGAGACAGGAAGGTTAGTGAATTGGAGTTCAGTGACTTTGGTTTGATAGTTCTATTTATAGACACCAACCTCCGTAGACAGGTGAGGGAAGATTTCCTTGAAATGAGTTGGTTTGTGTGATGTCACCACTGGAGAAGGCAAGCTGGTTCTGAGGCAGAGCTGAGCTTGAAGCAGTTAGGAGGGAGATCCAAAGGACAGGTCCAGTGAGACAGGCGAGGTTCATGCACAGGTGATCAGAAATCCAAAACCAGACTTTAATCTTGATCCGGTAGACGTGGTCATTGTAGAGAAGGCAGAGATTGTTACCATGAGTACAGTAGATAATTAGTGATGTGTCCTTCTGTGTCGAGGCTTTGAAGTGTGTGTCAAGTAATCCAGGAGGATTTATGTAGAGCATGCATTGTGGCATGTATTGATGATGCATGTAGTGACGTTAGAGGCCTCGCCAGCGGGCCGTACCACGTGACCGATTCAGGAACTGGCTTGTTTGTATATGCGAGATTCAAAATCTAAGAAGCAGACAGAAAAACCCATCATCGTTAAGACAGATTAAGATCATTTGCAGATCAAATTTAGACTTTATTTTAGGTTCTCAAACATGATTTTTTTTTTCTTTTATTCAACTTAAAGCTTTGCAAACTAGTTATGTTCCATCTACCTGTTTTGACATTTATAGTCCACTTGATGGCGCAGTAGAGCAAATGAAGCACCATGGCACATTGGATCATGAGTCGAGCTATTTAATGGAAAGCGTCAGTGCTTCATGAAGCTTCATCTCACAATCACTACAAACGAGACTATGGCATGAAAGCTGGCCATTTATTAACACAAGGCTTTCAATAATCTGGCACTGAGTAGTGTGACTGTGGGGTTTAAGTACAGGTGACAACAGGTGAGTTGCATGAGGGCTGATTGCAGTGACTCAGCTGAGTGGGCGTTGTTACAAGTGCAGACTGAGGTGCACGTTGACAGGAGTTGAGATGAAAAAAACATGAACATGAACTATAGCAGGCAAAGCAGAAACTGTGACAGTCAAAGTGCATTAAGGAAAAGTTAGACTGAGACACATTTACTATAATTTCGAGCAAACAAATATATATATATATTTTTTTTATTGTTAATGTTGGGGAATTCTTGTTAAAGTCCTCCCATGCACGCTCCCGGTAGCCAATCGATTTTTGGCACAACACCGGCCCACATTTCTGAGTTGTCAGCCGTGATTCATAACAAACGTGACACAAAAGCGGTAACACATAATAGACGCAACTTATTTGTGTTTTTTTCCACTTTATTAGACATATTTGTACTGATGCGACTTATAGGGCAGTGGGATGTGTACGGCGGAAAATATGGTAATTTAACTGATATGACAAGCCCCAAACTAAGGAAAATAATGGACAACTTAAGTGATAAATACTTTTACTCTTGTTTTCTTAAAAGATGCACAATTACCATAATTGGACCTACACAGCTCCGCTCTCTGTTTGCCTGTAAGGAGTAAACCTGTAAGATTTTTTGGAAACCAACTTCCTTAAAACAAAATGTAATTTAACTATGCATACATTTTTAATAAAGGGTGCTTTGAGTAAATGCAGATAGTAAAGCATGGTAATGACAGGATCATGATATTAGAAGGAAGAACACTTCAATGGCAGAATGAATATATTTACAGAAAGAAACAACAACTCCAAACGAGACAACCACTCACTGTCTCACTCCGCCTAGGGACAATTTAGAGTTACTAATCAGTCTAACATGCATGTTTTTGGTCTGTGGGAGGAAACAGGAGTCCAGTACCCAGAAAAAAAAAAAAACACATGCACAAAAAAGCGTGCAAACCACCCAGAAAGGCCCCTGCCTGGGATTCAATCCAGCGACCTTGTCACTGAGAGGCAGCATATCTACCAACAGCACCACTGTGCCGCTCAGAATTAAGATTTGTCTGATTTATTCTTGCATCCACTAAAATTAGTTCAAAAGCCACTTTCACAGATGCTACTGTCTTAATGTTACCATGGCTACATTTATAAAAGCCCATCAAACCAACCTCTCTGTTGCTTTCTGTCGTCCTTCTGTCAGTCTGTACAGCAACAATAATTCATGGAAGGTTAAGGTTGCTGCAACAATCAGGAATGTATGTTAGTCTTTATCTCAACAAGTAGTCACCCAGACATTGTGCTCCCAACCATATAACTGATTGTCTTACTGTTTATCTAAAATTATAAAAACTCACAGGTTTATCCTTAACGTTTTTAGGAAAGTTGGATTTTTTAGGGAAAGATAGTTGTAAGGTCCTTGACATTTTTATTTTGTGTTTCTATTTGAATGTGTATGTGTACGTCATCCGTTTTCAAGAGAAACTGAGTATTTTTTTCCCGCAGGTCCCCGTGGAATTAGCAGCCCCCATGGATTTGACAGTTGTCAGCTGCAAGTTGGCACTTTCCTAGAAATCTTTGACATTTAAAATAAATACGATTGAAAACGTTTTTTTTTTTTTTTGTTTTTTTAAATGGATGAATAAAACTGTAAAAAGTCATTTAGTATTATTTATTTATTTATTTATTTTTTACCTGAGAATATTTTGTTTCTGTTGTAAAACATTTGGCTGATTTGTGCATATAAAACAGATTGTGGTAGTAAATTATCATTTAGTTGTGAATCACTCATGTGAGTTGTAAAAAGAAAACGAGCCTAATACAGTTTTCATGAGCACTTTGTAGGATAAAAGGCAATATTTGACATTTATAAACTATATAACATAATTTTTTGTTTGTTTGTGTTTGTTTGCTTGCTTTGGATTAGAAATTTGTTTTCTAATTTATTTATTTATGTGGCTCTACTACATGTCTGCACATGTTGTAAAATGTGGTTGAATCAGAATGTTTATTTATTATTAATTTCTTATTAACTTTTTCAGAGTCAGAGAGCCAGAGAGATTTATACCATACCATTTTATTTATAGAGCACTTAAAACAGAGACAAGGCCAACCAAAGTGCTGTACAACAGGCAACACACAAAGCAACATACAAAATGAAGTTACTCAGAATATAGACATAAAAACATTATTTGTCGTTCACATCTCATGTGGTACATGTGGTGGAACGAAATAATGTACGCAGGGTCCCAGAAGAAAAAGTTAACTCACCGTAACCCCGCCTGGCGTTCTCTCTTCTTAAGCTGGGGGCAGTGCTTCCTCTTCTGCCCACTGGAACGTCTCTGCCACATCTTCCAGGTAGATGACTTTAAGATCTGCAGTCTGCTGAGCGTAGTTTTGAGTTTGTTGCAGATTTCTGCTTATATTATGTGGCAAATCCGCTCTTGGTCTCATCAGCTCGGCTCGGCTATAGTTTACACGCATAAATTTTGCAGTTAGGCACGGAGTCAATTTCAAAACACCTAAAAACTGGGATCGCACCATGAGCCTGTGAAGCTGCAACCGCTCTGAGCGTGGCCATCTTGGCATTCAGTTATTTAAATAGTTGTTTTGTATGAGGGCAGCACGGTGGCGCAGTTGGTAGAGCTTCTGCCTCTTAGCGAGCAGGTTGGCGCGGTTCAAATCCCAGTCCAGGGGCCTTTCTGGGTGGAGTTTTCACATTATCTCTGTGCATGTGTGGGTTTTCTCCAGGTACTCCAGTTTCATCCCACAGACATTAACATACATGTTAGGCTGATTGGTAACTCTAAATTGTCTGTGAGTGAGAGAGTGAATGGTTGTTTGTCTCGTTTGTCTCTGTGTAGCCCTGTGATGGACTGGAGACCTGTCCAAGGTGTCCCCCGCCTCTCGCACAGTGATAGCTGGATGGACACCAGTGACCCCCGTGACCCCAAGAGGAAAAGCAGGTAAAGATAATGGATGGATGTTTTGCATGACAAGTCAAACATAAAGATGTGAAACATCTTGATCTTTAAAAAAAAAATTTTTATTTAAACTCTAATAATACAATTTTATAACATTTTTCATACTATTTTATACTTTGAAGAAAGCACAAAACCTCAAGACTTTCTGCTTCAGTTATTTCTCTACAGAAAGATCTTTCATCTTCTTTTCATTGCCAGCCAGTGAAATCTGATTTTAAGCTATTTGGGAGGTGAAATGCTGCATAACTTAAAGTTTATGATCAGATTTACATGATAATAATTCTTAACCTTTTTTTATTCTGTCTTTGATAAAGCCAATATTGATTACATCAACTATGTTGTACTAAACATGAGTTTAGTATGAATTTAAACATATTAAAAACATACACTTCTGTAAAAATGTTGCCCTCTTTAAACCACAATAAATAAATAAATAGCCCACACATTATAAAACAGATTTTTGTTCTCCGCCCCTCATTACAATTAACAATGCATTGATATTTTTAAGAAATGCCAATTTATTACATTTGCTTTGCAGATTTATTTGATTTTTATTTGTTTTTGTCTCTTTCTTTGCAGCAGTACTCAGAATAGTACTGATAAATTTCCATGATGCAATTTAATAAAGATAGAAAATTGGCTTAGTGTTGAAATGACAAACATCTTCTGCAGATGTATCCTTTAATTGCACTTGCTAAAAAGCATCTATACATAAATGGAAAATAATAATAAATGAAAATCAGTTATATCCTGCACTGCCTTTGAAGTAAGTGTTGTTTTGGTTAAGACGTTGACATGTGCATGTCAACATATGTCATGTTGCTACATTTGAACTCTATTATCATCACATTGAGCTGTCTATCCAATTAACGCAATCCCTTCCTTTAAAGCATGTTGGATGTTGTTGTCATTTCAGCCACTTTTGCAAACCAAGTAGAAAATCCCTGCATTTGTAATTTTGATAGCAGTTACAGAGCAATTCCATCAGTGCATTTGCCCCTATAGGTTTCACACCGGTGGGCTTTGAGTTTCTCTTATAGAAAAATTGTGACTGAGGAGGCAAACAAGTTTTTCTTGCAAATTGTGGATCATGCTGAGTAGTACTTACTATATACACTGCTTCTTTTTGATAATAATTTTAGTAGCATAAACTGAGTCAAATTAGTCCGTAACTGGTTCTTTTCTACATGCTGGCTCCAGATGTATTTATTTATTTTTAACTTTCATTTGAAATGATGGAATGCTGTGCTCCAAAGGAGTCCGAATTGTCTCTCTTTACTTTGAAGCAATGGTTCAAAGGTTCATTTGAGAGCAGGAGAACCAACTGGACACAGGTTGATGAAAGCTGATGTAGAATAGTCTTCCATCCACACACACACACACACACACACACACTGTGTGAATGACAAAAGCTTTGGACACTCCACTTTATTTCATTTTCCTAACTATAAAAAAGCAGAGGTGAATTTTTAATGATTTATCATCAAGTTTGATATGGAACTATAATTCTGTCTAAACTTGTTACTGAAGCTGAGCTCTTGATTCATTTCTGTATTTTAGCATTACCTTCTGTCATCCTACATTTGTTTTCCACTCAAGTTGTCTTTTTGAGTGTATTCGGTCTTAAAGAGACAGATGGTCCTTCCAGATGCTTCATTACACCAACAATTGAACTCTGTTTCTTATCTGTAGAAACAGATATGAAGACCGCCTGTGGTATTGCTCATGTTTCCGCTCATTTTTGCATCCATGACTGACCAAATATGCTCCATCTTTCAACTATACATGGCTGCACATACTGATGCAAAGTACATGCTGGATTTTATTGCATTTTATTGGCATTACAGTATTATTCAGCCTCACTTACTGCCTCACATTATATCAAAGTGTGGTAGCAAAATACATTTTTGAAAAAATTGTGTGATTTTTTTTTTTTTTTTTTCAGAAATTTGCCACGGCTTTATTGTATTGAAAAAATAATATATGATGAAATCATATATGAAGAATTATATAATATATATACAAAGAAATTTATATATACAGGTAGTCCTCGGGTTACGACGGAGTTCCGTTCCTACGCGGTGGCGTAAACTGAATTTGACGTAAGTCGGAACATACATACCTGTACCTACTGCACCATATAAATGTACAGTGCTGTATTACCAAGTACAGTACTTAGCCTATCCTACCACTGTACCCTACATAATTATCAAGAACCACATACATTTGGGAGCCATAATGAAGGGAAAAAAGAGTTAATTTCCTACTGGGATGCTGGTGAAGCATTTTCCTCC
>JAVCKU010000042.1:12172558-12187209 GCA_032273985.1 Hypsolebias coamazonicus | reverse complement strand
GTATATATATATAGTATATATAGTATATATATATATATATATATCTTGTACTGACAATTGTGCTTCTGTGTTGTTGTTGTTTTTCCATATCAAAGATGTGACAAATCACTGACAATATAATATGTGCTTGTCTTCTGCCTCCTCTTTGTTAATGCATGACAATGTTGCATCTTAAATTTCATAGATGAACTAATCAGTTGTTCACAAGTCTTTTGCTGCAATCATCTGTTTAGTCACAATCACCCCAAGACTTAACTTAGTCAAGAGACAATGCGTGTACAAATATTAGAAAATAATTGAAATTGTCTGTTTACCTTGCAGACCAAAGTGACGGAGCAGTCGTCTCCAATCTGAAGTGAAAGGAACTCACTGAAGTGGGGGCCTGTAGTGGACAGAAATAAAATTGAATTTCAATGTGAGCTGCTTTGTTTAAAAATATATTCCTAATACAAAATATTATCTTCATGTATGCTTCCATTTGGAAACTTTTTTAAATTATTGTCAAAAAGAGCTTCTTCTGAATAGAAGCTATTTTGTGCTTTGAGATTCTAACATTTAACAACCATGACTCACTTTTTTTTTCTGTGTACTTTTCTGTATATCTGCAAACTGGTTGTGTGCCAGGAGACAAAATAGGGATGGACAGGTCTCTGGCTATGAAAAATAAAGCTAAAAAGGAGAAGATGTGTTATATATGTCTTACCCTCTTTGACCCGGATGTACTCTCTTCTCTGGAAATCAGCCTCAGCCAATGCTTTCTTGAAGGCTGTGTGCACATACATAAAAACAGAGAAAGCATTGCCAGCACATTAATAGATTTTCTTTTAATTAATCACAGTGGTTTCCTGTGTTAATGTAAAATCACTGGGTTCCAACCCATGTTCATGAAAATACAGTAAAACATTGTCACGCAGACATACAGTCTAAAATCAATTACCATACTTTTTGCCGTATAAGTCGCACCTTTTTGCATAAATTTGCGAGCCCTGTGACTTATGCGGTGAAGCAACTTATTTATGTTTTTTCTTCATATTTATAACTCAATTTTTGGCTGCGATCTGACGATTTCATTCATTCTGATATGGAAAATATTAAACACTACCATTTTCAGCCGCTAGAGGGCCCTCGGGTAGTATGGCAAGCCAAGTGTCTCATTAATAGGTAAAAGTGGCTATTAATGAGACACTTGGCTTGTCATAATAAACCACCTTTGTCTCACTCAGAAATTTCTGGAGCAAATATCAAATCAGCTGCATTTTGCTGCACCTCCCAGGCAAAATTCAGCTGATTTAACCATTAAAGTGCATTTAATAAGGAAAAGTTCAACTGAGACACACCTTTATTATAATTCTGAGCAAACAAATAACTGTTTTTAAGTGTTATTTTTGTTAAATTCTTGTTAAAGTCCTCAGGTGCATGACACCGAGGCCGCCATTTGCCAGCCAATCGATTTTTGGCACAACACTGGCCCACATTTCTGGGTGGTCAGCGGTGATGCATAATAATCACGACACATCAGTGGTGATGCTTAATAGATGTGACTTATATGGTGAAGCAACTTATTTATGTTTTTTCTACTTTATTAGACATATTTGGATTGATGCGACTTATTTGACGGTGTGACGTGTACGGCGGAACGTACGGTACATTTATGTCTCATTCTGTATGATGTTTGCCAGCATACAACCAATACTTGGTTAAACAAGCAGTAGGCCTACACCAGTGCCAGTGAAGGATTAGAGTAGTGACTGCAGATTTTGAGTTTAGTGTTTTTTTTTCTGGAATGTAAATGAACCTGGAATTCAAGTAAACCTTAATGTTTATGGTGCAAGATATTCAAGTGGGAAAGAGTTACTCAGTGTATAAAAAGAGAGGTAGTTATTTATTTATTTTATTTATTAACTATCTGAGGTGGTGCAGACAGATGGAGTCTGGTGATCAAAGGGATTAATTTTATCCACTACTAGGTGCAATGGTGAAGCAAGAGGGTGGCCAATGGTGGCCTTGATCACCTAAATAGATTAGTCTTCAGCCACCGCACCAGCCATCCCATCATTTGAGGAAGTTATAATTTCAAGCAGTATAAAAATAGTTTCCTCAAACAGTAGGGGTGTCTACTTTACATATTTGTGTGTGTATATGTGGTGGCGACCATCTTGAATTTTGATGTGGCAACCTAATTTTCAAAACGAAACTTTCTTGTGCCTAGAGGCACCCACACACTAAAATCAAAGTTTGCACTGCACTTATTATTCAAGTTATCGAGCTCACAAAATGGACAGACATATGGAGGGTATTTCCAAAGTCCCCTTTTTTGGCTCCTTGACAGGGGACAAAAATAATCTTTTTTTTTTTTTTTTGTTACTGGAAATTTGATTTGTGAACACTCCATCTTTAATATGCCTTTATGTTCCTAATATTGCTTTATACTAATTTAAATAAAATGTTTCGTTCATAGCTGAGCACACTAGACTTGTAGTTCATTTTTTGTCATTCTATTTAAAAAATAGACAAATAAATAAACAACGCAGGTGCCAATCCAAAACGTTTGAAATATTTAATATTTTCCATCTGCATCCATCCTTCGATCTCATTTGTTAGCACAGTTAAAAGAAAAAACAGACAATGAAAAGTTTGAAAGCCTTTGCCTGTTTTGTAGATTTTTGCATTTGCTTTTAAGTCGTAGTATGTAAAACACATAATATGAAGAGAAAAAATAAATAATAAAATTGCATGTCGATGGGGAGGGTGGATTATTACAAATGAGACATTCAGATAAAAGTTAAACACAACAAGTTTCAGGTTCTCGCTTCATTTAGAACCTAACCCTGTAGAACATTTTTTGTTTGTTTGTTTGTTTGTTTGTTTGTTTTCTGGGAGGAGTGACTTTTTTCCCCACTATGGAAATAATGTTTACAATATCATTCCATTCATCATTGGTGGATGTTTCCACTTTCATCCATTTTATTTTAATGATATTTATTTGATTCCTGCCAACTAAGCAAATTGTGTCCATTTTTAAAACTATCCAAAAATGAAATTTCTATAAATTCATGAACATTTCTCAGTAAGTCTGAATAAGTAGCTAAGTTTTGATTGGCTGATTCGCTTCATAAGACACAAAGAATTTCCAACAAGCATCACCACTACCCTGATATATATTTTTGAATAGATTTGATAAAGGAAAACCCCACCATGTTTATTTTTCCCAACAGACCTCCAACCATATTTATATAAGTTCTATTAAAAGTTGCTGGTGGTGAGCCAAGAGTAAAATCTGGCCTCTCTTACCATCTCCAATCAGAACCAGGGAGCTTTGTGCTTTGCCTCCACCATCTGTGATCTGGCAGGTAAATGTGCCCTCATTCTCCTCTGTGAAATGGTCCATAATGAACTCAATGATACCCGTAGAGACATCGTGTCCCATCTTGTTGGGCTGCAGACAAACAGAGCTGCGTTTAAAGAAAGGCTACACACACACTTAATGATAGACTTTGTAGATGTCAGACAAAACAATGTCAGAGGCGCTGTGTGGCAGGTAAGACAGTCAGTTTGTTCACCTTGGTGACAGAAAGAAAATGTCCCATCCCTCAGTTGTTTTCCTGTTCTTTTTATTTCATGAAAACAATAGAATGTCTTACATCAGCGCCAGAGAGCTCCTTGTTGTTTGCAAAGAATTTGTAGGTGACATTGGAGGAAATCTCTTCAGCCTGCAGCCAGAACCTCATCCTGCCTCTCTCCAAAATCTTATAGGCCAACTCAGACTTGAGTGGGATGACTAAAAGAGAGGAGAGGAAAAGAGATGAGAGAAGGAGGGGAGGAGAGAGTTGGGCAGGTGATGCAAAAGCAGGTAAGAGATGTTTTTCTTTTTTTTTTTTTTTTTTTGGGGGGGGGGGGGGGGGAAACAAAAAAAAAAAAAAAAAATACAAAAAAAAAAAAAATATTCCTATAAAATAATAAATAAAAAAGGTTCAAAGCCATAAGAAGAAACCAAATGTAAAAAAAAAAAAAAAAAAAGGTGAAGAGGAGAAACAAAGGAATTGAGACCGAAGGTATGGCTGATTGGGATGCAGCACAGCAAAGACACATTAAAAAGGATAATGACAGATTATGAGAGATACCTACTTGGGTGTCTGATGTCATAGCTGAGTGCCAGCATCTTTTCCATCTCTGAAACACAGAGCCAACTTATTAATTGTATAGAAACAAGCAAGCATACAAACCCGCACATCACTGTTTTACATATACAGTTTTTAACTTTTACTTCTAGTAATTCAAGTTCTAAGCTTAAATTTAGAAAAGTCACCGGCCTACTTGTGTCTATTTGGCAGATAAATGTGCAAATTAAGACAGAAATAAATACGTTCACAGGAAAGGTTCAGAAATTTCATGACACTCTTTGACACTGTGACTCAGTGCCTGCCTGCATGAGCCATCACTTCCTTTGTAACCAAGACGTGCTTGAAAAGCCAAACTTTATAAACTGGAAGATCAAAACACACACTGAGACTTAAGGTAAAATTTCTGAAGGCTGAAGCGAAGAGAATCGGCAGAGGATGCACTGAATAACACATCACAGTTGAGCAGCACAGTGGTGCAACAGGGGGAAAAATACATTGAAACTCTCGACAGAAAGTCTTTTCCTAAGAAGATGTAGGGATAAAATGCACACACTGCCCGAGGCTCTGAGAAATAATATAAGCAATGTGCTCGGATGGTATTCATCAGCTGTCTGGAGATTTTTTTTTCATTGCCAATATGCCAGTGAAATCATTTTTAAGTACAGTCTCATTACTTTCATCTCAACTGCATCCTGCACTTCACTTCTGCTCCTCAACACACAGCCTTCTTTTGATTTTTAATGCTTGACGCTACGCTTTGGATACACTTGTCTGCATGCTACTATAAAGCTTTTCAAATTTTTTTATCATTGAGGCAAAAATGTGTTTTAAATCAAGTACCTTAGTTGAATAAAATACAAATCCTGATGAAAATAGAGGACACACTGCAGCATCAGAATAAATTTGTTTTGAGTGGGTTGCAGATTCCTTTTCATAGTCAAGTAAAATGTGGTTCCTGAACCCCCACCAACACAGATTTGAATAAATCAGTACCTTCAGCTGAGATTGTGTAGCTGGATGATACTCCATTTGTGTTGGTGACGGAAACCGAGTACGATCCAAAGTCTTCCTTAGTTGCGTTCTTAAAGATTAGCTTCGAGCTGTTACACAGGGTGAAGGAGGGAAACAAAAGCACACGGAGCAATATTAGACAAAGAGTGCAATACTGTGTGGCTGCGTCAGTGATTTGTAATAATAAAAATGTGAGTGGAGCTGTGAGTGCCTGCAGGTGTCTATGGTCTTACTGGCTGCCTTCAGTTTTAATCACTAGTCCTTTGGAGAAATCTGTGATTTCTTCATAATCTTTCTTCCAGATGAATTGAGAGCCCTCGTTTATTTGGCAGGACTCAAATGACAGAACGATGTCACCTGACTTCTCATCTACTGCACAGGAGACCTCCTGGGAACCTTCAATGCACAAACACACAAACATTTAAACTACAGGCAGTATTGTCTCCAAAGGTGAGGTTGAAAGCTTGACTAAGATTTAGTGAGGTGCTAATACTATTTAAAGATTGGTACCCTGATTCATAGTTTTGTCTTTATTGTTAGTGTTTACCTGCCACAGCCTTGGCCGTCACAGGGTCAGAGGGCATCGAGGCCATGCCCACTCCTGCAGCATTGACAGCACGCACTCTGAACACATAGACTGCGCTTTCCTCTAGATCTTTTACCTAAAATACACAAAGACACACAAACAAATTCATATCGAGAGAAAGAAAACAAAGCTTCATACTTTGTAAATGTTGACGCACAGTTTGTTCACCGAAAGTAGGAGAGCCAAAACAGTGGTAAATTTTCAAGCTAGTGTAAAAAAATGTAATAACTTTGTCCAATAGAAACCAAAATGTAATAATCTGAAAACATTAGAAATCTAAGAAAAAAATCTCCTATACGATGACAATAGAAGTGAGACATTTTATTGTGGAATTAAAAAAAGACGTGCCCATTTCAAACTTGACCTCAGCAACACGTTTCATAAAAGCCACGACAGGTTTACCACTGCATTGCATCATTTCTTTCTTCCCACAATATATATAAGAATAAAATGTTTTTTTCAGTCTTGCTTAATGATTTCACCATCTGATGAAAATAAAACTCTTTCAGCTGTTGTCCTTGCACGCAGAAAACTAATCTATTGAATGTTTACATTTTTCAAATCTGTTATAAATAATAGCATTTCCAAGTAACGTAAATATCATCTTTAAAACTTTGACATGTTCTACCTGGATTATTGAGCATGCATCAGGATATTTGACATTTAAAATTTAAATTTCCATTCCTTTTTTTGATTTAAAAACTTTATTTTTTTAAGTACTTGCCTTCTCAGAGACTTACAGAGTGCCTGAGTTTACCTCTGCAACACAGCCCCTCTGGGTAGGCATTTATTTATGTATTTATTTTAATTTATGTATTTATTTATTTATTTTTGATAAATTGCACTCATAATATCAATAAATAGCCAGTTATCTTGTTGGGTTAGAAGATGTTCCATTA
This sequence comes from Hypsolebias coamazonicus, assembly GCA_032273985.1. Classification (NCBI taxonomy): domain Eukaryota; kingdom Metazoa; phylum Chordata; class Actinopteri; order Cyprinodontiformes; family Rivulidae; genus Hypsolebias; species Hypsolebias coamazonicus. The sequence continues at coordinate 12,180,592 of JAVCKU010000042.1, read as the reverse complement.
AATGCTTATTTTAGCATTAAACAATTTAACCATTGTTTTCTTTCCTTCTTTCAGCTGTTTTGCTATAAAGTTTTAAATTTATGATTTGCCAAATATATAAAAAGTTTAAAAGATTTGTGAATCACTGAAATGTGCTTAACTGAAAATTTACCTGCATTGATTTTTTTTTATAAAGCCATGAAACTATTCGACACAGAAGTCAGCAGGTCAGAAGTGTCTGCAATCTGCGGCTCTGGAGCCACATGCGGTCCCTTCCGCAGCGGCTCTTACAAGCTTTGACCAAAATTAACATAAAACTGAATTTTATAGGATGTTATACCCACAACAAAAAATGACTAGTTTTAGCAGTTTTCCTGTCAGTTACTTTGCAAATATGTCAATACTAGGACTAATACACACAGTAAATTATACTATCTTTAACGTTATGCTTTATCTCTGTACTCAACTTCTCCACAGTAAAAAACAGCCTGCACAGTTCATTGCCTTAGTTAAAAAATAAATAAATAAATAAATATAAAAAAAACAAAAAACAGGCAAAATATATATATTTTTTTTTCTTTACAAGAATCCAGTCTTCTGTTATAGACTTGCAACTTGATATGGGCACCAGTTAACCCTACAACCTGAAAAGGAAGAAGTGAGTAAAGATAATGGATAGATGGATGAACAAATGGACATAATCTCATCTTTTCTTTTGTCTCAAAATGTAAAAAATATCAATAAATGTTAGCAGTCATTGGATGGTTTTAGTTTTATAATTACACACCTACCAACCAGAAAAGCGCCCCCATAAAGTGGCCCATGGACCACGAGTTGATAATGACAATTGTAGCAGGTTTTGCGACTCTAGACACATTTAATTTAGTGAACAAAGGGGCAGAAATGGCTATTTTGATCGTAAAGGTTGCAAACCACTGGGTCAGAATAGTAATCAGTTGCTAGTGTTAGCTAACACTGCTAGCAGTTGCTAGCTAATTTTAAATGTCTACAACAAACTGGTTGAGCCACTTTGAGAAGGCGATATTTATAAGGCTGAGCTGAATACAGCTCCTCAGACTGAAGAAGTATTTTGGATGAAAAACTAAACGTTTCTACAATTTTTTAAAATTTATTTTATTATATTTCTTATTTTTTTATTTTTAACCCGTCCAGAGGACCCGACTTCACTTATTTTAGATTTTTCTACCAGGATTATTGAGCATGCATCAGGATAGCAATCAGTTGAATTCACTTGTTTATGACCCTGCCATTATTACAAATGAAACAAGTCATCCATTGACAGCTATTTTTATTTTCTGTTATAAACAGCAATCTTATGGAAGCCCTATACAGTATATTATTTATTTGTCTCTGTCCGTCCATCCATCCAACTTTCCTATTGTACAGAAATCCAGTAATTGTTTGTCTTTTCCACTAGATGTCAGTATGATACAGTTTAAAATAGTTGCATTGCCTGGTTTAGCCATTTGAGTTAAATTTAAACCAGTGCTAAGGGTTTGGATGTACAGTATTCTGATTCATACAGTGTATATTATCCATACATCCATCTGTTATCTTTAACCACTTCTTCCTTTTCAGGCCACGGTGTAGTGCATATTTTGTTAAACTTAAACAAAGATATCATCAGGTACCAAAAACTGGATAACTTTTTACATTTTTTTGTATTGAAAGTTATTTGAATGTTTACCTTCAGGAAACAGTGACTGACAGGTGCCTCGTTAGCTGTGGTCCAATCAGAAGTCCCCTTCTTAGCATACTCAACATGATAGCCTGTGATTGGTCCAGAACCAGTGTAGATAGGTTTTTGCCACTCGATTACTACTGAATGATCTCTTACTTCACAGTAGGTCAGATCGTAAGCAGGGCCTTTATCATTCAAAGACAGGAAAACAGAAATAATGTTACAATAATTTGTGACATGACTGACGTGATTTCTAAGACATAAAGTTTCATCATGATCGTGGCCAAAGACAAAAAGTATATTTTACTGACCGGGCTCTGGCATAGTCCAGGCCTCACATGTGAAGTCGTCTGAATGTTTGGAAGCTGGTCCAAGGCCAGCCAGGTTGGCTGCATACACTTGGAACTGATAGACTGCCCCCCCAGTCAAGCCCTCCACCTGTCACATATCGCTATGGTTACCAACATCCAAGTCGTTGTTATTTTCAGCATTCTGCTTTTATGATTCAACCAACACGAACAAGATGAAGTAAATATGTGCTCTGTGAAAACAAGTCTTGACTCTTGTTACCTTATATAGTCTTTCCTTCACAGGTGGGATGTTTACTTCCCTCCACATGGTTGTACCACTGCGTCTTTTATCCACATAATATTCCTTGATCTCTGCACCCCCGGAATGAAGAGGCTTCTTCCAGTTCAGAACCACTGAACGGCCATCGCAGTTAACCAGTGCAATGGAGTACGGAGCAGACGGGGTGGCTAATAATACAGAGACAAATGTTTAATTGTTGTTGTTTATGCTCAAAATGGCTTCAATAGACCTTGAGAGGGGAATCAATATTAGGATCAGTAATAGTGGTGATAAATGATAATACTGACTGAGAGCAGCTCTGACACTGAGAGGTGCAGATTCCTGTGACTCATCACTGAGACCCAGCTCATTGATAGCCTGGACACGGAAGATGTAAGTTTCTCCTGTGGTCAGCCCACTAACCACAAATCTGAAGAAAGTCACACAGAAAGCGTCTTTGTAACACTTTCTTTACCTTTTAACCATGCAGTCATTCTTTTTTTTTTTTAAACAAACATATTTTTCTGTTAAAGGTCGTATGGGGTCCCAGCTGTCACTGGTTGAGGTGCAGAGTATGGCATGTTGCCAGCCCGTCACAGAGATACAACAAGCAAATCCAGTCACACCACTTTAAATGCAATAATCAATCTAATTTACATAGCATCAATGAACGTGTCTGCGTTTGGCCAAAAACATACTTAGTGTTCTTGTGAGGTTTGTGATTGGCTGATGTCCAGTTGTTGGACCCCTTCACACACTGATCAATATAATAGCCAATCAGATTGTTGGGTTCTTTTGGTGGAGCCCACTGGATGAGAACAGAAGTGTCTGTTTCTCTCGTTGCAATCACCTGGCCAGGAGCTGATGGCACACCTTAATGCAAAAAACATATATTTTAATCACAATAAGTCATTACATTCCATTGTTACTAATCGTGTAAGGGTTTGGCAAAGAGCTCAAACCGACCTTTAAGCTGCTGAGTCTGGATAGGTCCAGTTGGCTCTGACGGCTCACTGTTACCATACATATTGGCAGACAAAACTCTAAACTTATACTCTTTGCCTTCTGCCAGGTCAAAAACAGCATAACGAGGTGATCGAATGGGAACCTGAGTGTTAACACGCTGCCAGGCTTCAGTGTTCACCATGGCCTGTGGAGACACATGGGTCCAATTAATTACATTTCAAGAAGTTATTAAAACATCTGCATACAAGTCCGAACCATAAATTTTGGCATCTACTCATTTAGAACCAACACTGATGAGAGGTTTTTATAATACTGAGTACTCATTGGAGTAACTGGTCAAAGTGTGGCATTTTTTGTTACCTTTTCGATGTAGTACCACATGGGAGCCTTGCTACAATAAGCTGGGGCTTTCCAGCTCAATACGACATATGTCCTGTCTGTTTCAGAAGCATAAACTCCTGATGGAGGACCTGGGGGCTTCCCTTCAGCTGCGAAGAAACACAAACACACATTCACAACCTAATTATTAGAAATATTAAACAGCTATGCAGTAGATACATGTGAGATGGATTTTTTTTACCTTCAACTTCATCATAATAAGACACGATGTCCAGTTTTCCTCCGAACTTTTTGGCTGCAAGAAGAAAAAAAAAAAACATGGCTGTTAATTTTCTTTTTTTACAAGAACATGCATCTTATTGCAAACCTGCCACCAGGGAGCACAAGCCAGTGCATCTCTTGTGCTGGTCCCAAGACGGGTAAATGGTGAGTGTTGTGTCAGGAAGGGCATCCAATGTAAACCACTTTTGCCAAAATTATAATGCGAGTTCATCAAGGCAAAACCATACCGGATCGATCGAGGCCCGACTTAAAAACAACCGCCACCAGTGCTGATGGCAAACGGGTTGCCGGTGGAAATTGTGCTACTGTTAGTCGAAGACCACGAGGAGGGAAATGTGTCAGGAGACAGAGGGAGAAGAGAAAAGTCAAGAATGTATGACTGGGGATTGCAACTCTAAATGTGGGGACAGTGAGAGGCAAAGGTAGAGAGCGGGCTGACATGATGCAGAGAAGGAAGGTAGAAGGAGGTTAGAAATACAGCGTCAGGAAAAAAGACTAAGAGGAGATATATGGACGCAGTAAGAGAGGATACGGAGCATCTGTACATGGTAGTTGGAGTGAGGACAGAGTGAGATGGAGGAGGATGATTTTCTGTGGCGACCCCTGAAGAGGGAAAAGCCAAAAGAAGAAGAAGAAGAAGCATCTTATCTCAAGATTCAAGGTTCTTTATTGTCATTCGCATTCCACGTGGTACATGAGGTGGAATGAAATTGTGTATTCAAGGTCCCAGTTACACCCAAAAATAGCAAAACTATAAAGCATAAAAAAGGAAACAGCATACAAGGATCTAAGATATACACTAAACAATAATAATGTAATACAATATGATGTATTAAACAGCAGCCTGAACATGAGTCTGTTGTGAGCAGATGGGTATGAATACGGCAGCTTAAGGCAAGAAGTCAGCAGCACGAATAATCAGCAGCATTTAGCTGGTTTGAACGCTGTTTATGAAATCGATGAAGGTTATAAAACAAAGCGTTATTTTAAAATATGGACAGTCAAAGATCATTTAAACGCAAACATAATAAAGCAGCAATTTCTACATCAACAACTGTAAGGTCCATTTATGAAGTCTACTGTGCACTGTGTTAAAAAAAAAATAAAACATTTTACTAATGAATTACACTCACCGTGAAGTCTCTCTAACTCAGTAGGATCCATCGCAGCGATTGGATCAGACATGCGGGAAGGTTTGCTGATTCCGTGTGAGTTGACGGCTCTGACTCTAAAGTAGTAGGAGTGTCCTTCAAACAGGCCAGACACCGGGTATTTACAGATCTTTATAGGGTGATCGTTGCATTGGGTCCAGCTTTCTGTTCCAACCTCACATCTTGAAAAGAATAATAATAATAATAAAACTAGCATGAGACATAAGTTGCTGCACCAGCCATAGTTAAAATGTAAATTCAAAGCAAGCAAATAATATGACCTTTTCAAATACTGTATATATTTTTCATCCTATAGCGTCATGGGCAATATATGTTAAAAAGAAACTGTGAAATATGATCACACAGCTAATAAAAATATATTAATCCATGGAATCGTACGGCATGACACAGTGTTTTCACTGATAGTAATAAATTAGATTTATATCACTCAGTTTAGATGTTTATTACGATTACGTCAAAAGCCCTACTTGTCTACAAAGTATCCAAGGATTGGACCCTCTGTGGTTGTATTTGGAGGTTTCCATGACACAATGACATAGTCTCTGTTGGCATCGTGGATCTTGATGTCCATAGGAGCGCCAGGTGAACGAGGAACAGGAGGAGGACCATCTGAACCAAAAAAAAATTAAAAAAGGAGATGTTTTTGTCAAAATGATAAATCTATCAAATTGAAATTAAAAAATTAGAATTCAAAACTAAATTTATTAAGTCCGCCCAACATCCTCTCCTCATGTGTCCGACCAGAGTCCTGCTCAATTCTGATCAGCTTAACCCAGGTTTGGAGCTCCAAACCCGGGCAGGTTCCCACTGGCTACTTTTGAGTGAGTCACCATCGCCCTGTTAGATCTTACCTGCCACTGAAACAAATGCGCTGTGCTCTGCTGTGCCTCCCTTGGTGACCATACGCAGCGTGTACAGGCCTTCATCGTCTTTGTAGAGGTTTGGAAGGGTCAAGGTGGTAAATCCTCTGCCGGCTTCAATCTTCACCCATTTAGAATCAAACAGACGGGCGTCTGGAAACAAAATTGGTTTTCAAGTGAATGCGCAGGCCTTTAAAACCACGCTCATTATTATCTAAACAATAAATTCTGTCATAATTAAAACTGAGTAAAGTGACTCTCCACATAAAAACATTAACCTACAAGAGAGTTATTGTATTCTACAGCCACATAAAGAAAATTAAACTGTTTGTTGATTTAAGTATTTTTTTTAGCTACTTTCAAAATAATTAACAGGCAATAAAAAGATGGACCATGACATTTTCTCATTTTCCTCCACTGAGCCTCTGGATGCATATCAGCCAGACTCTGCCTGGAGGTCATTCCACATTAATATAAGTAATTTATGTTGTCATAAAATACTATTACCATCTCTATACCACTGTGCCTCGGGCTGCAGGTTGGCCAGGTTGGGGTTCAGGGTCATGGTGGCAGAAAGCGTGGCAGAATCTCCCTCTGTAGCAAATACAGGGCCAAACTTCTCCACAAAAGTTATGTTGATTTTAGTGTAATGGATCTTGGGAAGCATGGCGGCTGTGGGAAATAAATGCTTTCAGTTAAAGAAAGATGGTCATGGTGCTACTGTAACAGCTTGTTAATTTACATTTTTTGAAAAGAGGGAAAACAATAAATTTGGATTATATGTTGCAATATTGTTGGCTTTATAAACTATTAGCATACTAGCAACATATAGAATTTAAACTAAAGAGATCTGGAGCTAATTACATTAAGATGCTTACCTGTAAAAGGCAACCATGCATATGGATTGGATTCCTCTTCATCCCTATAGCCTTTGAAATTTAAAAGACAAAGGTTAATTGTTATATTTTAGTAATAAAGACTGGGACACTGTGCAAGAAGACCCATGGTAAACTCGTCATTGTAGAATAAAATACCTCTTCAAAGTATAATGACAAATTACTTATATCATTTTGGATTAAATGGTAATGGTTTATGATATGATACTAGAAAACAGCAACAATTCTAGCTTTAAGACATTTTCTTCCATACCATTTCCTAGTAATAACTATATTTATGTACAATATTAGTAAAATGTAATACTGACAAGTGTTAAAGTCTGCTGTTGTGTATTAAAAACAATCACATTTGATAACATACGCTTTACAATTATGGATGCCTGACTAGAAGCTTGACCATGGCTGTTGCCAGCGACAGCAGTGTACTGAGCCGTATCATCAGTTGAACACCTGTAAAACAAAATCAGTTTTTTAGAAAATAGAAATCAAAACACCACTCAGAATTACTGTAGACATCAGATCACCATGTGAATAAAATTACAGCCTGGTGTTTGTTTTTGTAGATTTCATTTTTAACCATCTCTGATGGTTTGTGTCTAACTCGGGTTTTTTAATTATATAAAAAATAAAAAATAAAACTGTTAAGACCATCTAATACTAAATATATCACATTTCTTTAAAGATCTGCACTCAATATAGAAATATAAAAGTAATGTCAGTGTTAATTTGCACATATGTGCAGAAAAACTTTACCAAATATGCAACTGTGATTGCAATTTGTAAACTGCAGTTTAAAGAGCTGAAGCTGTCAACTTTGACCTCTCTAAGGGATTTCAAACAACTGTTCAGTTCATTGCAAAAATGCAGACATGTTCCTGTTTTTAGCCTTTTACACAGTTTTATAATGTAAGTTGTCTTTATTTCAGTTTATATCACTTGTTTTATTTACTTGTCATTTTATATGCTTTATATGATTGTTTTATTGTTGTGCACCTCATCTGTGGTTTTTGTCTAAAACAGGTCTCTCTTGAAAATGAGTCCTCGTGACTCACTGAGACTAACTATATTTATAAATAAAGCCTTTATAAATTATAAATAATAAATGAATAAAAATAAAGATTATAATAATAAATAAAAAATACAAATTTATAAATAAAGCCTTTCATTCAACCTGTATAAATAAAGGTTGAAAGAATGAATGAATGAATGAATGAATGAATGAATGAATGAATGAATGAATGAATGAATGAATGAATGAATGAATGAAT
>JAVCKU010000042.1:12031716-12049709 GCA_032273985.1 Hypsolebias coamazonicus | reverse complement strand
ATAAATGAATAAAACAATAAATAACAAATATTCTGACTGTCCAGAGTGACTGATCTACCTCAATGATATGACCGTCCCCCCACTCCCTGTTGCTCATATTGCCCACCACCTCTCGCCCCCTCCTCATACCCCCTGCCTCAACAGCCTAATGACTCCTGGAGGTTCCATTTGTAAGGCTCCCATAGAAACACAACCACAATAGGCCCCATCTTGAGAGGGCCCATCTGGGAGTCTTTGTGGGGCCTGCTGAAAGCCACAAAGGCCTGCTGACCTAGAAACCCATCAATAAGAGAACAGGGAGCCCCACCGACAACAAATTGAAGAGCCGTGGAATTTCCTGAGCCATCCGAAGTCCGTAGGTGAGGACGTGGACTGGTAACGTGGGAGGGAGGGGGGGAATTCTCCGGATGTTCGAGGATGACACATCAGGATGTCATTCCCAAGCTGTCAGCTGTATGCTCATTACCTCAGCTGTCACTGCTGCCTTTGTCCATGTGCCCACTGTTTATCACTGTGAAGAAAAGCCTATGAAATCTTTACAAAAGTGTGACAGTGACAGGAAGCAGCAGTGGCATGCTGGGCAGAGTTATGTGCCCTGCTCAGCTGGGTTTAATCATGGTGGTAGTAATTATTTTTATTTATTTTTGCTTTGGGGTTTGGATTGGGAATAGTTGAGTGGCTGTTATGTACAAATGTCAAGGCTATCTAGAGGAAATTATCTTGGCTCTATAGAATATTTTATTTGTTTATCTTTTTGCTGTTTAATGCCTGAGACCCTCTTCTGTCATGTCAAGTCATAAACTGCAATTTATCATCTAAAAATGACGTACTTTCTTAAAAGTAAACTTGTGAATGACCTCCTTAAGAAGGCAAACAAAAGTACAGAGTTTCAAGTAAGCCAAATGTCAGGAAGCATTTTGGGCACCACAACTATCATATCCACCTTTTGCCTCTACTTGTCCGGATCACTGAGGTACCTATCGGTTTTGTGGGAAGTCCCAGGTAAATGCTTCAGGCAGGTGTCTCCACCTCTGCTGCTGGTTGGGGAAATGATAAGTGAAACTGGACAGGAATGTTGTTAATACACGGACAAGAGGGCTGAAAGATGCCATCCTTTCACTTTGATGGTCACATCTCATAGAAACTCCTATTTCCATGTGCCATGTCGATTGCAGCTTCATGCGTTGCCTACAAAAGGTAGGTAGAATGTGGCCCTTACATCAATTATAGTCAACGGCTCTGATGTGGCCTTGAACTGACGGATGTGTGCCGAGGTGTCTGAATTAATGAAAGAGAAGGCGATAACAAGTCAGTGTTTATCTTAGATGTTGCACACAGTGTTAACAGTAAGGCGCAGAAGTTTTTACTTATGTAAAATCTGATTGTTTTTCTCTTCAGAGGAGGACCGATATGATAGCTACTCTCGCATGATCTTGAAGTACTTCCTGGCAGAAGGAATTGTTTGTCGACATGAACTTTTTGTGGCATCGGCTCAAGATAACCCAGATGACATCTTACAGGTATGAGAAGAGTTATCGTCTATTTTGATGTGCGGGAAAGAAATCAATTGTACCGCAAAGTACAAGTGGTGTAACTATAAGACTTGACAAGCCAATCACTAATGCCAAGATGGCCTCAGTACATCATCTTCAACACTGTCGACTCATATTCTGTCAGAAAGTAACTTTTGAAAGACTTTTGTGTACCATTGAGTCGCAAAACGTTGTAGAACACTACTTTTTATTTATTTTTATTTTATTTTTTGTGGGGTTGTGGGGTCATGGTATAATGGGCTTTCACTTTATAGTTAAACACTCAGCTTTCCTCACATGTGTTAGGGTCAACTAGGGTATCTGAGGGGTCGAGAGGGGCATGGTTGTGGCATTGTTGAAATTGTTTCTCGGCATATCAATCCCTGAAGAGAACCATAGTCCCAGAAGCTGCCTGCTACCTTGCAAAGAGGAGCGGGGTGAGGGAGCTGCTTCTCCCTCACTGATTGATAGTTGGAAGGTTCATAGCCTCACCCCCTCTTTGCATTTCAAAGACTTATTAAGAGAGGGGGGTTCCCCAGTGGGAATATGCTGGATCTTTAGTACATATTTCCATAATTACATTTGCAGTATATCATCTTTAGATGCTAAAATTGCTTTATCATGGTAACATGTACATAAAATTAGAAGTGAAGTCAAAGAAGTTGCACTTTTAGCTTAAGGCACTATGTTAGCATTAGCAAAACAGCTTAATTGCCACCAATTAGCTGTTTATAAAGTTATTTAAATTGCCACCAATTTCTACATATCTGAGGCTATCTTAGCTGTTTATGAAGTTATTTATATATCTTTCGTAGTATAAAATTGTATTCCCTGCTGCACAGATATTTAAAAGAGGTAAAACTTTAAAAAATATCTGTTCCTTTAAGCAGAGATTAAGTGCACATACAAAACAGAAGTGATTACTAGTAACAGGGGAAATAGAATAAAAAATGCATAGTTTGTCAGAGATTAATATATTTTAAATATTTTAATTATTCTACATCTCATTATTTGTGTTCTTTATTAAAGACTAAATTATAAAGAAAATGTCATTTATTTATTTACGTCTTTTCAATTTTAACTTTTTTGAAAGTTTTACTCTTTTTTTTAAAGAACAAGAGTCTGGTTCTATGTTGTTTACCTGACTATACAGTATATTTTATTAATTTATTGTCTGCTGTTCCTTGTTTGCGTGGAATTTCAAATTCCAATTTTTATGCTGCCACAAGACTTAAGGAGACTTATTTTGTCTCAAGTTGTTGCACATGCACTCTTGTTACACAAAAACACATGACTCAGTTAAGTGTATCAGTGACATTGTTATAACATTTTTCCACAATTTATTTTTAATTGCCTCATCAAAACTAATGTAATCACGTTTTTATTATCCCACTTGACTTTTGTTAAGTCAAACAGCTGTCATCCTTTTTTTTTTTTTTTTACTGAATTAATCTTAATCTTCTATTCTATATTTATACTCACACAAACTCTTGTTCATGCTGCTGCTGTTCGGTGTATTGTTTTACACTATTAGTGTTTAACATATTTCTTAGTTTAGCTTATTAGTTTATATCTTGGATCCTTATTACTGTTTCTTTTTACACTTAATAGTTTTGCTATTGTTGAATGTAACAGGGATGCACGCCTGTGTTCACAATTTCGTCCCACCTCATGTACCACATGTGATGCGAATGATAATAAAACCTACTTGACTTGATATATTTGATCATTTACTGTCATATTTTATTTAATAAAAATCATTGTGCTTTATTTTAGGAACTCCCAGCTCCCATCTTGGATGATGTTGCTATTCACAAACCTGTGGAACAGCCTAGGTTGCCTTGTGAACCCCAAGAAAATTTGAATGCCATGAATATTGCCTGGCGCTATCAGAATCTTCCTAAAGTACAGGTAATCAAAACGTAAATAAAAATCTATACCAAGTGTTATTTTTACTTTACCCTTTTTTTTTTTTTTTTTTGAAATCGTTGAATTAAGCCAAACTTGTGATTATCTTAAGTTCAACATCTCTCTTATTAGATTGCTCAGAACTGGATTTTCGCTCTTAGTGGTTTGACAATTGTCTCGACAACTAAACCCGTCACCCTCTAAACCCTTTTCTTCATTGAATGAGGCCTCAGCCTCTCTTTTAAGAGTTGCACCAGATTACTCACACTTAGTTGGCAATAGGTAGACTTTTCACTGGTCCCCATCTCGCATACACACATACTCACACACGTTTGCACCCCTGCTTAGCCTGGGAAACAGGAATACTGTGCATTGACATGTCTGCTCGCTCAACCCTATGACCCAGACCTGCACCTCTGTCTTTCCCTAAATCCCTGCCTTTCCCCCTGCTATGGTCGGCAGCTCTACACTCTTTCTTCCGCTTTGAGGAGAGGGGACCTTCCCCTTCTCCTTCTCTGCAGTCTACCCCAACAGAGTTGGTCTATAATCCATATCGCAATGTGGATTAACAGCACACAGTGTGTCCCTGGGGATCCTTTCCCTCTTTCTCTCTCTATGGAAACTTCTTTATATCTGTGTCCTTTCCTCACCTCTCCCCCTTCCCCTGTAAAATCGTCTTTACAAACCACAAGTAAGCCCCACCAAAGGATTTGCATCCCAAATTCACCCCAAGAGTCAGCGCTTACTTTCCCCTTACACACACCTCGCCTGGCATGGCCCACTGTGTCGTTCTGCTGATGAAGACATCAGATCAAAGGTGAGGCCGTCAGGGCAGGGATGGAACGCTAAGCGGGTTGCCTAACTCACAAAGAGAAGATGAGCCCCTGACCCCCCTTGCCCCACTGACCCCCACGTTCTGCAGGGAGAGGGACACACCAGGGGCCCTAATCCAGATTAAGAGTAGATTAAGGGCCCCTCTAACAATAGAAACCCTGGTTTCATCGAGAAAGAAGAGCTAAAACTTTCTCTTTCAGCTGCAGGAAAACATCCGCCTTCCCCTGCTTCCCTGACACGTTTGCTTTCACTACCAGAAGTGGACATTTATGTGAAGAAATGATTAAGAGCCTGGCCGTAGTGATTGTTTAACTTCTCTGCTGTAGGAATGTTGAGGAATGACCCATAAACAATGCAATTGCATTGCCATAGTATTGGAAAGTACATGCATTTAACACATTGAAAAGAAAGAAAGTTATCTTTTGCTGAACTGCTTTATTTTTATTTAATGTATTAAGGTCAAACCAGTTGTTTAAGTTTTTTTGAAAATAAGCAATAAAGCTTGACAATATTAAAACATTGATTACTAGAGATGCATTGATTACAGTTGTGTAAACTGATACGGATTTTTGATATGTTCACAGCGTTGTCTTGCTAACACCAATTTCTCTTAAAGATCTCTAGCTAACAGAATGCAAAATGTCCATCCATTTTCATTACCCACTGTTTTGTACAAAGTTGCAGGGCCTGTCTCCAGCAGTTAAGAGTAGATGAACGGGTGCAAGAGGTGGGCTGTACCCTGGGCAGGTGCCCAGTCCGTCACAAGACCACATAGAGAAACAAGACAGACATGCATTTACACCTAGAGTCAATTTAGAGTTACCATTTGACTTTAAATCCATGTTTTTGATTTGTTGGAGGAAAGTGATGTACAGCACCTCGAGAAAATCCACATAGGGGAGAACATATAAACACCAAACGGGAAGACTTCAGATGGATTTTGAATCTGTGACTACCTTGTTGTGAGCTAACAGCTCTATCCACACTAACCATGTCACCCTCAGTAAAATATATATGATACGTTTTCAGATTTAATAGAAAGTAACTTTTCTGTCGTGCTTCAGTTTAGTCTCTGGTGTTCAGAGAGGAGAGTCTTAAAGTGTCCAATATTAAAGGTGATTAATCTGTTGAGTGACAGTTTGACAAAAAGCTTTCACACTGCTGCTTAACACAATGTTTATGATGTTTTATAATACTGTATTTATGCAATTGGCTGCAGAAAAAATAGGTTTTTGCCTGTAAAGGTAAAATGATGTAAGGTGGTGTCCATGAAAATAAAAAGCAAGAACAAAATGCTCGTAATTTTTTTCAGAAAAATGAATTTGCATTAAATGTTATCTGCTGGCTGTAAACAAGTAGTTGGTATTTAGTGAAGCAGTTTGGAATTTGAATCATCTGTTGCCTAAAAAAATCCTTTATTGTAAGAATTTCAGTGTCAGGGTTAATCTGAAGTTGGTACTGTCATCCTCTATTTTATCGGATTTATTTTTCCACATTCTGGCTAAATTAAGTTTTATGGTTTATTCACAATAAAATGTTTTATGTAAAAATGAAATAAAATAAGAAAAAAATCAATAATCTCTAAAATCAATGGCCATATTACTGAACTTTCTTTTTCTGTCACTTATAGTCTATAGCTAAGCTCTTCCAGATAACTAGATAGAGCGTTTTGTTCATATAAAACTCAACAGACAAGCATTGACATTATATCAATATATCAGTTTTTAGCTCACTAACGATTATTGTTCACACATCTGCACCACATGAGAAATTAGTTTTGCTAAAAGATCACTTTTAGAATACTTTTCAACTTGTTCCCAAATGATAGCTGAACAAACAGATGTTAGATGTTAGAATACTGAATCATTCCTTTTTTCTTCTTTTGACAAAAAACATGCAGAATAATGTAGTGTTTTAATTCCACAGCAGAGAAGGCTATGTAGTCTCTATAAGTAAGTCTAAGAAAAAAAAAATCAGTATCAGTTATCGGCCAAATAAGTTTTAACATATTGGCCAAAAATCCAATATTGTGCATCCCTTCTAATTTTACTTATTGACCCTTTCAGACTGCCCTGGCATCTTCTTCCCGATTTGGTCACTACTATGATGTCTCAAGGCCAATGGAGCCAGAAATCCGCCAGGCAGCCAAGTGCCACCACTTTTACCTTCCAGAAGATCTCTCCCAGTCATCGACCACGCACAGGTACAGCAACAAGACATCATCTGCAGAATGCACAGAAACCAATGAGACAAAATCTGAGAACACAGACACACAAGCATGACATCATCCACAAAATGTTGTAAAAAATTAGACTATGTTCACAGAACAAATGTAAGTAAACATGGCAGTGTTTTCGAAATATATATTTAAACCAATATATTGTATACAGAAAGACAGACCTGTGCACATGATATACATTCATATAACTTTGTTGCTTTTTGAATTTTGTTTTGTATGTGCAGTGTCAATATAAAGCAAAGGGCAGGCCTCATTGAATAATCAAATATTTTGTCACTAATAGTTTGAAATGGAAACATGTTTGATTAAATACAAAAGCAAAATAGGAGTGACTTATTAATTATTACATTTTAGAAGCTCAAAAATGTAATATGCTTGTTTGAAATTGGCAGTATCAGCTAAATGATAAAGTTAAATATCTATAACAGCATTCTGCCAATCATCAGTCTAATCAATCATGGGACATTTAGACATTTAAACATCATTTAGACATTTACAACATTTATTACCTCTTGCTGCAGAAGACAACTTCACACTATTAATTAAATATAATTAGTTAATGAGATTCATTGATTTAATTTAAAACATAAATTTGTTATTGTTGTTTAGAAAATCACATAATTAAAAAAAATACTTTTCTCACATATACTGTAATTCACTTGAATGAATTTAGATGAAATCGTCACTTCATAATATGCTACTTGAAAATATGATTTTTATTTCAACCTTACAGTGTTAGTACTGAACAAATGTGTTAAAAAAAATGACTGGGTTTATTTTCAGTTTCAAGTTTTTTTCCGTTGCTTAAGTTGTTCAGATTCTCAGAAAGGTTGTCTATTCAAATAAGAGTCTTGTTTGTTCAGCGTTTGTTTGATTTCTCCTACGTCGAGTGTACTTAGGGTTCAGAGGTTGTTCAGGCTCTTTACGCAAAGAGTGCTGCTGAACACACATAGGCACACGAAGGCACACTCACATGCACTGGGTAAATACAGCAATCTGGAGCACAGGGGATGTTGGAGGAGGCTTTAAAGGATCCGTCATCCTTTATATCAGTAAACAGAGACTGTTAAACAGAACGCCTGTGCAAACACATTAAATGTTGCGGGTGTTTGGTTTGAAGTTTTTCCAAGAGTGCAGCGTATGACGTGGGCAAAATTGGTTACTTTTTACATGGAGCTTAATGTTCTTTAATGGGTGGAATACAGAGATAAAAAATGTCTTGTGTTGTACAGCAGAGTGAATGTGACATAATGCTGTTGAAACAGGTTACAGATATCACAGACATTTTGACAGCTGGACACTACACCTGCACAGCGCCATTGTGCCCCAAGGCCCGCCCTGTTATCGGCACAAATACATGTACACACACTCAGCACATTACACACGCAACACACAAACTCTAATGCAGGCTACTCCCCCTTGCACGTGTCCACTGCCCCATGTTGATACCCTAGCTGTTAAATTGCTCCGTTTCACTTGAAGGCATAATTGGCACAAATTGCTCTCTAGGTGATACAGATCCTGTTGTTTAAGACCAAGCATCCCCCTTCCCTTCGTCTTTCTTCCTAAGCTGAAGGAGGAAGGCTGAGATAAAGACGTTTTCTTGTGTATGATCTTAATTAGCTGAGGCTCTAGCCCCCGTAGCAAAGCACCTAGACCTTTTTGGTACCTGAAAGAACAGTGCTCAGTAGGGGTAGCTTAAGTACAATGCTATCCAACACAATGGCTGCCAACCAGTGGCAACCTCCTGTCACACCATCCCAGCCCCCTCTTAGTTCAGAGCTTGGGCATGGGTAGAGAGGCTGTAAAGGGTAGGTGTCCCTCTTTCACCAATCCAGCTCTATCATTAGCCACAGCAGGGTCAGGAGGCACCATTGTTGTGCTGAATAACTGAAATGGAGTTCATTGATATATGTGGCCAAGTGTAATCAACACAAGGGTGTATTTCTGTTCTTTATGCAGGGCAATTGGCATGTGACCAACCTATGTGTATCAGCTTTTGTAGCTTGCAGCTTGAATTGACAGCTGACATAGCAGCCCACTGAGAGTTGCTACAGAGTGGTCATTACAATGGTGAGGCATTCTTAAGTGGAGGGTCCTGTGTAAAAAGATGGGGTTAACATTATTATTGGCTAGTCCTATAAGTTCACAGGGTGTGTGTGCATGTTGTGGGGCGACTCAGTAGTCAGCCATCACCTTGACTGTTTCTAAATGTTGCTCTGATGGTACTGTATGCCCCTTGTCAGTGGTGCACATCTTACCCTTGATTAAACACCAAAATGCTGTTCTCTGTTCATTTGAGATATCAGCCCATTAATCCCATTAATTCTCGTCTTCGTTGTGCATACGTTCGTGCATGTGTGCACCTCATCTGTCTGTCTGTCTCGGCACAATCAGATCCTCGGAGAGCTGACAGAGAACCAGTCATGTTGTAATTTAATCAACCAAATAAATTAATTAGATCTCTTGATATGGATCGCCCGTCTGCTTCAGTGGCTTCAGAAAAGCACAGTCAGGAAGAGGCTGCTGCAGTCGTTGAGGATTAGGTTGCAGCAGTGATGAGCTTGGTCCAGTTTTTTAATGCTCTGGTTTACATGTCCTTATGGTTTGCACATCTTAGTAAAAAAAAAAAAACACATCAGGAAAAGGCTAAACATTCATCTGTGTCCTTATCTGTCTCTCCAGTTCCATGCTTGAGTCTTACTCTGCATTACTGAAGTCACTTCAAGATGTGATACACAGAGAGGGCTTTGATTTGGCAGCCCCCATGGTAAGAAGAACTAAAAACTGTTATTTTTTTTCCCCTTTAAACTATTTTTGTTTTGTGCCTATATTAATCAAAAACCCTTTGCAGATTGGTAATTTCTCCAAAAATTGTACAGCATTTAAGGTTAAGCAGCAACTGATTTATAAATCAATTCATTACAATCATGTAGAAATGTTTGTATCGCTAAACAGCAGACAAAAAGCAGTTTTACTAGATTTTATTTTTATTTTATTTTATTTTATTTTTATTTTTTTTGGCTTTAGTCCAGCTATCCTTACATGTTAAATTTGGTCACAACAAATTATTTAACCAGATAAAGTTTAACTGTTTTTTTTTTTTCCTGATTCTGAAATGTTTTATGTTTTGTTTATTTTACTCTTGATCTTATGTCAATTAGATTTGAAACATAAATGTTTCTATTATAATAAACATGTTTTCTTTTAGTTTGTGTAGACTTTTGTGTGGTTAAGACAAAGAAGATTACTAAAATGCAATAATTAGGGATGCACAATATTATCGGCATGGTATCGGTATCGGCTGATATTGGCATTAAAGTTCAATATCGGACATTGGCCATTCCATCAAAATAACTCCCCGATATAAAAGATGCTGTTTTGTATGACAACCCAGTGACAAGGATGCCTGCAGCGGCAGCACAGCATGATGATGTCATGCGCGCCTACCTGATCTCACAGCGGAGAGGAAAATTCAAAATGTCAGCGGTGTGGAAGTTATTTTTGTTGTTAAGAATGTCGGAATCTGAAGATTTTTGGACTACGTTGAGCCTCGTTCCGGAGATATTTTTTCCAACATAACCTTCCTCTAGCTACAAGCCGTCATTTCTGACATAATTGAGAAGCTAATAGCTGATAGCACTTGGGTGAATTTTACCACAGACGTTTGGATGTCAAGTGTTAACCTCATTAGCATAATTAGTCTTAGAACACAATGGATAGACAAAAACTTTGAACTTAAAAAGGGGCTGTCTAAAAAAGTTAAGTCTGGACCAGACTTAACTTTTTTAGATTTTTCTACCTGAGTTATTGAGCATGCATCAGGATTAAAATGCTGTCCTTCATGCACTGGAGCGCAGAGGATCCCACACTGCAGCTAGGAGAACAAGCCTTCACAAGTGAGACAGCATCGCAGGTGACTAATGCTAATAAATAACATTTAACACTTTTCATTTAATATACTGTAAGTTAAAGTGATGTGCATGTCATATGGCTGTTACTGAATATATGTTACCAGCTCTTACAGCTGTTGCACAACTTTTGTAGCAAATAAACCTAAATAAGAGGGCTATGTTCGGACAAAAGTATATCAAATATCGGTATCTGTATTGGTTATCAGCCAAATAAGTTTTAACATATTGACATATCGGATATCGGCCAACAATCCAATACTGTGCATCCCTAGTTCCAACACACTGGGGGCCACATATAAAACCTCTGTCTGGTGGGAAGAAAGCTGGAAGCTAATCCTTCACTTCCTGTGAGCTGCAAAATGTGGCCTATAATAGAACATGTCAGATGCTCCATCAAACTGATCTGGGCAGTTTGGAGTGCTCCACAAGAACCTAGAAAATTGTTCATTTGTTCAAGTTGGTAAGAATAAAAACAAAGCTTTTTCCAGCCTAGCTAGGACATTTCATACTTCACAAGAAACTTATGGGAAGAGTACAAACTTCCACACCAGCAGAAAAGCAGGACTATCATCATTTCTGCTTTTCCACATTAGCCATGCCAACTTCAAAATGTCTGACCATTTACACAATAGTTGTCAGATACATGAGGGAAAAAAACGCTCTGCTATGTTTGTATTTAAAAAAACGCTGCAAGAAGTCCCAGAACTGGGTTGCAATAAAAAAAGAGAAGTGCTTTTCTTTTCTTGCAGCCCTGAGAGAGCGAACAACTTTCTCGATTCTTGCACAGTCTTTGATCTGTAGCAGAATAACTGTGACTAAATCCACACCTCAATCAGCTGATGATGACAGGAATCGGTCCACCTGACATTTGAAAATCCATTATTTCCCAGTCCATGAACATACCAGCAAATTTACTCTAGCAACAACACAGCTGTACTTTGAAGGTTATGGGCATGGGGTGCAAAAGTCTACCTTTAAAGGTACAAATAAAAGGTGCATAAATGTCCTATTGTTAAAGGTACCATACCCAGACCCTTCAAGGTGCAACTAGAGCAAAATGTCAGTGTGCCTTTTGAGGTACATAGCTGCACCTATTTTTATTTTTTTATTTTTATACTGTGTAAGAATTCCGCAAGAGGAAATTGTTTCAAAATGTAAAGTGTAACATTTGCAAAAGTTTGGCCGTTCACGGTTTTCAATTAGGTAGCAATTTCCTTTTAGACGACTGACAATAAAAATAATGAGTTGTTGAAACCCGTGTCTATTTCATTTTATTTTTTGCTTTTAACCCGCATCTATAATGGAACGTGTATCTGGAAATGTTGAAAAACTTCAAGCTGAGGCAGGCTATGTTCACCATCAAGGCAATAACCCAAAGATTTACAGTTAGTGATACTTACTAAACACTAATATAATACATACATAAAATGTAACATTGCCTCCACTCCAAATATGTATAATTACTGACCATTTATGACAAAAGACAGCTAATTACAGTGTATTGATCCAATAAAACAAAGTATTTTTACAAATACCTTGTAGATTTACAGTGACAGCGAGGGGAAGCTTTTTAATAATTCAGACCTTAAACATATGAACAGTTAAACTGTCCGCACAACCAGAAATGTGAAAATAAAAAAAGTAACTGGACGCAGTCATCATTGTCCCCAACAGAAATTGTAATTTAGAATGAACAGCTCAACCATATCAACCCAGAACGCTTTGATCGTTCATCTCTAATGCGTTCGGAGACACTTTGGGTTTTCCCAACAGAAAATGGCCAGATGTTTTTCAGATAGTCTGCCATTGGTTTTAATATTGTGGCTCATCAGTGTATATCATATAAAATATAATTATAATCACAAAATTACAACAACATACAAAACAACACAACAAAAATGAGGTTTGACAAAAAAAAAAAGTTACAACAGAAACTGTCAACACATGCAACTACATTTGATGACACACATCTGTTCCTGGTTCCTTTAAAGATATTTGCGAGCTGAGAGTTTCTGTTATTATCACACTGGATGGTCAGCACCCATCAAGGCTTAAGGTAGCACCCTTATGTTCTTATTGCTGATGACAATAAGATTCCTGCTGAACTGTGGTATGTCGTGTGACTGTTGTGGTTTATTGATCTCAGTGTGTTTATGTTGTATTTACTGAGTGTATGAATTGAAGTGCGTAAAACCAAGAGCACAGCTTATTCCTTCAAAAATGAAAGAAAAAATGTGCCTCTGAGGATGTCGATGTTTCACTGGAAAACACAGCATGTAAATCCATAGTACCGGTAAGTGAATTTGTTGTAGTCTTCTGTTGGTGAATCTGAACTCAGCAGACCGACCACATCAACGTGTCACTGCTCGTTTGGATCAGAACACACTGGTGTACACACATCAACTTATAAATATGTGGTTTTGAATGTAGTGTTCGCCTTGCATGTAAAAAGCGTTCATGGCTCTTCTTTTCTTAAATTATTTCTGGAGCTGCTTGTTCTCCCAATTTTGTTAACCATTGTAGCAAACTGGTCCAACTTGGAAACCAAATTTCTGGTTCCCTTTTCCAAAATCAGACACAGCTACATCAACGATAGGGAGTGTGTTGGACACCGAAGCGTCAAATTCCAACACCGTCCTCTCCTGACCCGAGCGTGTCTGCAGGCAAAGATGACCAAACGATTAAAACAATGTGTGTCTGTGTGCGCGCGCTCGCAGTGCATGTTAGTGTTGCTCACCTGACACCCGTCGTACAGTGCACTGATGTAATGCGTGTTCTCGTGGGTGAGCTCCTCGCCGTTGCTGCCTCTGAAGCGTAATGCGTGCTCGTGACTGTAGGAGGCGAGGTGCAGCCAGGCGGCGGAGTTGAGGCAGTGGTAGGTGAATGTCTGCTTGGCTGTGGCGCTGAGCAGCTTCAGAAAGTTTAACTGGACAACGTGGATGGAGTCGCCGTCAGACCCAGAGTAGGAGAACTGAGGAAGAGCAAAAATCGAAACATGCATCTTAAGAGCAGACACCATTTTCTAAATGTAGCACGAAGAAATGATGAACCCAGACTGCTGAGTTTGTAAAATTGTTCTTGTTTGAGAGGAAAAACTTTAATTAAAAAAAACTGGGAGAATCTCAAAACTGTATTTTCAAATGCTCTTAAGAAGAATAGCCATCGTTCCGACCTGATTACAAAGTAACATACTTTTGTTAAATTAGATGTCATAGATGTGTAATGTAATTAGATGTGATTAAATATGATTAAATGCTGTTTATCTTAGATCTTATTACTGTTTTTCTTTTACATTTTATTGTTGAATGTAACTGGAACCCTGTGTACATAATTTTGTTCCACCGCATGTACCACATGGGGTGCGAATGACAAATAAAGAACCTTGACTCCTTAAGTCCTTGAATCCTTAAAATGTCTGTTGAGGATTTGTCCTCAGATGTTTTGTCCGTCATCCTTTGGATTAACCATATGAAATCCCAGGCAAACTTTCTTTACAGCCAATCAGCTTCTTCTGGAGTTTTGGCGCTGACGTGCGAAGAAGCTAAGTAGCTACAAGCTAACTCCTTCTTCTAGTGCTTTTTCCAAGCTTTATACTGCATATTTCATCCATACTGAGGAATAATATTTGATGTTATGGATTTATCAGAGAAGTTTATGGTCGTACGACGTCAAACAAAGATGGTAAATAAGCTAATCCCACGACTTGTAGCTGTTTTTCATCATGCTAAGTGTTAGCAAACAGCAGTGCTCGGTGTATGTCTGGAGGTGACTGAACAATCAATGTTTTTTTCTTGTTTTAAATTCAGTTGAGTGAAGCAAAGGCTCCACGAGCAAAAAATAAACATTTGGGCTCTTTCAAGCCTATTCTTTCCAGATAAATTTGTATGTGTTAGTTTTTAGTTGGTTTGAATTACACGTGCTTGTTTTATATTATCCCCATATTTTTATGGTTATGATCACACCTGATCCTAATTTAAAGAGGGCTACTGTCTTTTGCATAGCTGGAAAACCTTATCAGGTTTTCTGTCAATGTTTAGAGCCACTAAGTCTAAAAAACATATTTGGCTGCCGTTATTATTTTATTTATATTTATAATCTATGAGCATTTGGATATTTGTACAGCAAAATACACCTGATAGTTTGAATTTGATGTATATTTACTGTATATTACGATAATTTATTCTGTATTTTGTCAGATTATGGTGATTCTGGGGTCGTGATGATGGGGCCCTTGAAGATTGTTGCCTGGGGTACAGCGAAGTGTTAATCTGGCCCTGTGAAGGACGAAACATCTCAGGAAAAAAAAAAAAACTTAATTTAAAAAAAGAAACCATCCAGATGACCTGATTGAACATTGTTGGATTTGTACCTGGATTACTGAGCATGAACTTTGGTGTTTTGAACCATTTTGGCATGGCCGCCTAAGAGGAGTTGATGGGGGAGAGGGCGGGCCCCAGAAACCATTTTATCACCAGCAAATTGTTTTTTGTTGTTGTTGTTTTTTCCTCTATCGGAGTTGGTGCTTGTGGTACTCCAGCTAGTTTGTGGCTCCTCAGACTGAAGAAGTCCTTTGGATGAAGGAAGAAACGTCTCGGGAAAAAACCAAATAAATGAATAATAAATAAATAAATTTTAAAAAGAAGGGGGGAAAAAGCCTTGAGATGACCTGACTGAACATTTTTGGATTTGTACCTGGATTATTGAGCATGAACTTTGGTGTTTGGGGATTAACAATGTCCATTTCTCAAATCAAGGGATCACCATTTGTTTAAGAGGGATCTTGAAGGCAACATGAGCTCTACTTTACAGACTTGCACCATGTCCTAAGTCATCCATGAAATAAACAGAAAAACAAAGTAGCACAAGTTTGTGGAAAATCTTCATCCAGGGAAAAGGGAGAAAACTTACTACTAAATAATCGTCTCTGTAAGCCTTTTCACAAAAAAGTTATGCTACATGGTTGTGAAAATGAACCCCTTCTAAAGCCCAATCTGCTCCTTCATAAATCACCAATCAAGCCATTCACATTCCACAGCAACAAAAAGTTTCATGGGGGAAATTGTAGAGCAACAGACAATGTGCGGGGTATCTTTGTGGCGCTACACATCCAGCGTGATGTGCATGTCTCCAATTCTAAATACTGCCACTAGATTATTGTACAGCTCACCACTACATCACACCTTCAAACTGACACCAGCCGATTGTTACACACATATATGGACCATTTCTGTGGTCACTATACCTCCCTTTGTGGCTCAAATTTCATTTTGTGAAATATAGTAATGGCAGCCATGCTGTTAGTTTAGTTTAAAAAAATTGCATAGACAAAAAGTTTAATTAAAATGAAAAAGTAAAAGATTGAAGAGTCATTTTAGACTGATGGATTCAAAAACTGACCAGCTATCACCCTCACTGACGCTAACGATTTTTTGCTTCAAAATCACTTTTTAAGGCATCTATTTACATGAAGTCACACTCACCAAAAACTAGAAACAAAAGTCAGTTTTATTATTTAGTAGACGACCACAGCTGTCATATTTATTTAATATCAGTCTTCACAAACCTACTTTCTGTGCACTCTTTCTAAATAACATTTTGCTTATGCTGGTGCAAACCTAAAATGAATATAGCTATTATTCAGGGCATTTGTGCTTCAACAAGCATACAAATGTGTTTAGGCCTCTTGCCTTTTCATACCCACAGTTTTCTACAAGCCAGTCTGAAAAAACAATCACCAAATCTCTCTGCTGTGGAAGACAAGAACATCATCGCAACCCCATTATTCCAGCATTTTGTTCAGTATGCACATTGCACCACTAAGCAAAGCTAGAAAACACTTCAATAAACTAAAGTCCTCAGACAAACAATGGAGCTACTATTTTCAGATGGCTGTGACCAAAAATGTGCATGAGGTTTATCGTTAACTCTAAATTGTCCCTATTCCCTAAAATAAAAAAAGTAATTTGAAGGATTTTCCTAATGAATGCAAGACATGCAGTCATTTCATTATCTCACCATACCTGTTTTCCTTTCTTGAATTTACTGTACCAGCTGCCAGCTTTCTCGCCTTTCCAAGCTGCTAATTTCACCTGTAAACCAACCAAACAAATAAATAATCTCAGAACATGAAATCAGAAAACAAGTGACGAGTAAATCAACTTTTGGTTGAGTCTGTAAGAACTGACCGACTGGAACTTCTTGTCGGGGAACAGACATGTTTCTCCCTGAGCGGTAAAGTTACAGAAAACCTTGAAGGAGTCTCTGTGGCAGCCCTGGTTGGGATCTATCCAGTACTCACCTGCAGAGATTAAGAAAAGGGGGAGAGAAGCTCAAACGTAAACACAGAGAGATGGAAAGACAAATAGAGAGAAGAAGGTTTGGAAACAAAGATACTGATGGAGTACCGTTGGGGAGGTCTGGGTGGAGGAGCCAGAGTTCTTTGCAGGTGCGGGCAGGGCTGTGGTATGTCCCCTGTGGGTTACGCAGACCCTCCACCTCCACCTTCATCGACGAGAGAGAAGCAAACACCTCCTCCATGTCTTCGCCCTCTTTATCCTTCATCAAACCATCCTGCTCTGCCTGATCTCCTTGCATCCAAGCCTCCTCCTCGTCTCCATCTGCAGCCGTTTCTTCCTCCTCATTTTCAAGTGCAGCGCCATCCACCACATGTTGAGTCCTTCGTCTCCTTCCTCGCTCTGGCAGAGGTGAAATCCCAATCGCTGGCCGTCCCTAAGATGAAAAAACAAAAAGGTAGAAAAGAAGGAGCAGTGAATGAGAAGCACGGACTAGAGCAGACATATCAAAGGGACAGCAGGAAGTCAAAAACAAGAGTAAATAAAAACTAATATTAAATATAATTTTTATAAGCAAATCTCACCGGTGATCCTGGAGGCCCTGCAGGTCCAGTGTCTCCCCTGGGCCCAACTGGACCCTAAATTAAAAGCACAATATTGTGTATACAGGTGAATGAAGCCGTTAAGAGTCCAATTGAAGAGAACGTGTAAGTCAAATCCAAAACTGCAACAAACATCAGAAGTACCTGGTTTCCTTTGGAACCTTTTTCACCAATTGCACCCTACCAAGGAGAAGAGCGGTGGACAAAAAGAGGTTCAGAATGAATGTTGTTACAAAAATCTTCACGTTAACAAAGATGATTTATATCTGTAAATTACGCAGAGCCAAATAATCCTGTTTACTCACAGACAGCCCTGTGGGGCCAGGAGGACCGGGTGGACCTGGCGGACCAAATGGACCCTAGTTTTACACACACACACACAAATAAATAAATGAAATAAAAATCACCAAGTGTCAGATGAAGAAAACAGCCAAATGTGACTACCAGCACAGTCACAAAGGTTATGATCAGTGCTTAATTTGAGCTGGAGCCTGCCAGAACAGGATCCAAGAACGCTCTTATTTTGACAGGGTGCATTCTGGTAACTCTCAGGCTTACTAATAATAGTTATGAACAAATATGACTGCCATGAACAAATAAAACGTATATTGTTTATTTAAACTAAAATAATTAATTAATTCAACCTTTATTTAAACACATAAGTCACATTG